>CM041292.1:173520899-174120899 GCA_023052935.1 Piezodorus guildinii | reverse complement strand
GACAGGGCGAGGAGAGATGCTTGAGCCTGCTGAGGGCACTCCAGTCTAGGGGCCGATATTCTACCAGCTTACATCTAGATTTAATTTTTATTATCCAAGATTAATTTAAATAAATAAAATTAAATATAGAAAGAAAGAAAGAAAAGTAAATTTTTTCTTCAATAATAAGGAATAATTTGTTTTTCGAGTGTGTTGTGGCTGGAATCTTGTGTTAAACGAATGTACCGATGAACAACGTAGGTCAATAATGTAGGATGGATTTTTGGTATAAAAGAGCGAAATAGGAATAATCTCAGGAAATACTGTCGCTCAGAAACTGGATTAAACACTTTAAGTACTACAATTTTTTTTTTTTTTCTGGAGGAAATTAGCGCAGGTAACGGCAATCGAAAAAAAAACCCACTATATAGTTTTGCGTATTTATTGACTTCCCGCACTATTTAATGATTTAAACTATTTTTTGGAGAACTCTCATGAACCGTCATGATAATCAGAACTACCTACATCATATTAAAGCCCATCAAATTTTACATGGATGTAGCGAGTTCAATCAAAATCGTTAGAGCCATTTTTAAAAAAATCGCAAAAAGTTGCAAATTGCATGGTATAAAGTAGATCTTCCGATCAGCTGATTTTGATGAAAAAGTTCCTGCGACGTCTTGGACGTATAGTTGTCTTAAATATGAAATTTCAGTTTCATAAGACTTTTCGTTTTCGTCCGGGAGTTACCACACACAGACCTTTTTGCGGGACTTTGGACAGGGAATCCTAAAACGTGTATTTCCGTTAAAAACTGTAATTCGAAAATTTTCACGATACGACAGGGTAAAATACTTTCCCTTACTATATATTTCATATATAGGTAAGTGAAAGTAATATATCGCCTCAATCATCTACTCACTACACCCACACTTATTGTATGGCACAAGCTGTAGGTCTACAAAAGTACTCTTCGACAAGCACTATTATACGGAGTCCCACTTTTCACTCAACCAACTGACTACGCCACCATTGCCATCCACTGCAACGTTTCTAAGAAACTTAAAAAAACGGTGAGGACCACAATTTGAAAGAAAAAAATCCATCAGACAGACACAAACTACTCCATCTAACATTTATACCAGATTCCATTACAGGAAGACATAAGAATAAGCATGTTAAATCTGCCCCCTCGTGCATCACAGCCAAATTTTATACCATTGATTCACACTTGTAAGAAACCACCTTTAACAAATTTTCCATATACACTGTAACAGAGAAGAACTGGAAGAGGTGAAGGATTTCACCTGCCACAGAACTGTAACAGAAAGATCTGGGAATGTGGACTCAGATATATCTAATATAATTAAGAACGCAAATTCATTCTGCTATCATACATACATACATACATACATAGTTGGCGCAACAACTACAACTACAACAACCATTAACGGGTCAAGGCCTCCTCTAAAAGTCTCCACCAGTTGGCCCTGTCTGTTGCTGCAGCTCTCCATTTCCTGACTCCTAGGAGAGAATTCGCATCCGCTGCGACGGAATCAGCCCACCTCAAATTCGGCCTGCCTACTCTTCGCTTGCCATGAAGTTCCTAGACCAAGGTCTTCTTGGGAATCTCATCTTCCTCCATCCTCGCCACGTGACCTGCCCATAGGAGTATCTATCCCTATCGTGATCCACTTAATTATATCTGGATCGTCATACAATCTTGAGAGTTCCTGGTTCTCCTTCTCCAGGCATCTCCTTCTCGGATCGGGCCAAAAATTCTTCTTAATATCTTCCTCTCAAACACGTGCCAACCTTAATTTTGTTTAAGAGGTTCCTGCTTTTAAAGTATTTTTCAAGCCCCAAATAGCTCCGATTGGCTGCAGCAATTCTGATCTCCTGGGACAAGTCATTCTGAGCGTTTACTTCTGAGCCCAGGTAAACGAAACCATGCACTCTCTCGAATCTGTAAGGCCCAACTTCGAAGAAACCTGTCCCTACCCCTTTTGCTCCTATTCTCAAGTGTTTAGTCTTGGCTTCATTGACTGCCAAGCCAAGACTTTTTGCTTCTTGTTCCAGAGCAAGGAATGCTTCCTTTAGGGCACGTTCAGATCTGGCAGCTATGTCGAGGTCGACTGCGTATCCCAATATCTGGACCGTACTGTTGAATAAGGTGGCTCGTGTTTGGATTCCTGATCGACGTACTGCTCTCTCGACCACCAGATTAAAGAGAAGACATGCGAGGGCGTCATCCTGTCTCACACCGCAATTCGTGTCGATAGGTATGGAGAAGTCAGATCCAATACGAACTACACTGTTCGAGCCCAACATAGTCATTCTCACAAGATGTATCAACCTGCTGGGAATGTTCATTTCTTCTAGCAGCTGGTAGAGTTCAGGTCGGGTTACGCTATCATACGGAGACTTGAAATCCAGAAAAAGATGGTGCGTGACCATCCTGTATTCCTTTGCTTTTTGCAGAATCATTCTCAGGGAGAAGATCTGGTCCGTGGTTGATCTACCGCTTCTGAATCCAGCCTGATAGTTACCTATCTCCCTTTCAACATGGAGGCTAAGTCTCTCGAAAAGAATGTTTGATAACACCTTGTAGGCACTCGATAGGAGAACTATGCCTCTGTAGTTATCGCAATTCATTTGGTCACCCTTCTTGTGAAGCGGGCAGATGATACCTTATTTCCAAACTTGAGGCATCGTTTCTTCACCCTATATTGTAAGGATGAAGTTGTGGAGTGCATTTGTAAGTCCCTCGCAGCCGTATCTAATCATCTCCGCCTGTTTGCTATTCTGCTATCAAATTTGCAGTACTGTAATAGGGAGGCGAGAGGTGAGAAGAGGTGTTAAGCTCCAGCTATATTTAAGTCTGTATACTTAAGGATACTCTTGAATGAAGCTAAAAACTAGATATTAACGGACAGGCAGGAGAGCAGTCACAGCTGCTGCAAAGTTCCTGCGAATAACAAATTTATTATTAATGACTCGTTTTTTTAATCAGCTAAAGAAAGCTCGTGAAATTATTGTGAAGATTAACTCTGAGCTTGTACTTTCTAATACAATATAATACGAAATAACAATAAAAAATTAATATGATAATGGTTTTCTAAAAGAGTTTCTAATGATATATATATTTTTTAGTCGAAATTTCTTTTTAATTTTTCCCAATTTTTTTATGTTATATTGGATTGGTACACCTATCATTTTTTTTCTACTTTATTTTATTGGAGGTTCATAAGCTATATTAATTTTTTTCAAGTTCATCGTAAATGCAAATGTTTAAAAATTAAATAAAACATTTTTTTCTCTTCAACCAACTTTTACAAAAAAAATATATATGTTAAGAGTTTTTAAAGAAATTTTTTTTGTTTGAAAACGGAAGTAAATTTTTTCACAAATGTTTTTTAGGTTATATTGGAATTTTTCGCGGTTTAATCTGATACTACAGACCCATTTTAATTTTTTTTTTTTTTAAGTTTTTTACAGCACATCCGAAGATGATCTTTAGAACTCGATGTTACTATCAGTTGTTCGCACTCATAATAACAACGATTTTGATATGTTTAACTTCCAAATCAGGCTATTTAAAAAATAATTTAAATTGTTATGAAATAAAGCATATAACAACCTCTCCACGGAAACAAAAATACGATACTACAATACAGCTGTTAAGCCTGTGATACTTACTATACGGGACGGAAACCACATGCCTCCCCAGTCTGGAAAAATTGTTGAGAATAGAGCAAAGAATTCTAAGATGGATTTACGGCACCAAAAAGACAAAAGAAGGATACAGGCTAAGATCCAATCAGGAAATATACAAGGACACAAGAGATCTAGAAACGGAAATAAGGATCAGGAGACTGAAATTCCAAGGACAAATGGTAAGAATGGCCCCAGAAAGGATACATCGGGCAGATGAAGGAAGAAACGAAGAGACTTGGAATAACGGACCAGGACTGTCGGGACGGAGAGGGGTATGGTAAGAGACTAAAGGAGATCACAGTTCTTGTTAAGAAAAAAAGTTCGAAGAAGGGAGTCGCGTGGACGGAGGAGAGAAATCGGCGGCACGCGGAGATAATGAGAGAGAAGTGGAAAGAAAGGAAACAAAGAAAGAAGCCAAGTTTCATGATATTCCCGTGGTCCCTATGGCCGTTCCGTGAAAAAAAATAAAGTATATAACATTTTTAGGTAATTTTTTTTTTGGGGGGGGGAGGATCAATACACTAAAAATTTAGGAAAAAATACATTCATGGTCATACATCAATTATGGGATTTTCTCAATTTATACGTTATAGACCCAGTACTCAGGTATTTATAAAAATGAAGAAAATATGTAAAGCGTTTTGAAATATGAACATTAATAAATTTGTTTATTAGTTTAAATTAAAAAAAACAATTAACTCTTCACAAAAATTTAAGGCTTCATGTCTCAAGTATATAGCATTTAAATACCAAACCCATTCTACCGAGGGATTTTAAACTAATGATATACTAGAAAAAAATAATTAAAATCGGTTAAGTATCAAGAATGATATAGCCTTATAAATTGTCTAGACACGATTCGTAAATAATTCTTATCTGAGCTTCAAATTGTAAATTACAATTCAAATTTTAAAATTCCCTAAATCTGCGAAAACGTTAAAAAAAAAGTCATTAAAAAAGTATTATATTCAAACCTATATATTAATAAAAGTTAGGAAAACGCAAACAATTTCCCCATTAGCCTATTTTTTCATTAGAGTGTAATCTATTTAAAATAAATTATGTCCTTATTTATATCATACTTGCCCATTTACAGTACGTCATTGAAATGTTCAATAATATTAACTTTAGTAAACCATTTAGATAGATATTGGTTACAAGAAAAATGAATTTTTCATCTACAGGAGCTTTTACGGTCGGTAAGTCAGATCTTTTCATACTCTGTCGAAATTGGATGTTTACTCCCCCGCAAGAATATGTTTTTTCTTATAGGAAAAAAATTCCAACTTACCTTCGTGAAACTCTGTAAAAAACCTTTAACATTATATATGGTAGTATATTAGCAAAAAATGTCTAATTATCATCATAAAAAATAGTATTTGATATTGTGAAAAAAAATGAAATCGGAAAAAATGTATTATATATAATATATATATATATACTTTATAAAGCAATGATGTTTAAAACTATTATTATTAGGCCTATTAATAGAAAACTATAGTTAAATTTATGTTATTATACCTATCTGCTTCTTATAAGTAATGCTAATATAACTATAATATATAAAAAATCTGGTGCGGGCAACACACGACTTTCACTTACCTCCATTTTTAAAATCAATGAAAGAATTTTCAAAAACAGTTACAGATAAAAATACGTGAAACTATTAAGGAAGTAATTTTTTTTTTTTTTTTTATTTAAAAGAAATTTACAACTGTATTACAATAAAATACAATAAGTAAATGTGCTAATAGATCAAGTGGGCGTGATACAGGCATGTGAAGAAACTACCCAGTGGTAGCACTTCAAAGTTTATTCAACTAAGTAGGTCTCGAGGCCATCGTCTTTTCAGCCGCCTAGGAAGATGATCAGGAATAGGAGATGAGAGTTTGCGGACGAGTGGGTTGGAGTGGACGGGTAATTTGGAATAAAAGGAGGAATATCTAGTTCGGGCTAGATCTGCGACTAATGGGATATTTAGGTCTTTATGAATTATTTTATTGGTGACAAAGTAAGGGGCGTTTAGGATCTTTCGGAGGATTTTGGATTGCAAGGATTGAATGCGGGAAGAATTGGATGGTTTGGTGGATCCCCATAACTCAATCCCATATGTCCAAATAGGCCTAATGATGGTTATATAAATTAATTTTTTGTAGTATGTGGAAAGTTTTGATCGTTTGTCCAGTAAGTGTTGTAGTAAGCGGTATCTACGAGCTGTTTCTTGTCGTTTCAGTCTAGTGTGAGGATTCCAAGTAAGACGTTTGTCTAGATGGAGTCCTAGGTACCGGATCTGTTCAACTGAGGTGAGTGGAATATTGTTAAAGGAAATAGTGGGACAGGCGGACATAGGTTTTCGACGAAGGGTGAAGGTAATTTGATGGGATTTAGTAGGGTTGATTTTAATTCTCCACTTTTGACACCATTCTTCAATGGAAGAAATGTGGGACTGAAGGGTTTTGGAAGCAACAGATGGGTCATTATTTACGGATAAAACACAAGTGTCGTCTGCGTAGGTTGTGAGGACAGTACCAGGATGGATTGGAATATCAGCTGTATATATGGTATAAAGGATTGGGCCCAAAATACTACCCTGAGGTACACCAGCGGACTGAGGAAATATGGATGAGTAGGAAAGGTTATGACTTACTTTAAAGGTTCTATCAGTGAGGTAGGATCGGATTAATAAGAAGTACGTAGGAGAGAGGAATTGGCGAAGTTTGTAGAGCAGCCCTGGGTGCCAAACCCGGTCAAAGGCCTGTTGTACGTCAAGAAAGGCTCCAGTGCAATACATCCCGCGCTCCAATGTAGAAGATATCACATCCACCACACGGTGACATTGTTGTATAGTGGAATGGGATGAGCGAAATCCAAACTGGTGGTCAGGAATCACATGGTTAATATCTAGGATTGGGTATATACGTTTAAGGAGCAGTTTTTCTAGGATTTTCCCCATAATGGGCAAAAGAGAGATAGGACGGTATGAAGATGGGTTTTCAAGAGGCTTTTTAGGCTTAGGGAGCATTTTGATGATTGAAAATTTCCAAGGATCAGGAAAATAAGTGGAACGCAGCGTGGCATTATATATATAGCAGAGGATGAGTATGGCTTTTCTGGGAAGCTGTTTCAGGATGCGGGGCGTGATGAGATCGTGGCCAGGAGCTTTTTTGGATGGTAATCTTTGGATGAGGCTAATAATTTCTGAAGGGTGAAAGGCCTTGGGAGGAAGGGACATTTGGAGTGGAACAGTTAGTTCTGCTTCAACATGTTTAATATGGATCGGATCAAGGATATCAGGATGCGGATTAAACGTTTTAGAAAGGTGTTCACCAAAGATTTGGGATTTTTCTTCATCGGATTTCGTCCAGGTCTGGGAATCAGTGAGAAGTGGATGATTAAAGGATTTGTATTTTAGTAATGTTGCAGTTGTTTTCCATAAAGATTTGTCTGAAGTAGTTAAGGTTTCTGTAAAGTTCTGAAATTTTTGAATTTTGAATTTTCGTATTTCTGTTTTTAATTTGTTAGTTAGTTTACTGTAATGGGTTTTGTCTGAAGGATATCTGGTTCTATGCCACTTTGCTCTTGCTCGGCGTTTTTCAGTTATTAAGAGCCGAATATGATTTGGCAAGTAGGTTTCCTGAGCCTTCCTATTTGTATAGTGAGATGTATTGGAATGTATGGCAGTTTCTATTGAGTTTGTAAGTTCATTAATGGCAGAGTCTATGTCCTGTTTAGTTTTTAACGGAATTTTCAAGTCCAGTTTGTTCTCTAGATCATATCGAAAGTTGTCCCAGTTGATATGTCCTTTAATCAGTGAAGGAGGAGAGGGTTTATTAATAGGATTTGAGTGCATGAGAAGCAGAACAGGGCTATGATCTGAGGAAAGTTCATCTAAGGATTTGATTGTAGATTGGGTGGAGGTTATTTGGGAAGTAATGAATATATCAAGGATATCGGGACGTTTCTTAAGGGATGTAGGCCAATAGGTAGGATCTTGAGGTGATAAGATGGAATAGCTATTGGAGGTAGTGACTTGGGAAAGAATCCTGCCACGAGTATTAGACGTTCGGCATCCCCACCGTTGGTCTTTGGCGTTGTAATCTCCACCAGCAATGAAGCGCGGACCAAAGGATCGGAATAAGGAATCAAGATGACTGAAGGAAAGAGTATTACCAGGAAGACAATATACAGCTGAGAAAGTTAGGTTGAAAGGACGGCAGGTTAAGGTAATGGAGGTTGATTGAATGGAGTCAGTAGGAGTTTTCCTCTTTGTTCGTCGCGTTGTCTTGATCACGAAAATCTTTTTGATTTTTCTCCATCTTTAACAATTACCGATTTTTGGTGAAATTACATCTATTATAACTTGTTATTTTAATAAACAGATACATTTGTTTACTGCTTATCGCGCTTTATTGGTTCTAAAACTCTGTACATATTTTTATGTATCATAATAACTGAGTTATGGCCGTGTTTAAGGATAACATTTCAATTTTTTTTTTTTATTAATTTTTCTCGGTTTTTGGTTAAAAAACACTTATAAATGTGGGATCACTTGTAGCTGGGTGGTTAGCATAACAGCCTCCTATGCCAAAGGTCATGGGTTCAAACCCGCAGGTGGTCCTAGGATTTTTATTGAGAGTAGAAAATCCTTAGTTATGCCGTCCTTCGGAGGGGACGTAAGAAGGTGGTCCCGACCCTGTGCAATGACAGCTATTCGTAAAAGATCCCTATTCTAATTAAATCTGGATAGGAAAAATTTAGGACTGTCTCTGTAGCTTTGTCTGATTAGCCACAGTAGCATAAAGTGGCGTCAAATAAACAAACACATAAATGGTTTTTTATCTCCAAAAATATATTGTTATTGTTGAATTAAATAACTTTTAATCGACCATTATTTTGAAAACAATCAACTCATATCAACGTTTAGGTGTTATGATCATCGTTGCATACCCTAATATTTTTGAGGCGAATTAAAAAAAAACTTGGTCAAGTAGTTTTGGAGAAATACGGAGGACGGCGGACCTACGTTTTTTTTTTTTTTTTTTTTATATTCGTTTGTTTGTTTGTCTATTTAACGTTACTTTATGCTACTATGGCTAATTGGAGGACGCTACTGTGTGAGTCTTAAATTTTGCCTATCCAGATTTTATCAGGATAGGGATCTATAACGATTAACTGACATCACTCAGGCTCGGGACTACCTTTTAACGTCCCCTCCGAAGAACGGCATAACGCAGGATTTCTTACTCCTATTAAAAAATCCTATGACCACCTGGGTGGGGGTTTGAACCCGTAACCTTTGGCATAGGAGGCTGTTATGCTAATCACCCAGCTACAAGTGATCCCTTTTATATTCGTTATTCGGGTTCTATGCATCTTGGATTGTAACCCATCAAATTTAATACCTCAAAAAGTCCTTACAGAATTACTTTTATTGGAACTGTATAACAATATATTTTTGTTAGGTACTTTGCTCAAAGAGGTGTCAAAAACATATTTTCTTTGTCGTTATTATAAAGAAAAAGTTTTTTTGTTGTTGTTTTGGCATATTTTAATAGATTTAGAATAGTTGAGTAACATTGATAGTGTTAGCTGGAGCCTAAATTTTTTTTAGTGAATAGTAAGTGAAATCGAATTTGTATGACAAGTTGAGACGGAGGTTAACCTCAAAGAGACCTGGGAATCGATAACGTAAAACGTCTCAAGTTGCAGCCTCAGATCAGTTCGCATTTAACTCTTGATTAGGCCACTCAACTCCCCTTTCATCGCTGTCTAACTCAGGGAGTGTTCACTATTGCAACTAACCTGGAATATTTAATACTATCTCTAAAGTATTATGTAATATTTATTATAATTTTCCTTGAAACCGTTATGAAATCAATGTAGCTGAGTCTCTTCAAAACTGCGCAAAGCATTTACCTAACAGCCTGATGATCACGCACATAATAGAAACATTTTTATAATTACTTAAAATCATAAGTACTAAGTCATGTATGATTAACTACAATTTTAACTATTATAACTATATATATATTTTTTTTTTTTTTTTTTTTTTTTTTTTTGATCAATTCTCGACTGTTGATAATTTAAGTTTCTGTTGTTCTCAGGCTTCAGTCAATGAATAGACAATTTTATCTATGCGACATTTCGAGAATTTATTGTTCTCATAATCATGCCTTGACAATGGAAAAACAAAAAAAACAGAACGTTAATATTATTATGCAATAATTAATATATGACGATATTGTTAGAGATATAGAAAAGAATACATTGAACAATGAATAATCATACAGTAGGAACATATATATTTTAAATTAGGATTTACATTAAAGATATTATTATAAAATTACTTAGAATTTTGGACAAAATTGTATATAATTGAAAGTTTGTAGGCTAAATATGTCTAATTAAGACACTATTTTGTCCAAAATTGTAAGTAATTTTGTAATAATTTCTTTAATGCAAATCCTAATTTAAAATATCTATGTACCTACTGTATGATTATTCATTGTTCAATATATTCTTTTCTATATCTCTAACAATAACATCATATATTAATTATTGTATAATAATAATGTTCTGTTTTTTGTTTTTCCATTGTTAAGGCATGATTATGAGAACAATAAATCCTCGAAACGTCGCATAGATAAAATTGTTTATTCATTGACTGAAATCTGATAACAACAGAAACTTATATATATATATATATATATATATATATATACACTAGCTGACCCATCAAACTTTGTTCTGCTATATAAATTATTTCTAGTGAATATTTAGGTTGCTATCTAAAAATTAATGAATGTATTGTAAGTATTGTGAGGATGAGATCTATGTTAGAAAAAGAATAAAAGCGCTAAAGAATACGGCCACCGAAAAAGCAAAAAATAAAAAAAATATCCATACCATTATAGTAACGGAAATATTTCTTGTTTGGTCAGTTAAAAGCTTAGAATTTTATTTGATTACTATTTTATTTTATTTACTAAACAATACAGGCTTGAATCTGGAACCGTGCCGATGAGTAATTTAAATGGTTCTCAATTTCTGGTTGTAGCGCTTTTCCTGATACGAAACATATCCTGGATGACTCTTTGACATATATATGGTACACAGAAACTACTCAATTGCAGCACTCAATGTATGATAAATAACGATTCAGATTGCATTTATTTTTTACATTGCTCATTTCAGAGGTTTATTTGATGGTGTTTCTTATGATCCTGTAGGGTAGGGGCAAAAATATAATCATAAATAAATAAAATTCATTTAAATATTAGTGAGTAGAGGAGAAACTATTTATTGAATATATTTCAATGAACAACAGAAATCATCCAAATTTTGGCATACACTAAACCAGAAAATTTTAAAATTTCAATATCTGTATATATATATATATATATATATATATATATATATATATATATATATATATATATATATATATAACTTTAGAATCAAACTCAATCAACAGCGGCAGGTATGAAAGCAGTAAATTATCCATTGTGGTTATCCATCGATGAGAAATGGTAGACAATGGTGTTGGGTGTGAATGGGGTGGCAATTTGATGCAATGCCCCGGTTAATATAACAATCCCTCTGTTAGTTCTAGTATTGATTGACTAGTTGTGGAATCTTAATGAGCTAACGGTAACCGATTCAGGTTGGATCACCGTGTAGTCATAATCATTACACCTGTCAATAAATAATGAGTCGGGCAATAGCCACTTCATAGGGATCTGGTGAAGAAGTTACGAAATGTTTAAAATAATGGCATTGTTATAATAATTATCATAATCATTATATAACAGTTATGAATCGAAAAAAAAATTATAAAAAACTAGAACATCCCCCCAGCTTCACACGGGTGGAATTTTAATGAGGTGTCACTTATGTTTAAAAAAGCTCTGTATGACCGATTTAGAGTTTATCGCTTTGGGAGCTTTAGTTCTTTGTAACGAAAATTGCGATTAGCAAGAAAATATCTTTTAATTTATAACCTCTACTCATTATTATATATAATCATCAGCAGAAATAAAAAAAAAACCTGTGCCACTACAACCCATCAAGAATTTCGGGCTCAGTAAATGTAGAGATTCGTACTCATTCTAGGCCAACGGCCGGGGTGATTTCACGCTCAGCCGCCAGGTTTTTTCCCATCTCCTTTTGGGTACCCACTTGATTGAGGCTGGGTGTACCCCAGGAGGGTCTCCATACCCCAGGATCGCCCCCTCCTCCCAGCTGCAATAACAGAATAAATAATATTCCACCACAGCCGGGATTCAAACCTGGAGCACATTAGACTAGCGCTCTACCCACTAGACCACGCCGCTCCTAACAGCAGAAATGAAAAAAATAAATCAAAATTTGTTCAGTTTGTTTTTTGTTGTTTTACAGTGAATCAAAGATAAACGAAATTTTAATTTTCCCACAAAAAAAAAAAATAAAAATAAAAAAAAAGAAGAAGAAAACCTGCACGATTCCAGACATTACCACTTTACCCGACCTCCCACATTACCAATTACATACGTTCATAAGTTTATTAGCTTACAACAACTTTACATTAACTTATACGATTTCTTTTATTGTATATTAACTTTTATGAATTCTTGCACTTTCCAGCGGTATATTATACGACTATGTTACTACTTATATTTAAGGAATAATTTGTTGACGACTGTTACAGAAAATGAATTTTTCTCGTTTAAAGAAAACCTTAATTGCAATTTACTTTGCTTATAAGCCTTCAGGAAAGAATGCCCTTAATAATAATGAAACCGTATCAAAAACTCTGTCCGACCGATTTAGAGATTATCGGTTTAAGGGTTTTAGTACATCCCAACGAAAATTGATATTAAAAATAAAATAGTGGATGTAATTAGTTTACCGTTGAGAATTACTGGAATGAATTAGTCCGGGTGGCGGTCATTAAATGAAATATCTAAATAGTTTCAACTATTTATTGTTTGCCAACGTTTTGACCCTCCTAGCCAGTTTCCATTCTCCCACCATGGTGATCTGCCCTGATGACCCACAAAGGGGGTCGAAACGTTGGCAAACAATAAATAGTTGAAACTATTTAGTTATTTCATTTACTGACCGCCACCCGGACTAATTCCTTCCAGTAAAAATAAAATATGTTTATTTTATAATGCCTATTAATTATTAAATTTAATCATCGGCAAACTTGAAAAGCATCCATCAAAATTCATCTTATTATCTTATTCATATAGTCTGTCATCTTATAATCATTTTACATTTAATTTTAGGTTTGTTCCCATATTATATTACTGTCGCCATATTATTATTATATACCTAACGTATTATTAAGTCTATAATTACATTTGTTGTTATCTTGTTTCTTTTAGCCCTGCTAAAGGCCCACAATGTACGCCGAAACGTCGGCACACAATTAAAATAAACACTATGTTTTTATGTGTGGTTCTCTCTTATGACCGCATCCCCAACCATCTTGTTTTTTATTTTAAAATAAAGTACTGGTAAAGGAAAAATTAATTTTCCCATATTAAGAAAACTTGAACGCTATGTATGCATTCAAAAACTACAGAAATAACAACGGCTCCTATTTTATTCGGTTTATTCCTTTTTTATATTTCAATGAAATTTTTAAATTACATTTTATAAGTTAAATTAAGTTTCCATTAAAATCCCATTTCGTTTATAGTAAAACATCTGTTTTCATGAAATATTATTAAATTTGAAATAATTAATGTTAACTTATAGATCTATAACAACCGTAAAAATTTCATAATCGCCCTCTTTACCAATAACATATGTTCATAAGTTTATGGGCTTACAACTTTATATTAACTTGTACGATTTCTTTTATTGCATATTAACTTTTATAAAATCTTGCGCTGTCTAACGGTATATTACACGTATATGTCACTACTTATATCTCAGGAATAATTTTTTAATGACTTGGTTACAGAAACGAAAAGAAGAATGTTTTTCCCGTTCAAAGAAAAGCTAAATTTCAATGCATTTCACTTATGAACCTTCAGGAAAGAATCCTAAAAGATGGTGAAATCCGTATCAAAATCCGCCATGTTGTTTAAAAGGAGTTCGCTATTAACCAAAATCGCATTTTATATATATATATATATATATATATATATATATATATATATATATATATATATATATATATATATATGGGTAGAGTTCTGTGATTTCCCCCTTCTCCTAGAATTTCTCGCATTATAGTATTTCGGAACAACGCAAGATGGCGTTGCGTTTCTTTTCGCAGGTGCCCAAACATTTGAAATCAATAAAGAAGTGTTGGTTGTAAAATACTTTTGTAAATTTTGATCTGGAACTGTAATGATAGAGTAGGTCAAGGCTGATTTCAGTTCGTAAAAAGTTTCGAATCCGAGTTTACGGTAGCAGGAGTTTAACTAAGCACAATAATCCTCCAAGTCTTTTTATGTGATAGTTAAAGCTTAAAAAAAAAAAAAAAAATCGTTACTGAAATTATGTATTTACTTAAGACATATGCCTGGTGTTACAATATCTTTTTCGCTGAACTAGACTGATTAGTTTTAATAAAATACGTTATACCATTGTAAAATTGAATGGTTATTAATATAATCTAGGCTCTTCCTCGATCTAAACATTTTGAAAGGTTTTGAAATTCCGAATTTTAAAGTTCTACTCCTAAAATTTAGTTGAATAATTAATCTCTATATTATTACTACGTATCATTATTAGTAGTTAGAAAGGTATAAATATCAACTATAAAAGAATATGATTATCCACCGACGCTGAAATTTTTTCTTCTCACTTTTCACAAAAATCTCATTTTTATTTATCATTGAACAAATTGATTTGATTATTTTTTCATTAAAATTTAGTACTTTTTACTTTCACTTACTATATATAGTAAGGGGAAGTATTGCGATCGTGAAAATTTTCGAATTCCAGTTTTCAACGGAAATACACGTTTTAGGGTCCCCTGAGTCCAAATAACCAAGTCCCGCAAAAAGGTCTGTGTGTGTGTGTGGTAACTCCCGGGCGGAAACGGTAAGTCCTATGAAACTAAAATTTCATATTTAAGACAACTATACGCCCGAGACGTGACAAAACTTTTTTCATCAAAATGAGCTTACCAGAAGAGGCACTTTATATCATGCATTTTGCACCTTTTTTCGATTTTATCGAAAACAGTTCCGACAATTTTGATTAAACTCGCTATATCGATATAAAATTTAATGGGCTTTAATATCATGTAGGTTTTATTTGGATAAAAATGGTCTGACAGGGCTTTAATGCCGATATTTTAAATTTTCTTCATCTAAAGTACCTTTAATTTTGTAGATTCAATAATAATAACTAGATTATCTTGTTAACGCTGATGAAAAACAGGTAAATATATAAATTGAATAAATTCGATACCCAACTAAAGGAGAAGACTTAAAAAATATATTTCGTATGCAATTTTTTGTTTTTGAACATAAGAACAGTAATATACATGTATGATATACCGTTGGAAAGCTTGAGATTTTAGAAAAAATATTATCTCATACACAACCAATTGATACAAGTGATTATTTTAGATAATAAGGTAATCAATTTTTTAATGAAACTTATGTTTTTATAGAAATACCATTTAATTTATTGTTTAATGATTTCACTCATTTTTATATCTAACTGTATTTGAAAATTCTTTAATTTATTCTAAAAATGGAGGTAAGTGAAAGTCGTGTGTTGCTCGCACCAGATTTTTTTGTTGTTTTTTTACTATATTTTAGTATACTATACTTCAGAATGCTTTCGAATGAAATTAAATGTGTATTTCATGCCTTTTGGAGAAACTGAAATTTTCATACCCTCATCAACAAGCATACATGATCTTTTAAAAGATAATATCAAAGTACGGGCTTCGGATAAAGCTGAACGATTAGAATAGAATTATTTCGATTTTATAAAAAATATCCTTAATTACATTTTTTGAAATCGACCCCCGAGCTGAGGAATCGAAGGCGAATAAAAAATATAAACATTTTCTTTCGTTGAATGTACTGTTTTGAAAACGAAATTAGTTTTGTACTCATGTATAATACACCTTTGGAAATATCACGATTTAAAAATAATTATTGTTAAACGAATCAAGTCCTAGAATCTGCGATTAGCTAATACTTATTTTAAAACATTTTCCCTCTTTCAATTACTAAAAATAACCATTTCTTGCTTTTAGATTATTTTGCTTTTAAAGGTAAAAAAACATTGGTAAATATAAACTCAGAAATAATTTAGTAATTAACTAACGGAGAAAAAAGGGAAACTAATTTTCCAGATTGAAAACAAATGTTTACTTAGTGATCTTTTAGAAACAAGCACCTCCCTTAGTAATTGGTTTAGGATATGGTTATTTTTACAATTCTACAAAGAATACAGTTATGCACTTTGTTGCTATCGAAATTAATGTTAAATTTCTTATATTTAAAAAAAAAGTAGTCGTTTCCTATATTTCGTTTCAGGTAAAAGTGTACATAATCATATTGATATTATTATTTGGAAAACAAGTAATTTTCCCAGAATACAGTTATTTAATATGACATAAAAAATGCAAGGGAGTTAAAAGAAATCCTCAAAAAAACAGAATTAAAAGGGAAAAACTATGAAGTGATAAGTTTAGATGTAGTTTCACTCTTTACCAATATTCCCATTGAAGATTGTATCAAAATATTAGAAGATAATTGGGATTCCATCAAAAACCATACACCAATAAAAGACAAAAAAATGTTCATTGAGGGAATAAATTTATGCACAAAATATAATTATTTCAAATATACAAATGAATATTACAAACAATTAAATGGATTACCTATGGGGGGAGTTTTATCGGTGAATCTTAGCGGGATATATTTAAATAAACTATTAACAACACAAATAGAAAAGTTGAAAATTAAACCAATATTAATAAAAAAATATATTGATGACCTCATTATAATAATAGATAAGAATCAATATACAGACATTTTAGAAATATTCAATAGTTACAACAAAAAAATACAATTTACAATAGAAAAATCAATAAACAATAAAATCAAATATCTTGACTTAGAAATTCAAATAAACAACAATATAATCAGTACAAGATGGACTAAAAAAGAGACAAGTAGCAATAGGATATTAAATTATATTTCAAATCACCCAAAAACACAAATAGTAAACACAGCTAGAAATTATATACATAGAGCAATAGAACTTACAGATGAAAAGTTCATGAAAGATGTAAAATTGGAAATTTATAACATATTAAAAGAAAACTTTTATCCAAAAATACTTATTAATAAATTATGGTACAATTATAAAAAAGAAGTAACAACAACAAAAAATAATAACAAAATTACTAATCAAAAGGAAAATTGTAAAAACATAGAAACAGATCTAAATAATAAAATAAAAAAAACAAAACAAAAATTTATAACTCAATTTTTCAAAGATGATAAGATGATAGATAGGTCAGAAGAAAAAACCGATAAACAGCATATCAACAGTAATAGCAAGAAATACCACAAACTAACATATATCCCTAAATTGACAGAATCCATAAAAAGTATTTTTAAAAAATATGATCACCCAAACATATCATTTGGTCTATATAATAATAACAAATTAGAAAAATATTTAAGTAAAATGAAAGACATAATAGAAAAAATGGATAAGCAAAATGTAATATACAAAATAGACTGCAAAGATTTTGAGAGCATATATATAGGAGAAACATCTAAAAAATTAAAAACAAGAATAAACCAACATATATCCAATTGTAAAAATATAAAAAACATAAACGTAACAGCATTATCATCTCATAGTATAATAAAACAACACAAATTTAACTTTGAAAACGCAGTAATTTTAGACACATCTCAAAATAATAGAAATAGAAAACTACTAGAAGCAATCCACATAACCAAAAATAATAGCAGGACAATAAATTATAAAACAGATACAAAAAACTTAGGAACACATTACACAGACATCATAAATAAGATAAAATTTTAAAAATAAATAAAACAATAGCCCAATAACCATAATTAGGACAAATAATTAATAGAGGTAAAAATAAAAATAAATAAATAAGCACAAGGATTACACTGGAATACTGAAAAGGTACAAAGGTTTAAAATAGAAATATAATGGAAACAGTGAGCCAATACAAGACAAGTAGCAGTGGCTATGAGATGTGAAAAATGTTCTAGCAAGGAATAAGGTAATTAAAGTATAGTTAGTTTAAAATAATTATGACAAATTGCTGAGCTTCATTTTTCAAGGAAAAATATTTAAATAATGTGATTTTATTCAATAGTAAAAGTATAAATTGTTTTCAGTCTTGAAAATGGGGAAACAACCCCGAATGATCGACTTGAATAAAAAAATGTTAAAGGACTAAAGAAATAAAAGGTTTAGATGATGAATGGAAGGTATTATGTGCTTTTTTAAAAGTTCCAATTAAGAAAACTTCCAAAAAAATTAAAAAAGAAAAGTAGTTAAATTTCTTATATTTAAAAAAAAAGTAGTCGTTTCCTATATTTCGTTTCAGGTAAAAGTGTACATAATCATATTGATATTATTATTTAGAAAACAAGTAATTTTCCCAGAACACAGTTATTTAATGTCATGAGCTGATTGAAAACTACTAAGGACAAATTTGTCCTCTTTACTAATAATAGATGGTAGAAACTAGTTTCCATTACCTTCATAGAACAGAATGCTTTATATCTTGAATAGGATTCCACAGAAAAAGTTGGCTACACACGTCAAGACGGTTTAATACCATTGCTATTGGGTAAGACAACAAAATTTAAATACTTTACCAAATATTATGGAAGAAAAGAAAATGGTAACTTTTAAAATTTATTTTTAACGACATGTTTATGGAACAAGGTGAATATAATTTGACCAATTAAATATCCATTTGTCTATACATAGCTAGGCTGGTTTAAAACAGTATTCCAACTTTAGAACAATTGACTAAAAATGGCGAAAATAAAACCAAATTCGTTCCATGTCGTCTAAAGCATTATTATTATTATTTTTTGAGCATCAAAAAGCATAAACAATATTTTTAAAGGAAAATGAGACAGATATTGATAACATAGACATGAAAATTTTTGAGGATAAGAAATATTTTCAATGGAGGATGAGATCGATAGTCAGGATGACTTAATAATATCCAAAAATATTATAAACTATTTATACTGAAAGGAGGAGCCCAAGGACTGAGTGGCTAGCGCGCTAGTCTCTTATGCTAAAGGTTCTGAGATCGACCCAGTCCCGGCGGGGCTTTTTATAAGGATATAATTGAATGGGGATTCACCCACAGCCTCTCCCTCGGGTATGTAAGACCCGTCAGCCAAATGGTGGCCACTCACAAAAAAAGGCGTAATGACTCTATCCTGTAAAATCTCATCGAGAATCGTGAGTATTTTCTCCCAAGAGATTACACCACGAGACCAAGGGCTTCTACATGGGCTGTCGTGTCAGAGAAAAATACAAATTATACTGAAACCGATGTTTTAACCTACTCTTCTGTTCTTTAACAGGGATTTCTTCCATAAAAAGTAAAATATCGTAATATATTATGCAAATATACCTAAAGTCCTTTTCAAAACAAATCCCCTAAATATGTTTATATCACATTAATTAATTTATTCATGTACAGTCACACTTTGATGTTTTGTAACCCATTTATCTATTTTTTTATTCAAAAGGGCGCCTTCTCTATGATTGTATTTGACAGACGTGATTGACAGAGGAAATTTTCCAAGACGAGTTTTTATTGGAATTTTGGATCAGGAACTCGTAAAATGTGGTAAGTCTAGCGTGGAAACGTGTCGTACCACCCAGGAGTTGCATTTCTACATGTTACAACTTAATAGATATTGCAATTAATTTACTTAAAGCTTCTGATTTACTGTGAATAATTAATTTTGTTACTTAATAAGATACTTCAACCGTTTCAAAGTATTTTTTTTTCATTTTATTTTTTTGTTTTTTAGCAAATCGTAGAATGACCATTTATAACCTACTAATGGATTATTGAACTTTGAAAAGAAGTTCTAGAGTCATATTTTCTGGGTTGAGAGAAAAAAATCCTTGATCCTTGAAGGACATTAATACTTACAAGAAAAGAGGGATAATATTCTGCTCGTATGGCCGGGGCTCAAGGCTGGGTAAGATAGCTGTCAAGAATTGGCGTCAAGCCAATCTCGGCTGTACGCTTCTCTTCTCTCAGTATTACAACATCATTATTAACTATATTTTTGTTAATAGCAATTTCCTATTTGTACAAAAAAAATATAGTAAATGTTATCTAAATATTCATTAATTTATCCAAAAAAATTTGGGTCGGCTCACTTTCATTTGCCGCTTCATTACAAAAACATTTTTGAAATTAATTACGGTTAGCAGCTGTTGACATTCCCTTCAGCATTTGTTCTGATTATTAAAATTTTGTAAACAAAGTGTGCAAAATGGAACTTCTTGTGGGTCAATTTTTGTGCCAAGTTTCTAAATATCCACCATTCATAGTTAGCCACATGTGATATTTACATATAATAAAAATTGCAGTGGATTTTTCCTCACTTTCATATAAACTTCAATACTAGATCCCCGTGTCTGTTAATTGTGCAGAATATTAACCAATGGTTTATTATGTAATGACTTCGCATTTCACAGCATATACGTGTATATATAGCTGTGTAGGCAATTACCTTACTTTTTAAATTAAGATAAGTTGTTTATAAGGATTTGATAGTGTCTTTCACAAAGGATTCACATTCCTAAATTATGGCGAATAATGTCATCAAGTATGAAAATACAGACAATTTTGACAAATAAAAGAGCTAAAAAAAGACGCTATTGTCAATTTATATTTATGATAAATTACGAATTTTTACTAAGTTAAAAACAAAATATCTTCGCTTATAGTAAACAAATTTAAAAGTTTTTTTTGTTTTGTAAGGAATTTAAATATCTGACGAATATTGATAAAGAAAAACTTTTTGTATTCGAAAGGGGGACAGTCTGATTTTTTTAAATTCTATATTTTTATTCTAGGAATCTTAAGATTCATAATATAATATTTTGAGGAGGAGACGTTATTTTTTTCGGTTTAAATGGTTCATTTAATGATTATTTGTTTCACGAAAATAATGAACCAAAAAAAGGTTAAATCAAAGGAATCTTGAGTCATTTTTCTCAACATTTTAAAGTAGTTTAAATCAATCATATTATTTATTTTTGTTAGTAATATTGGAAAATGGATAAATGGTCACATTTTTGTGAGCTCACGACCAACAACTGTCCTGAAGATAGCCTAAAATTTAGGCCGAAACGTTATAACAATGAATTATTTTCACATAATGGAAGTGTGATAAAAGTTATAATGTTTTTATTTATGTAACATTGTTGCTATTCAATACCAAAATGTGAAATTTTAATTATTTATATAAAACAATAAGTGATGATGTTAGGTTGTAATTTATTTTTAATGGTTTAGGATATCTTAAAGATGGTAGAAGAAGCGTTGGTCATAAATGTTCATAATTAATTTTTAGAAGATTTAAGTATAAGCTATTTTTTCCGCCCCTGTAATTACTATAATATTTCCGTTGTATAATAATATCATCATGAAATTTAATATTTGAAACGTTTTTATCAAATTCGAAAATTCCCTATAATAATATTGTGCTCCGATAAAAGAGCTTAGAGAAAGAAAAGGCTATCGTTGTGCTGAAAAGCAACCAAATAAAAAAGTTAGCAAGTTACACGCTAATAATATTTAATGGCCATACACAACAAGGGACACCATTAGCATTTCGATCCCTTTTTTCGACTTTTAATTTGTACTTGTGATACCTGGAGGGTAATATTCATGGGTCATTATAGAATGGGATACTTTATGCTAACCAAAAAAGCCGAAACATGACATTTCCTCTTATTGTTCCGATTGTTTCATTTCGTTGCAGTAAAAGCAGTCTAGAACATTTTCTCTACTGTCTGCCTCCGCCACGTTTCTAGGAATGCCTCAATTTAATTTAGCCTGTTTCCCTTTTAGTTAACTTGTAGTACGGTTCTAATTTGTACAATAGTTTGTTTTATATGTTTCGCAAATATACCAGTCTATACCATGGAAACATTCAAGTAATCAATATATTTTCCAATAAATTAATACAAGCAAGTAAATTGAAAAATGGGAAAGAAAACCAAATATTGGGTAGTAAAATAAGTCTAAAGCGTTTTTTACTGGCGATTTCAATAAAAACTTCCGATTATTGTAAATATTTTCATCACTTATATAAGACCCTTTTTGATCGAATACATGTAGCCATTTTTTTTATCAATTTGGTAAGATTTGGTTACCATCAACATTTGAAGGACGACCCGAGCGCTTTGTGCCTTCCAAGTAAACCTTTCCGGTTCTAATTGACCACTTTCGGTGCTTTCTCCTCAAACATCATCGCTATACACACAAAAAACTTGTTAATCGTCTTTGCAGCGGATTTTTCTTTTCTGAGATACAAAAAATCATTAAATGACGAAAATAATGTTTTTCTCATTCATTATGAGCAAGCAAAATACCATTTAAAGATAAAGAATCTCAGTCAAAACTGATGCAAAAAAACACCTTAACAAATTCTTTTTTAGAATATGCAAATATGATTGACCAAGTAAAAATGATTTTATTAACAAATATAGTCATAAATTGAAATATTAAATAACGCTAGGAACTTATTTTAAAATCCAATATAAGAATAATAATAAATTCTAACTTGAACGTGTTACAAAAAATGTAAGATCTATACAGTTGGTAAATTACATTCATGGAGTTCCTGTCGGTCTATTATTTCTGAATAATATTCAGGTATCGCTTTATTGCAGGAGGCGACTATAACGCTAAACACCAACGTTGGGGTTGTCGATCATCCAATTCCCGCGATAATATCCTTTCTAATATCTCCCTCTCCAACTCTTACTTAATTATTTCACCTATGAACCCGACATATTGGCCTACATTCCTCAAAAAAAAACCTGATATCCTCGATATATTTGTCACGCTGAGAGGCGCATAAGGGAGAAGCAAAATAAGTCTGGTACCTGACGTCGCACAGGCCCGGAGCCACCGATTTACATACCCTCCGAAGAACGGCATCGTGAAGGATTTTAGACTTTCTTTAGAAAAACAGAAGGCTATCTCGCGGGTTTGAACCCTTGACCTTTGGCATAGAAGGCTGTTATGTTAGCTATCTACTACTCTACAGGTGACCCCTAAAGAAAAAAAAATATTAGGTCGTAATATATTGACTTATGGAGACTAATTGTCTTAATATATGCTATAAGCTAAATATAAGTAATGAGTATCGATCAGTCGACTTGAATAAGCATTATTATTGTTTATGATTCGCTTAATTATAAGTATTAATTAAAATTTTATCAATTGAGCTATAATTCGTTTAGTGCTATTTTTGTTAGAATTTATATGAACATTTCGTTTCCGGCTTTTATGTAATAGGACACGGAAATGCAATGTCCATTTCACAATTAGAAACTGTGTTATTGTTTCATTTCTAATTCAATTCCACTCTTACCGAGAATCCATAGTCAATAATCAATTTGTTCTGATGTGAAGCCTCTTTATCAACTCGAAAGGCCCATAACATTTGAATTTTAAAATTGCAGAATCGATTCTTATATATATTGGTCTATTTAGGAAAACCATAATTAAAAATTATGTTAACCGGAATACATTTTTTATTGAAATAAACAAAGGTAGAACACTAAATGGATGTACCGTATTGTATGATATTAGAACATTTTATGGAGGAATAATTGAGACATTAATTTCCAAAAGGTACTTAAGGACATTTTTGCGAAATAGATTTGTTTATATGTTTTCGTTTTATCCATAACTTCTGTTTGATTTCATCTAAAGAACACTCAAGCCCTTAAAAAATTCAATTTATAAATGCATTTATTCTCTAAAGGTACTCAATTAGTTTTGTTTCAAATCATACTACAATACATTTTATTTCATCATTTTACTATGATGTTATTAATTTAGTAAAAAAAAAAACAATTCCAGATTTTAATGCACTGTATGTTTTTGGCTATTGCGCCCTCACACCAGTGATGCGGCTGAGAGACGCTGGGATCTCTCGGATTCCAATTTTTCCCTCTACAAGAGGAGTGAAATCACCAGTCAGGGATTCGTTTAGCAGATTGTAATTATTGTATATAGTCATGATCGTGGTTATAATGTTTATTTATTTGTCAACTATGTATTCATTTCAATAATAGGTTGTTATTGTTTTGTTTTTTTGTATATATAGGCATTTATTTATTTTCTATTTTATTTAATTTAACTTTATCATTATTTTTGTATATATTGTATGAATGTGGTTTTATATCCCTAATACTATTGTTCATTTCGAAACAAAATGTAGCATATCTCAATAAAAACAAAATAATAAAAATAATCAAATTAATTAGTAGCAATGGGAGATATTCGCGCATGCTGTACAATTTCCTCTAATGTATATTGTATCTTTTGGAAATGAACGTCTCAATTAACTACTTCAAGATATTAAGCATGGTCGATTATGAGTAAAATTAATTACATAAAGTCCGATTTAATTAACCAAAATGAAAGAGTTAACAGTGATAGGTGTAGTTAATTAGTATATATGAAAGGAGTTGTCAAATTAGCTTGTCATTGAGACAACATTAATTAACCGCAAGAGGCGAGTAAACAAGATATCCCTAGCGCGTGGGATTTGATTATCTAGTATTGCTTTTCCCTTATTACAGCCCTTTCGTCGAGTTCCATCTCATCTCTTTGAAGAAGAACGACTTTCAATATTGGAACAGTTTCTTTCCCTTACTGAATATATTCCGAGGGTCACAACTCTTAATATTCTAGAAACATCCTTTTTGCCTATTTTTTTTTCTTGAAACTAAAGTCCTTTTACTTACGTTATTTGTAGATAAGTAGATTCCGAGATATCAAAAAAACAACAACAACCGATTAAACGATTTAGGAGTCAAAGGATCTAGAATAACGTAAATATATTAAAAATGCAATAAAATGAGGAAAAATATCTGATTTACATAAACAACCTCTTTGCATTTATTAAAGAAATAAAAATGCATTTATTACATACTTAAAAAGCCTTATATTGAGACGATAATATCAAATCCATTTTCTGAAATTATATAGGGAATAAATCTAGTCTCTCCTTCATTGGACCTATTTATTCAGTCTTTTTTGAAGAGAAATCTTTCTTTCTTTTTTATTTTTTATAATATTAATAGCTTTAATATTGTTTTTTTTTTAACCTCAAAACTTGAGGTATTTTGTTTCAAGATACGTAGAGCTCAAATATTGAGTGATATTGCAAACTGTCCTAATTAGGACATTAAGAGTATTGATCCATTACAACATTCATACGATATTTACAAAGCAAAAATTATAAACTAATAATACAATATATATATATATATATACCCAATAAGGAGTTATTAGGTATGTACATGTCTAAAAATCACTCATACCTATATACCACCTACAAACATATAGAATTTATTGGAGAGTCCAACTAGTGCTGCAACTCCAATATAAATGTTTACAACAGGGCCACTCCCGTTTCAACCATCTACTGGGATGGTAAGGGTGTGTGGAGCTGGATAGAGATTGAGCTAGAAGAGGGGAGTGATATTAAGGTTCTGATGGAATTTGGATGAAATAAGATCTAAAATAAATGAAATATTTAGGTCGTGGTGTGAGGTATGGTTAATTACATAATAAGGAGCATTTACTATTGTTAGGAGGACCTTGGATTAAAATGTTTGGATGCGTTAATTTAATATCTAGAATACGATTTTTTAAAACATAGCATAAAATATGGCTACTCCGAAAACAAAATGCTGTAGAGTTGCTTTCTCAATCATTCTAAAGATTATCTAAAATACAGGCCGTAAATTCGGCTCGATAAATAAGTTTTCTTGTTTTCAAAATATTATATCACCCAACCGACTCCATCGATTATTAAAAATTCTTCCATCATTATGAAAATGAATATAAATGTGTAAATCATTCTAAAATTTGTTTTATAGTACTAGATATGTTATTAGGTGAACTGAGAAAGAAAATATTCAAAGATTTATGCTACAATATCACAGCAAAACTATTTAACAATTTTTTTTTTTTTCATTCATTCTTAAATATTTCCAAAGACACTTTATATGCTGAAAGGTCTACTCTACTGTGTTTTCTTTTTTTTGTTTTCATAACCCCAATTTAGTTACATGTTTTGCTAAAATGGTTTCTGAATATTTTCCTTTTACTGTATCTAGATACATTTTAAGGAACTTTCTGTTTACATATTATGTTATTAAGTGATATCAAGATTTACTTTTCCTCTTGGTGGTGGGGATCACATCAATCTTGACACTCCTATCCATAAGCTAATCTTAAACTCTAGCTTACACCATGTTGTCACCTTT
The DNA here is from genome assembly GCA_023052935.1 of Piezodorus guildinii. Taxonomy (NCBI): domain Eukaryota; kingdom Metazoa; phylum Arthropoda; class Insecta; order Hemiptera; family Pentatomidae; genus Piezodorus; species Piezodorus guildinii. The sequence goes on along the minus strand of CM041292.1, from coordinate 174,094,670 downwards.
GAGGAGCGGTGGAACCTTATGCCTACTAAAAACTGGATTTGAAAGCATTTCTGAGAAATTATAAAAGTTTTTTCTTCTTTTCTATAGGAATTTTAGGAATATTAAATAATAAGTGAAGTCTTTCTACCTTTTCTTTTTCTAAGGTAGTTTTTGCAATTTTCTTTAATACGCCATTTTTGAATTGCTGTGGTTAGTTTTTTGAGTTTTCTGAAGAATGGATTAGTAAAGGTGCTCCTTATAATAGAGAAGGTCTGATAACACTTTTGTAAATTAGAAGTGTCAATCTGTATCTTAGATTAGGAGTTTTTAAGAGATGGTTATATTTACAGGTTTTTTGTCTTACTTTTGATAATTTCGAAATAATATTATTGTTAAATTTTAATTATCTATCAAGTTACTCTGTTCTACTTTCAAACCTAATTTGAAAGTCTGAAGCCTGGAAAGAATATCGGAAAAAAAGAATACAAAGAAGAGTTCTTATACGAATTAGACTTATTCGGGGTATATATATATATATATTTTTTTTTTTTTCATTTGTAAATGTAATAATATATAGCGTATGGTATAATGCTGTTCTGCTTAAATTCAAAATTTCCGAAACCTTATTAGAAAACGAGACAATATGTTGATCACAGAAGTAGCATCCAGCATACAAACAGGTCACATGAACTGAGCTAGTTATTTGAGTAGTTTTCTTAATGCTTTAATAACATTGGGTTCACTCTGTTTTTTATTGTGAATCGTTAGCCAGTTTATTTATTATTAACTATTATAGAATATCATATTCAATAAGTTTTAATAAGCAAAAAAAAACGAAATACCTCATTAAATTCTAAACAATATGGTGGTATATAAGTGGTACTCACTACGTTTGCTATACCATGCTATTTGTGCTATTGTGCTAAACCTATCAATTTTATACAGGAAATAAATGTAGAAACTCGACGGGTTTAGCAAAATAACACAAATAGCATGCTATAGCAAACGTAGTGAGTACCCGTATAGTAAAATTGTTATTTTATTTCACTGTTGTGTGTATAGCATAAAAGAAGGTTTATTATACTCGCCGCGTTATTTAGAAGTTTCATAGGAACGACCAGTAGAAATTTGATTTAAATAATTTAACTACCTCTAGTACTATGCTATTCGTGAGTACCCCTATTGTAGAACCTCCATGAAATAGGATAAACAACCGTATATAAGGGCATAAATGAACAGCTGCGAGCTTTCCCACAATTTCCATTTTCAGTTCTTTAAAATGAAATATCTGTGTGTATAGTTTAGAACTATATTTAAGTGTGGAAATTCGGAAATATAGTTCTACAACTGTGCCAATAAAAAAGAGCGAATCTTAATAAGGAAGAGAAAACAAATTGTCACCTACATTGTTGCTAGCTGTATTTCACAAAACATTTTTAATATTAGTGGAAAAAAAATATTTTTACCTTAACTGTAAAAGTGTATAAGTAAAATATTAAATTTCTTAGTTTCAACTTTTCAGTTGTGTTCTAATTGCTAAACTTTTCAGTTAGGATATCGAATAAATATAATGATTAATAGAGATCGGTTTTACTTAACAGACTAAATGATATTTAAAACGCTCTGACCTATAAAACTAGTAACAGCATGAACGGGAGTAGCTCTGTGTTTAACATATACCCAGCTCTCCAAAACGTAGCCTAATATTGGATAGGTTTTATAAGTTTTGTCACTAAGAAATAACACAAACAATTCGATTAAATGCTGTAAATAAAAATTTCTTAGTATTTCCAGTATGTCCCTTTTCAATTAATAAAAATTAAATTAAACAATTGACATCTTAAATCGCTACTCAACTAAGGGAATATTTGTATGTATTATCAATAGATATTTTATCCATAAATTAAGATTAATTAACTTTTCATATATTCAGTAGCTGATTTAATATACCTTAATATACATTGATATAGGAAAACACCTTTGCTATAGATCTCATATAACTCCAGATTGTGCAGAACGAAATTATTAAGGTAATTTTGGCTATGAATCCAAGATCGCCATCAATAAACATATTCATGGACCTTAATGTAATTTCTGTAAAAAAAAAAACTATTCATAATCTCAATTTTGTAGAAGTTCCATTTTAGACAGTATGAGCTAGTCTTGAAGACTGACCACCGTTTTTCCACAAGAGTAAAAACTTACTATAGTATTTATTAATTTATATTTATTATTATTATTATTTACATTATATATTATTAATTTATAAAACTTACTATAGTATATACTAAGCTATATCTTAGTGGTGCCATGATCAAAACATAGTTGGACGACACAACAGACTTCTTAGTGTGCAGCTACTGTTTTACAATAACATTCCTCCAATTCTTCGACATTCTCACATAAATCTAAAATCTTAAAATAAACAACAAACTTCGACATATTCAGCCCCGTGTTGGCCATTAGGGGTCCTTCGTGCCGGTCGTCTCGACGCGAAGAGGTTGTGTTCGCGCGACTCCATATAGGCCCCTCCGATTGACCCACGGTTATCTCATGGCCCGAGCACCTCCGCCTCTCAGTCGATCATGTCAGATTCTCCTTGTACTGTAAAAATGTCTGTAATTTCATTTTGATAAAGAAATCATTTAAATAAAAAAAAAATCTTAACATTTATTGACGCTGACAAACATATTCCGTCAGCAGTGAGATCCTTATGCCTTAAAAAAAGAACGAACCTTACGGCGTTAATTTAGGGAAGCTAATTGTCATCTACAGTATAACATTAATAGATTTTCTTCATTATTCGAAGAACATAAAACAAAATTTAAATAATTTTATTGAGACATTGGAAGGAAATATTGGCTATCAATAAGCTATTGATGAAGTCCGAGCTCCACTGGCGGAAGTTTAAACGAAGCTGACGAAGCGACGAAAGGAGTTAAATGAATCGATTCAAACTTGAAGCAAACATGGGCAGGAGGTCTAACCACCAGGTCTCAAAGCGCCTTTCCAAATCGTTTAAAACATTCTTTTATAAACTCGTTTCATCAGCAAACTTTTTGGGCTTAATTACTTCAAACTTATTCCTTTATTTCTGTGATTTATTCGAGCGTAAACATGGTCCCTCACAAACTAATGTTTTTTGGGGATCCCTGGAGTTTGTCAGGAATTAAGTTGGAAATAACCGTAAGTGGAAGTTTTCCAGTTGGAATTACTTCAGCGGTCTACATCGAGTTAATTCTAGTATATTTTTTGTAATACTGATGTTTGATCAGCTTTAATTAAATGATTTTTGATAAGAGAAGAGAGTGAATTTTCGCCAAATCATTATTGCAAATTAATTAAAATATCATGAAGTATTTTATTGATATTTTCGGGTAGATACATTAACTTAAATAAATAAACTCTGTACTTATATGGCAAAATGAGATTGAGAGTAGGCCACTTTTCTCAGATATGAAAGTTTTTCACATTCTGGACTGTCATTCGCTTATGTTCAGAAGGTTTTTCAATAAAATTTGCCATTTTCTAAACAACACTCCACAATAAGAAAAACTATCCTTTTTAGAAAAGTTGTCTTATTCCATTTTGCCATCCAAGAATATACTTTATCTATTCATCAGCAACAAGATGAAATTAAATCGTAATTTACTATGTAGAAGTCTCTTAGCAATAAGCTAAGTCCTTGACAGCTTAGTTAACTTCTCATTTCGTAAGTGCAAGTTAATTAATCAGAATAACCCTCGGCCATCACCGGGTAGGTTGTTTGGATCGTTAGGACATTACAATGTTTCATCCAGGGGGTTTGTGTTGTAATTAAATCTTTGTAGAAGTTGATGTAGAACAATTACTGGTTGAAATGTTCTAATGTATAACGTCATTCCTCTCGTAGGTACACTGTTTCAAGCAGTGTTTTCGACGGATAAGGATTTAATGTAATGGGATTTAGAAGAAACCCATATCTCAATCATGTATGTCCGGATTTTTTACTGAGTTAGTTTGGCCGTTAAAAATAATTATTTCAAGTGACCTAAAAAAGTCAATATGTAGTTCTTTTCGTTTTAGCCGAGAGATTGTTCACTAAGTCAGTATTACAAAAAAGTATACATGTTAATAACTTTTATATTGAGGATGTATAGTCGACTGTAGAAACTATTATAGGTGGAATAGTCAGGAATCAGTCATTTTTTGAAAAGTTTTTAATTTTGCCAACGTTTCGGCATAAACTCTGTTTGTTTATGCTTGGACATGGCTCAGTAATGCCCTGATGATGGCTCACAAGCTTGGGCCGAAACGTTGGAAAAATTAAAAACTTTTCAAAAAATGACTGATTCCTGACTATTCCAACTATAATTGTTAATAACTTTTGTTTTACATAAGAATATGTATACAATTATTAATAGTAAATTTAGACTCTTTCATTTTTATACTTTATTTTATAATATCCCAATAACCTATTTTTGTCATCAATAAAAATTAAATTGTGATACATGTTTGGTATTATTTAATATAGAAAAGTGTATAAGTCTTTAATATATAGTGCTGTGGTTGATCTATGATAAGAGAGGTTTGGACCAAGGGATCTCAAGGGTTATTGTGGATCATATTAAGGATTGTATATCATAACCTAAAATTTATTTAATAAGCAATTTAATAATGATTTTTTTTTCCAAAGAGGAATTGTGTTATCTAATTTACCGATCAACACGAATACAAGACTAAATGTTTTATTATAAAAGAACACAATAATTATCGGATTGGTCTTGATGGAGGATATGGTCCGTTACGGCCGGTAGTTCTTTGTGGGCATAGGATATTTATTCTTCTTCTGTCACCTTCTAGGTATTCCTTCGTCTTCGTCGTCTTCTCCGTGAACCCATTTTTTCACTAACCCTAGCTGCCTCATCCGTACGCTGGTAGAGGCATTCTTTATTTTGTAATTATTCTAGAAAGGGTGTTTAGCATCTAAGTGGTTTTTCTATTTCTGCCTTAGTTCCACCCTAGGTTTTTGGGAACTACTCGTAGATTTAAAAAAAAAAATACTCTATTTCTTTGTTAGTGCACCTACAAATTGATGCATTTCTTTTCCACAAGAGTTCAAATATCCTGCCAGGTATTATCCAAAACTTCCTGGTGGTTCTTTCGGTAAGTTTTGCCCGCTTTTTCTATATCCAGGTAAAGTGTGACCAGTTATTCTTTTTTTTTTTTTTTTTTTTTTTTTTTTTTTTTTATGGAATCAACTTGCTTTATACTACTTTATTTATTTTCTTCTATACTCTTCATTTATTTTGACAATTTTATGTTTCCAGAGAATAGCTTTTTCGAGGGATTAATGTATCTAAAGTCGTTTTTTCGAATCATATTCTTTTTATGTGAATCATTCTAATTTCGTGCTTTAGCATATTTATTTCTAAACAATAGTAACAATAATAGTAATCCTGTTATCAATTCCATATGTTCTTTCTTTTGATTGCCGAAATGATCAAATATGTCAGATCTCGGTTTGATATTTCATAGGATTGCCGGACGTCCCTCTATTTTTCATTACATTTGGTATGACCCTCTTCAAATATATTATAAATTAATCCACTACAGCAAAGCATTTTCTGATATAATCAGGTAAATTTTTATGAGTAAGGGCCAGTGGTAGCGATGGAATAATGGGTAGATGGAATTCCACCAAGCCCATGATGCCCACTCCAGATTCTACACTCGCAGTTCCTGGTTGGAGTGCCCCTCGCACTGGTGGAATTAAATTTGAACCATCATTAGCGGCTTGGCTCTAAATAGTTTAGAAAAATAATCAGATGTGAAATCACCACCAATATTTTTTTATTACAGTGGGTGTCAAAAGTGTTCGGAATCCACTATGTAATTTACTTGCACTTAACTCATTTTTTTTATGTTTTTAATATATGATGTTATAATAAATTATATTAGAAAGAAGGTATAAAATGCCTAAAACCAAAAATCATGAAAAGAGTCATTTAGTTTTAACGTTTTGAACGTTCATTTACGAACTTTAAAAATATAAGCGTCAGAGGTATTCGGAATATTTTATTTCCAAGTTATATTAATGCATTAATCACATATAAACATCTAGTGGGTAAACCTTTTTTGTACAATTATATTTTTTAACTAATTAGAAATCGATCTAATTAATAAAATAATTATTCGTTTTGAATTAGTGTCCCACTTAAACACTTATTGTTCCTTAAGACGATTTCTACTTTGATAATCTTACTCCCTGATTTTACTTTTTAGTGGGGCTCAAAAAGAGTTAATTAATTTTATTTTAAATAATGGAAGAGGGGCTTGGAGAACTTTTGGAAAAGTTAGCACTGAAACCAAATCTGAATAGATAACGAATGCCTCAAGCATCATGGCTGTGACCTGACTCATAGTCGCGTTAATGTTGAATATTCTATTTATTTTATTTTTTTCTTCTACCTTTGATTGTGGCTTTTCATACTGAAAAAATAAAATAAAATTATCAATAATTCTGTCCCGGAATCCAAGGATATCGACTTCTTCAAAAAGAAAAACAGCCCCAACCATCACTGACCGCTCAAAGTTTTTTACTGTGACATAATAAATTCTTTATTTGGTTTTCCCCGAACAATAATTTCTTCACAGAAACCATGTATTTTAGTTGGAATCTCATATATAAACATTATAATTCATCAACTTTATTTTTAAAGAGTGTTGCAAATGTTCAGCCTATTCTCTTAAGAAGTTAAGAAAATAATATGTTTAGAACATAAAATTATGTCGAAGATTATTGAGAATATGAATACTTGAAACCATGAAAACAACAGTATATTACGATTTCCCAATCCTTTTGACCCCGCATGATCTTGTAATTTTACGTTATTAATCTAATATTTTTAGAAACAATATTCGGTTATCTGGTTAGTGATTTTGCTTTGTGGAAATCTCTTTTAAAGGTTTACTAATTAAAAAGAACTAGATAAATTAATATTAGTCAAAAATGCTTATTAAATGAAAAGAAATACGAATTACGAATACTTTTGACACTTACTGTAGGTATGTGAAATTTCCATTTAAATTCTTTCCAGAAAAAAATAAATCAATAAATATATTGAGCTCATTCTTTAAAACATACTGGGACTTTGTTTCTTTAGGAAAACTGTTTCATACTCTATACTGTTTTTTTTTTTTTTTAAATGATTTCTTGTTGGACCATCCAACCATCTTAACAAATGACCAATCAATCGGGAACGATTGTGAAATTGACTTATTTCCGACAAAATCAGTCATTTTACTGGCAATGCAGCGCCGAAATGAGCGACTAAATTTATATTAGCTTTTAAATACTCTGTATGCGAAGCGAAGATGCACGGTTCAAAAACCTGAGATGTATCTTGCAATTAAGTGTTTCATTTTGGATGGTTAATGTAGTGTTGTAGGTAGCTGTAAACCGAGATCATTAGCACCCGATCCGTAAATCAACAACAAAGGTAAACGCCATGGGAAAATAAAGGGTGTTAATTACGAAGACAGGGTGAACTGGATCAATTGGAGAGGCTGTGCAATGTTCAGTGATATGCTTCGTACCCATCTTTCATCAAAAGTTAAATACTTAAATGTTTTATAAATACGTATATAATACTAGAAATATTGAAAGTCACAAAGCATCATGATTTTTAATTAAAAAAGTAAAGAAATAAAAAAACATTCACTACTAGAACCCATGAAGGGTTTTGGATATAGTATATTGTTTTGTTTTTGTCCGACTGCTTTTCTAGGACAGCGGTGGCTCCAAAAACTGCTTCAATGATGTATTTTTATAATTTATTGCCTGAAACCACTGGAGTTCCTTTCCAAGGGTTTACCAACCTCACTATAGTTTTAGGTGGCATGAGAGGGAGGATTAAATAACCAAGAGATTTCATTGAAGCTGTTTAATGTTAAAATACCATAACCATTGTAATATATTGGGGATACTGAGGAGAGTAAGGATAGGATAATTATTATATTATTAAAATAAATATTAATAATCTTTGTCAGCAAAAGTTAAAAGGCATTTCCCAAACCCCCTTGGATTGTCCGTGGGTTTGGGCTGTCTGTAGGCTGCCCCCCGTGGTACACCTGGTACTTTCTAGACCCCAGCTACTAGACTGGACTTCCCATATCAGCCCCGCCCGAGGTGACGAGGATGAGAGAAAAGGGAGTCTTTTTCGAACCACGAGAGTTGCATGAAAACAGCCGAGATCCAACCTCAAGAAGAAGCGATGTTTGCCGGGGGTCATAGGGGGATGAAGCCTAGAAGGAGCGCCTAAAACTGATTCCACCTTCACCAGCAGACTAAGTGTTTTAAAGGTATCTCGTTGTATGTAATATTGTATGGCAAGATTAATTGTAATGTCCCTCAGTATTATCAGGCATTGTGTTAATATATTGTATATGTTTAAGTTAAGTTAAATAATAATGTCATCTACTGAAACCTGTATAATTTAATGCATGCCACCAACTGGGATCGGTACACGATACCTTTGGAAATGAGCTCAAATGGTTTCAGTAATATTAGTCTATAAATACATCAACTAAGTTTTGAAGGTACCGCTGCCTTAGAAAAGCAGACGGTGAAAAACATAGCACCATTTAACTTAAGACTCTAATCATCCATAATGACCTAAATATCCCATTTGTCACAGAACTATCCCAAAACAGATATGCCTCTTTTATTTCCAAACTCCAGATCCACACGAATCCTTTCGTACGCAACTTATCATTTCCATCTATTCCTTATAACCCTTCGAGGCGATTGAAAAGGCGATGGCCTTTTCTATTAAGTATTTTCAACTCATGACAATATAGTAATGATTCCCACTATACATGTAACTATGTGCAACGACGTTATTGGCTGATATTACCCCCAACCACTAAGTATTTCTCTGCACTTTTGAAAACCCACTTTACGTAGACTGAGTGGGTCCGATGAGGATGTCTCCTTATTAAGGCGAAGCCCTCTACAGCCCGAGTTTACTATCACTGAGATAGAGCTTGCTCCCTCGATCACATTTTTTTAAACGTTTTTACATTTAAGTAATTGATTAATGCTATTAATTTATAAGTATAATAAATCACTAATAACTTCATTGTGTGCTATAAAATTTCTTATTTATTGCAAGAATAGGAATTTATTCTTGAACAGTCATAAATGTTGGTTTTTAGCTGGAGCATAGCATCTGTTTGATTCCGGTAATTCCTTTTTATGGTATATTACCCAAAGATAATATGTCTTTAGGCTGTTAGTTGAAAGAAAATTTATCTATATCGGGTCCATTGTATAACTGTAATAGACGGAGAATTGAATGGATCTAGAATATCTGAACAAAAATTGTATTGTGCATAAGAATAAGATGTACATGATTAACTTAATGGTTAATATTAAATAATAATATATATTTTAGAATGAGTCCTCTGCATTTCAGTTTGTGGTGAGGACTTAGATTTGGTGCTGGGCAGTTCTCTTTATTCTCCTCCTCCACCTAATTTGCCTTCTTTCTTTGTCCCTACTCAAAAATTAGTAGGAATGATAGTTTATTATTAAAGAGAGAACATCACGATTCGTTTGAAATGTTTCTTTTTCACACTGTCTCAAATGCCAGACTGACTTGTCTCAATCTACCTAACAATAATTGACTGTTAATGTGGGGTATTTGATATTCCAGAAAGATTCTTGAACAGCGCCCATCATAGCGTATTTCAAAATTGATGTATATTATTTTGCATAAAACGGTAATCAAATTTGACTAGTAAAAGCGAGACATAAATATGCTTCTTTCACATATGATATGCATATTTTAAAGTAGCAGGTTCTAAAAATCAGCAGATAGGTTGCGTGACAATGACTAGAGTAATACTCCTTAATTGAAGAAATTAAGAACTTCATAGAGGAAAAATTTAGATGGAGAATTCACATCGGATTGTAATGAAAACAACTGAATAAACTGTTTGAATACTTGACAATTGCTTCAAATCACTTGTAACTCACACATAGTTAATTAACATGGTTCTTATAACGACCTACATAATACTAATTAATACTATTAGGACATACAATTAGAGCTCTGGTGATCTGCAAAACCTTCGCAAAGAATTCACCTGTTCTACTTACAATTAAAAAAACATTGAAGACACCACACTATTTGCTAAATAATAATTTGGACCAACTGATCGTTTCAATAAATGCCACAGAACATGAATCAAACTCGTACATCCCAGACTTACAAAACAGATATTTTTCGGTATTTTGATTTTATAGTATTTAGGATTTCAAGTGTATTTCATTTTGAATTTGGCGCCTTAACCGTCACCGGAAATAGCAATACAACAGATAGCAAGCCAATTATTGGAATATCAGTAGCATCAGGATGGATTGGGAAAGATGCCGGGCATCAGCCATTTTTTTAACTCTGTTGCATTTTTGATGTCGAGCCGTGAGCATCGAGCTTGTGATCTCGGCATTAAGTCTGGCAATGTGAATTGTTTAGACCTGTGATTTAATTTTTTTTTTTTTTTCATTTGTACCTTTTGGGTATGAAATTTATGATCATTTCGAATTTATTTCTTCAACCACTACTGTCCGCCCCTGTCTGCGAATTCAAGAACGACGAGCAACAGGTGAAAATTTCCTATCAACACCTTTTACCCCAATAATGTTCATTTCAGTTTCGTCCGAATCAGCGTACAGTTGATAAGTTGTATTAAATATTTATTTAATTGCTTTAATTGCCCTTTTGAGCTCACCAGAGCGAAAGAATACTTTTTTATTTTATCTTTGCTAATATTATCATACAGCTATCCTTTAAGCTACTTCCTATACGAAAATACAATACATATGATAAATTACTGTATTAGCATTACTTATTTCATCTTCATAAAAAAAAAAAAGTAAGTGTGTAAATTGTCTAACATTTATGAATGCGTAATCATGTTATTACAAAGGAAATTACTCCATTGTTGATATATACTCAATATTTGTAGGTGTATTCTTGAAATAGAATGGAAATATAATAGTAAGAATGGAATCCTATGTGGTTTGCAGGAGAAGATATATACACCGCGCTATAAAAATAAAATATGAATGAAGAGTACCGTGCTTCCAACAGACCAGAGTAAATAGCGTCCACGGGAAACTATACATCAGTGGAGCATTGTTTGTTTTGGCTCATCTTTATCTAGCAACAATAGTTCCACCGCGAGGTTGAGAGTCAATGACGCAAATAATTAATAAACCAACAAGGCTAGAATTAATAGATATTTGTTCATGTTTTATATATCTGTTTAAAGAAAAAAAAACACCCGAATAATTTAGGAAATCTAGGCCATAATGTACATTTGAAAACATAGAAAAAGAAAGTAGACCCTTAAACAGTAGAAATACCTAATATAAATCGGTTATTTTGTTAAACATTTTGTCATTGAGAAGCCAATTTGTTTATTTAGTAGTGTTTTTTTTCTCTTGTGTATATCTATTTATTACATTCACTTACCTGTATATAAAATATTCAGTAAGGAAAAGTATTGCATTCGTGAAAAGTTTCGAATTCAAATTTTTATAAATTTATTATACATTTTTTCCAAATGATCACGCCCTGAAATAATGCCTGCGTGTGCGTGTGTATGTAACAAGTCTAGCTCAAATACAAAAATTTGTATAAAACTGAATTTTCATATTTTCGAAGCACATATGACAAGGTTGTTACATAAACTTATTAAACAAAATGGGCGAACTAAAAGAGCCATTTTTTACTATGCGGTTTGTACTTATGTTACGATTTTCTTAAAAAGTGATCTAACAATTTTCATCAAACTCATATATCGATGTCAAGTTTTATAAGATTTAATATCAAGTAATTTTCATTTCTCTGGAGACCAACAGAGACCACGAGAGAGGAAGAAAAGGACTCTTTTTATGAACAACTGGAGCGAACCCTTGATCAATGTCCTAAGTATGATATGAAAATTATTGCTGGAGATTGTAATGCAAAAATAGGAAGAGAAGAGATGTATTACCCAACGATAGGAAAATACAGTCTCCATGACCAGTCTAATGAAAATGGAGTAAGACTTATTAATTTTGCAGCGTCGAGGGACATGGTCATTGGAAGTACCCTTTTCGCACATAAAGACATCCACAAGGGTACCTGGACCACACCTGACAGGAAACATGTCAACCAAATAGATCACATCCTTGTCGATAAAAGACATAAGTCTAGTCTTCAAAATGTGAGAACATTTCGAAGCGCCAATGTGGATTCAGACCACTTTTTGTGTATTGCCCATCTCACACCAAGGCTATCATTCAAAAGGATTGGAGTTATGGCCATAAAATGTAACCATTATAATCTTAAGAAATTACAAGATACTGACACCAAACAGTTGTACTCCGAACAGCTAGCAAAGAGTATCGGATCACAAGCTGTGCACATGGCTGATGTTGAATCTTTATGGTACAGTTGTGTTGCCGCAATGAAGGAAACAGCTGATATCGTGCTGGGGCCAAGAGAAAAGGAAGCGAGATCGACATGGTTCGATAAAGAATGTGAAATAGCCACCAACACGAAAAACATTGCTTACAAGAAAATGTTGAGACAAAGGACCCGTACAGCTGTAGAGGAATATAAAATAAAAAGGAGAGAGGAAAAGAGACTCCATCAAAGTAAGAAAAGGCAAAGAGAGAGGGAAGAACTGGGGAAACTAGAAGAGCTCTGGAGGGAGAAAGAGTCAAGAGATTTCTTCAGAAGTATCAATAGAAGGAGACGTCCCTGCACAACGGTGCCAGAAATTTGTAAAGACAAGAATGGGAACATAGTTGCGTACAAGGATGGCGTCCTATCGCAATGGAAAAATTACTTTGAGGATCTTCTCAGTTCAGCACCTTTTGCACATCACACTGAGTTGCATTCAAGTGAAGAATTGAAGATGATGAATGAAGAATCCAACGTTGAACCACCCAATGATGAGGAAATAATGGATGCTATAAATCGGCTAAAGAATAATAGGGCCCCTGGAGCTGATGACATGCCTGCTGAACTCTTCAAATATGGAGGTGGAGAGCTGTTGAAGAGGTTTCAAGGTCTTATATTAACCATTTGGGAGAAAGAAGTGTTGCCTGAAGATTGGAAAAAATCAATAATATGCCCTATTTTCAAGAAAGGAGACAAACTTCAGTGCCAGAATTACAGAGGTATCTCTCTTCTCTCCTGTGGATATAAGATACTATCAAGCATACTATTCCAGCGTCTCCTACCATTTGCAGAGCAGAAGCTTGGTGCCTACCAAGCTGGATTTAGACGGGGAAGATCAACTACTGATCAAATATTCTCTCTAAGAACAATTCTAGAGAGAGGAAATGAACATCAAGTTAAAACCCACCATCTCTTTGTCGATTTCAAGGCAGCTTACGACAGCATCAATCGTGAAAAACTGTACAAAGCCCTGGAAGGGTTCAGTATCCCCGATAAATTGATACGGCTGATAAAGATGACCATGAGGGATGTGAAGTGTACAGTGCAGGTAGGTGGGCATCGAACGGAAGAGTTCTCCTCAAGGAAAGGGCTCCGCCAAGGAGATGCGTTAGCATGCCTATTGTTCAACTTGGCACTTGAGAAAGCTGTGAGGGACGCTGGTATCCAAACAAATAGCACCGTTTACAATCATATGATCCAGCTATTAGCTTACGCGGATGACGTTGACATCATAGGACGGTCGTTGCAGTCTGTCAAAGAAGGATTTTTGGCCCTAATGGAGGCTGCCAGAACGCTTGGACTGGAGGTAAACGCGGGGAAAACAAAGTACATGGCAACAGGAGAAGAACTCCTACCCGGTGAGACCATCAATGTTGGCCCCTTTAACTTTGAAAAAGTGGCCCAGTTCACTTATCTGGGTTCTCTTGTAACGCAAGATAATGCACCAGAAGTGGAGGTGAAAAGAAGAATTTTGATGGCAAACAGGTGCTACTTTGGCCTCCGAAGAGAGTTCACCTCCCGGCTCCTAGACAGGCCGACTAAGCTCCATTTATATAAGACGTTGGTTCGCCCAGTCCTGTTGTATGGATCAGAAACATGGGCTATTAGTAAAAGAACTGAACATGACCTACAAGTCTTTGAGAGAAAAGTACTTCGACGAATTTTCGGAGGAGTTCATCTCAATGGACATTGGAGGAGGCGGACCAATGATGAACTCTATACAGGTTTTAAGGACAATGATGTCGTTATGACCTTGAAGCTTGGCAGACTGCGGTGGGCTGGTCACGTGGCAAGAATGGAGGATGAGAAGATCCCTAAGGCCGTTATGACTGAACCTCTACACGGCATCAGAAGAAGAGGAAGACCGAAACTTAGATGGACAGATGGTGTGACAGCAGATGCAAGAGATATCCTGGGAGTGAGAAACTGGATGACGGCTGCACAGGATAGAAATAACTGGAGAGGGCTGGTGGAGGAGGCCAGGACTCGTCACCGAGTTGTAGCGCCGGATTGATGATGATGATGAATTTTCATTTGGATTAAAATAGTTTAAAAGGTTTTTAATGCCGAAATTTTAAATTGTCTTGTTCTAAAGTACCTTTCGTTTTGTAGATTCGAAAAAATTATGTGTATTATCTTGTTAATATATATATAAAAAAAAATAGTAAATATACAAGTTGAATGCATTAGATAACCAAAAAAAGTGAAAAGAGCAAACATTTTATTAGGTATTTTTTTTTAACATAAGAGTAGCAATTTAGATATATAATATGGTGTTGGAAAGCTAAAGATTTTTTTTTTATATATAAAATTGCTTTATTGAGAAATAATACAATCTGCCACTATCTAGGCTATGAGTATTAGAGCTAAAAGACGTCATTTATTCCATATGTACAGAGTAAAAAAATATATAATAAAATAATAATAAATAAGTAAAAAAATAAAATAAGTAAACTTAAATACCAAATGGAAAGAAGAATAAAATAAAGTAAATAAAATATCGGCCACATTCATACCTATATACAATATTTACATATACTGCCCCTGGGAACTCCGAATCGAACCCCTACACCCACAAGTAGGTGGAGAGGAACAATACCAGGAGTTCCCTGCGCCTCTCAGTCAGCCTGTGAGGGCGCTCGAGTAAAGATTTTAGAAAACAAATTTTTACAAAGTTGTAAAGGTAATGGAGAGTGATGAAAAGCGAATAAAACTAAGTGATTGTTGTAGATAATAATTTCTTTAGATTAATCATTAACAAAAAACATATGTTTTCATCGAAGGAAAATGTAATTCTTTAACTTTTTTTCAACTCTAACTTCATTTAAGAGTTCTTAAATGGACTTCAACAACGAAAGTAAGTGAAAGTCGAGAGTTGCGGGTATCAGATTATTCCTTTAATAGTTTATCATCCTTTATTTATAATATTTTCCTAACTCACTCAAGTCTTCGTTCAAATTTTTCTTTTCGTGGTATCGGTAACATTAATAAAATATCAAACCTCAATGTTCCCGGAATCCCTAACCCACAAAATGCTGACATGAAGAATGCTTTAATAGTGTTCCATTTATTCTTGTCAATTCGGGATACCTTCTTGAAAAGCGTCTCGTGTGGAATGTACAAACATAAATGATTAAAACAGCTCGCAGGTAGGTACGGATGAATACAAAAATTTTCCACTAACGCTCAAAACTTTCTATGCAATAACTAAATATTATTCATGATTAGCAGGTTTATATATGTATATAAGGAATTTAGCGCTTCGGGTACAAAAAAACTTTTTAAATCCGCCCTTCTCTCTCCCCATTCCAATCTTTACAATCCAAAATCCTTTGAGTGATTCTCAATATTCCTACTCTATCCGAAATTAAATAATTACTCATGATCTAAAGAAATTTCGGTTCATGGTAATGGAAGTTATTCCATTTCTGTATATCATTTAATTGTTAAAATATATTATATACAGCCAAACGGTCGAGATGAAACACTACCACTCCTCTGAAATGTAACAAACTGTCATTTCAACAGTAGAACCTATTCAATTATTAAACTTTTTGGGACCCTTATCTCTTAATTATCGTTAATGATAAATTAACATCAAAATCTGTTCTATTCTTATATTTTAATGTATAGAAAAAGTACATTATGTGTTTATATTACGAACATTAATGAGAGAATTTTTTTTTATTCATATTTTATTGAATTTTACAACTGTATTAACATAAATACAATAAGTAAAACTGTTGAATTAGAGTAAAGGGCGTGAAAGGCTTGTGAAGAAACTACCCAGCGGTAGAACTTCGAATCAGGGAATTAAAGCTCATTCTCAGTTAAGTGTAACTAGAAATTAAATTTATAATATTTTGTTGAGTTATAACAGTTCTATCGCTCATAATGATACAATGAGATCTAGCATCGTTGTACTGACTGGAGCTGTTTTTCCGTTGAGAATTGCTTGGAGAGGATTCAATATGGATTAGGCCAATAAAGAACGGAAGTAAAAAAGGAACATCTGCCTTTGAAGAAAATAAAAGGAATTTCACTGTAGGATATATTCATTGCTTCCGGTATCATCTATATGTACCATAATGCTTTACTTCCAAAGAGTATTGCATTCCTTAGATTCCAGTAAGTCGAATGAAGGAATAAAAATAATGCTTTTATGCATAAAATTTGACCTAGATATGACATTCCTGGAATTTTCATAACTAACGATGATATGATTATAATTTTCTCATTAAATTCAATAATTTAATATTAAACGAACTCCATTTATCGTGTAACGTCACTAATTATAAATAATTTTTGCCGCATTTTTAAAAAAACTTTGTTTTTTAATAATTAATCATAATGTAATAATTTTTTTCCCTTCATTTATTGATTTTTACCTGTCAGCCTTATTCTGGCAACCAGCAAATAGGATAAAATAATAATATGTGAGGTATAAGGGAGGACAGTATCCAGCAGCACGTCATCTTGTCTGTTTTTTTATGTATGGTGTCCACCATTTTTTAAATAATTAATAATAAATAATTTAAGTATTGCATGTTGTGTCAGAGTGTTAATAAGGACATCATTATTTAATATAATATTTTGGAGGTTTTATAGCTTGAGTGAAGTGAGCGAACTCTTAGAGAAGGCTCAAAAGGGGCTACATAAAATTATTGTAATTATTTGTGAAATTTGGGATTAATTTCCACTGGATGACGCCTACTGAGGAATTTCTCTCCTCATACCCGAGCCTGTTGGCTCGTTAATGGAGGCAAAAAAGCTTAATTTGGTCATTTTGGAGATATCAATGAAAAACACGTGGAGTGGGTTTTTTAACCTAGAAATCACATTAGTTATGTTCACAACTTTATAACCATATTTTCTATATCTTTTTTTATTTCCAAAATAGGGGTAGTGTGTTGGAGGTTTTTTACGACTATCCTGTGGTTTTTGTCTTCGAGAATTTGATATGTATGAAAATCAGCTGCTGAATTCCTAAGGCTGGTAACTAATTTTCGATATACATCTGAGGTGGATGGGTAAACAGTTTTAGTGGAGTTTTCAGGTAAAAAAAAAAATTTAGAGGCGATTTTTTTTTTAAATGTGACGAATGCTTGGTGGACCTGGATGCCGTTCATGTATATTGCAAGTGGTTTGTATTTAGCATTGTCGGTATGCTGATTTTCTAACGGAGCAAAAGTGTTACTTACTGGGAAGGGCATGTCATTTTCTGCAACTGTTAATTTTTTTCCTACGTGGATTCCTGGATTCATCTGGCAAGTTCATTTTCTTCCCAGTAACTAAAGCCCAGGCATCACGTAATGTTTCATCACGATTTCAGTCTAATACACCTAACCGACTTTCCCTGTTTTGAAGTGTGGTGCATTTCAGCTGTAGGTCTCACCTTTGACTTACAGTTGTCACTGAGGCACCTCCAATCTTCAATTTCCAATCACGAAAATTAAATTTAGTCTAAAGCATTGACTCATTCGAATTTAATTTAATCAGATAATTTAATTTTATAATTGAGTTCTCTTTTTAAAACTAAATAATGATTTGAGTTCTCTGTTGATAACGTTAGCATATAATCCAACGAGACTCGAATAAAGAAAAAACCGCAACGGTGAGTTAGGGAAGCATATTGAATCCATTTTCTTTTTTTATCAAAGTTTCCTTCTAACTTCATTCTTTATTTAGTAATCGATTTTCTGAGAGCTTGAAAACTTACGCAATTTAAGGGAAGAGATATTTTATTTTTAAATCAGGAAACGTGCACGTGTCTTTATATTTTTGAACCTGAATCAGAGTAATAAAACACAATACATACTTTTTAGTTTTATTACTCTTGGTTAATAATGACTCTTAGATTTTTAAAAATAATTAGGTTATATTCTGATATGGTGTTTATCATGAAGGATGGTAGGTCCTTACTTTTCTACGTTTAACAATGCCTAAACCTATATTAAAACTGTATAGTAAAACTGTTGCATGACCTAATTCTGATACATTTGGTCAAAGATGCAATATCAGTTATCTTCCCATACAGGAAACATTAACTTTTTTAATAGAGTTTTTTGTGCACAGGAGGCTGATCGGTATCTAAGCATTGACCTCATTAGAGTTGATTATCATACATGATCCTCTTATCATCACAATTTATTATAAACCTCACCCCACAATTCGAGTTCTTTGACTTTCCAACCAATTTTAACTGCCTTTTAAACTGTCAAATGACATGTACCTCTCGTAATGTTTTATGAGGGTCTTCTTCCACATCTTTCTTTAGATATTCGTTCGTCATTGATGTTTCACGAGACATATTTTCTTCTGAAAATGTTTTCGAAACTAACGAAAGGATGGTTATTTCATTAGAACTACCTTAACTAAAGCATTATTAATATTCCTTGCTTTCTGGGAAACTTAATGGCAGAGTTCATACCCATAAAAAAATCATATGAAACCGCGTATTTCCTTGTGCATGATTAAAATTATACTTAACTATACATGGCAAAAAAAACAAATATAGTTAGCAAATAGAGGATTAAAAAGTTTCTATTACAGATGATAAATATTTTGCCAGGAATCTACAGATTCCTCTGTAAAGTTTAAGATTTACCTATTTTATGTGATACGGTGCAAAAATGGTATTTTCCTAAGTCCGTCAAGTTTATTATATAAAAAAAAAGTATGTATTTGTCTATGGTTGATTGTTAAGTAGATTTTTGTTCAAGGAAGCTGCAGTTAAGAGGCTAAAATTTTATTTTGAAATTATTTTAATAGTCGAAGGTTGTTTTTTGTTAACAGATGAGCCCTTGTGGATATTGGTCTAATTTTCACTTTTTCCAACAAAAAAAAAAGGAAGGTACAGAAATTCTTGAGCCAGTAACAACAAATTTAACCATAAATAATTTAGATAAGGTACGTATATCTGACTATAAACTAGCTTACTTACTATATTTAGTCAATATATAAACTATATATAATGATACCATCGAATCTCCTTTCCAAAGGTATCGTGTTTACCAATCTAATAGGTGGCATGCAGGGTAACATTAAAGTAAACAAGATTCAATTAATGCACTACTATAATTATTAATTTACACATATCATTAAATTAACACATTGCCTAGAACTCTGATTTAGAATACTGAGGGACATTTTCACTACTACCTTTGCCATACAATATTACAAATAACGAGATACCTTTAAAATACTGTCGACTGGCGAAGGTGGAATCGTCTTACGACGTCCATTCTCTGCTTCATCCTCCAGCTGCTCTTAGAACCCCGACGGCCACCTCTTCTTGTAGATGGAACCCGACTCCTTCTTCCTGAGGATAAAACTTGACTGCCTATTTCAAATCTCCTCCTTATCGTTAACACCTCGGGCGGGGCTGATATGTAAATTACCCCAAGCCAAGAGTCCTTTGTCCTAGTGTCTAGGAATTTTCACGAGGTACATATTGCTGGGGGCCCCCATGGAGGTAAACGCCTTTAGATGTTTTGCCGACAAAGGTTTCTTAATCTTTTATTCTTTAATATTAAAATTATTTAATAATGAACTCCCCTCAGTATCCTCAATACATTACAATATATATATTGTATATATATATGATATATATATATATATATATATATGATATTTTGTCACTATATATATATATATATATATATATATATATATATATATATTATATATATATATATATATATATATATACATTTTATTAATATTTCAATGTATTTATTTAGAGAACCAATGTTTGTTGTTATTGTTCTTAGATGATTAAGTAAGTAATCATAATTATAATCATTAATTATGATTAGGTAAGTAATCATAATTATAATAATTAATTATGATCAAGTAAGTAATCATAATTATAATAATTAATTATGATTAAGTAAGTAATCATACTTATAATCATTAATTATGATTATGTAAGTAATCATAACTATAATCATTAATTATGATTATGTAAGTAATCATAATTATAATCATTAATTATATTTTTATGTCAATTCAAATATTAGAATCAATTAGAGCTAATTCAGCTGTAGTAACTTACAAACTTATGCAATTAAATTCTAAATTGGACAGTTCTATGAATTTAGTTGCTGTTAGGCTGAAGAGGTATAGAATAAATTATCTTTGATTCATATCAATAAAACAAAAGGTCATAGGAATGGATTAGACAATCGTTGTGATATAAGTTGTAAGTTTTTACTAAACATAGTATGCACGGGTTTTATTATTTGAAATGAAGGCAGCCAAGAAAACATATCTTCTTCCTTATTACGTTGATAAAGCTGAAACTAAAAATGGATTAAGTTATTTCTACGAACTCTGCTTCATTAAAGACAAAGCAACCTGGATTAAACTAAAACCACACCATTAGCCTGAAAAATCTTTTTTTTCCTGACCCGCCTGAGCAATATCTATCATTTTTAACTACAATCTCTGATGGAAAAAGTCCAGCTGACGGACGAATACACACGTAATAACAAATTCCTTGCTCAATATTGCTTTTGAAACAGCAGCGAAGCTCAAAGGGGATACGAAACATATAAAATCAGTGAACATAAAAATGAACAAAGGTTTATAACCTGTCAACTTGCCTCGCTTTGTTTTATTAAATCCATGGATCACGTAGGTCTGATACTGTTTTGTTTTTTTCTCTTTTTATTGTATATAACTGTTTTTGTTTTTTATAAATAAAGTATTGTAATGTATTTAGGATACTGAGGGGAGTTCATAATTAAATAATTTTAATATTAAACAATTAAAGATAACGAACCTTTGTCGGCAAAACATCAAAAGGTGTTTACCTAGCCCCCTAGATTTCCCATCAGTATGGACCTCCCAGCAGTACCAGAAACCTCTGGTAGTTTCCTCCCAGCGGCGGCCAACAAGAATATTAGGAGTGGTAAAAAGATAAGAATAATAGCACAAAGGCTATACCGCCAGCCGGGGAACTTCCCATATTGGCCCACCCGAGGTGACGAGAATGAGAGAGAAGAACCGAAGAGTAAGTCAAGTTCTATCCTCAAGAAGAGTGAGTCGGGTTCCATCTACACGAAGAGGAGGTGGCCGTCGGGGTTCTGAGAGCAGCTGGAGGATGATGCCAAGAAAGGGGATCTAAGACTGATTTCACATTTGCCAGCCGGTTAAGTGTTTCAAACTTATATTGTTATTTGTAATATTGTATGGCAAAGGTAGTAAAGTGTCCCTCAGTATTCTCAATCAGAGTTCTAGGCAATGGGTTAATATAACTTATATGTGTAAATTAATAATTATAGTAATGTATTAATTGAATCTTGTTTACTTTAATCTTACCCTGCATGCTATTGGATTGGTAAACACGATACCTTTGGAAAGGAGATACAATGGTATCATTAAATATAGTTTATATATTGACTAAATATAGTAAGTAAGCTAGTTTTTGAAGCTACCGCTGCCTTAGAAAAGCAGCCGGGCAAAACATAGCAGTATTAAAAGGTTAAGTATTGATTTATGCTGTTCTGTTCATTTACATAAAGTTGATATGATTATATTTCTTTATAGCATATAGGATATTTATTGTATTTTATTCTTAGAGCCGGCCCAAGAAGAGGTAACTGTTGAATTTGGAGAAGGATATAGTCGAGAGAAGAAGACTAAGAATATATTAAGATTTATTAAGATCTAATAGTTTTGAAAAGTAATCATAGCTTAACATAAAATGTAGGTAGGTTCTTCGTGGAATGCTGACATTTTAGCATGGCCCAAGAACGGGAAAACTGCATTGATCCTCAACCCGACAGTCTGGTGTAAGACAAACGACTTCAATGAGACGGGTGAAGTGGATAGGGAAAAGAGAGGGATCTACGAATATTGTATCCCCTTTCTAACAGAGAAGTTCCGCTAGACTTTTAGAGAAAGAGTGTTCACCGTGAGAAGCCTCTGGTTCGGATCTTGCGGGACTGTTTACAGTAGAACAAAAAGCGTTCTGGAAGGCTGATGTGTTAGGAATTGTAATATAATAAAGAATTGTCCATGACGGTCGAGAATATTATACTGGATTTATTAATACTATCTGTTTATTATCCTTCATCACCTCTATAAATGTTGGTTGGGTTAAGGTTTTTACCTAATTTTATTCATTTATGTTTTATATTTTTCATTAGTGATTTTTTTATTTTTTGAATATCCTTTTAGTACTATATTTTGACTTATCTTTTTACATAAATTTAGCTTTGCTTTGTCCTTCAGAGATCTCAATCAATATCCTAAAACAACTTCCAAAAAAATCCATCCTATTCCTTACCTATATTTACAATGCCATACTCCGGAACATATTTTCCTGCACTCTGGAAGTTATCTATTGTTGAAATGATTCCTAAACCTAAAAAGCCGCTGGAGCTGCCTTCCTCTTACCGCCCTATATCTCTTTTACCCATAATGGGTAAAATCCTAGAAAGACTAATCCTTAAACGACTATATCCTATCCTAGAGACTTATCACATAATCCCAGACTACCAGTTTGGATTTCGCTCATCCCACTCCACCATCCAACAATGACATCGTGTGGTAGATGTTGTCTCATCAGCACCAGAGCGCGGATTGTACTGCACTGGAGCCTTTCTCGACGTAGAACAGGCCTTTGACCGAGTCTGGCACCTAGGACTGCTTTACAAACTCCATAAATTCCTCTCTCCGACATACTACCTCATCATCCAGTCCTGGCTCTCTGGAAGATCCTTCAAAATAAACCACAGTAGTTCCTATTCATCTCTATTTACTCAGTCTGCTGGCTTTCCTCAAGGCAGTATGCTAGGACCCCTTCTTTACACAGTCTATACAGCTGATAACCCAACCCATCCTAACACCTTCCTTTCTACCTATACTGATGACACTTGTGTCTTATCAGTCAATAATGATCCTACTATTGCCTCTCAAACTCTTCAATCCCACCTCAGAGACCTTGAAGTATGGTGTCAGAATTGGAGAATCAAAATCAATTCCAACAAATCCCATCAAATTACCTTTACCCTTCGTCGTAAACCTACGACATCTTCCCTTACAGTGTCCTTTGATAATATTCCACTAGTCCCGGTTGAACAGATTCGCTATCTAGGACTCCTACTTGATAAATGACTAACTTGGAATCCGCACACAAGACTGAAACGACAAGAAACTGCCCAACGCTTTTGCTTACTTCAACACTTACTGGACAGACGCTCTAACCTTCCACTTAACTACAAAAGGCTCATCTATATTACCATCATAAGGCCTATCTGGGCGTACGGAGTTGAGCTTTGGGGCTCTACTAAACCATCAAATTCTTTTGGTATTCAATGCTCCTTACTTTGTCACCAACAAACTCATCTATAAAGACCTTAATGTCCCATACGTTACTGATTTAGCCCGTACGAGGTATCATTCCTTCCATGACAAACTTCACTCCCACATTAACCCACTAGTTTCAATCCTCGCTTCCCCCTTCCATTCCTGACAATCCTCCGAGGCGTCTGAAAAGAAGATGGCCTCGAGACCTACTACTGTAGATTAACTAGTGGAGTGTTGCCAATGGGCATATTCTCTTCATGTCTTTTCATGTATATTAGCTATATTATAAACCAATTTACTTGATGTATTTACTAATACAGTTGTAAATTTCAATAAATTAAAAGTAAAAAAAAAAGCTTTGCTTTGCTTTGATACTGTTGGTCGTTTAAGTGTGCATTATCACCTTTTTTAATTTAATTTAATTTTTGTCTGGATTGTGCAGTACATTGTGCGCTATATTATATCTGTGGCGGTCGTGAAAAACTAGATAACTCGAATTATATCAAAAATGAGTTAACTTCACGTATCGCTCCCTCATACCTTCTCCTACGTCGTGTTAAATTGATTAAGGAAATTTCTTTGAGGAAGGAATTTCAGGTGGAAAGGGAGCTGTAATTAATAACTCTATTTTAGTATTACTAGCTTTAAGTCGCTCACCTATAAAATGAAAGATATTGACTTAACCACTTATTCACGACCGCCACGGATATTACCAGTGGTTCCCAAATACAGTAGATGTCTTAGGGGTCCGCGAGATGTCATCGGAAAATCATTACTCTTCATTTCTTTAAGGAAAAATAGTAGTGAAGCCTTGTCTTATTACAAAAATAACTCCCACATTGCACTAACACATTGAATTTCGTGGGGTGTTTGATGGAAAATTGTAAACTTACTACATTTCTTAATTTTAGTCAATCTCAGCGTACAATGTTTCGCAGATTGTAGTCGGTTTTTGAAGCCTGGATGCATAATATACTATTTCGGATTATCTTTAATAATCTGAATGGCGGTCACTAAATCGTCAGTCCGTTATTTATAGACCAATTTAATTCAACTGTACTTAAACAAATGGTTGCTGTTAATCGGATGCATCTTAAAATTGAGACGATGTGAAATAGGGGCTGTAACTATTTCAGGAATATTCAGTATGGGCTTCATTAATTCCCATATATTCAAACAATCAATAATTGATAATTTTTGCATGGAAATCACTGTCTCACCCTATTTTGACCAACAATATCTATCATATTGAGTTGTAATCTGTATAAGCTATCGTCAGTCCCTTTTGAGATATTTCACTAAAAATATAGTAATTTGGTTATAATCTATATTTGAAAATTCATAATAAAAAAGGACTATGCTCACATGGTCGAAATTTCCAAAACGAATGGTGTAATTATAAGACTATATAAGTAAAAGATCTTAATTAAATTAAGATTCTCTTCTAACCTGCATTGTGATAGATTAAAACATTTAGTTGATGTTAATTTCGTGATTTTTGTGAAAAATTGTCTGTGATACTTAGGTAGTGTGCTGTAAGGACAGAAGATGTAATTACTACTCTATTTAGTATTATAGTTTTTGTTTATTTCTAAAATATGAAAAATTACTAGAGTTAATTATTTTAAAAGAAAACGTTTTTAATAACTAAGAAGATTATTTTATAACTTTTGGAACCAGCTTAATCTCAATCACCGAATCCTTGTCATTTTT
The DNA here is from genome assembly GCA_023052935.1 of Piezodorus guildinii. Lineage (NCBI taxonomy): Eukaryota > Metazoa > Arthropoda > Insecta > Hemiptera > Pentatomidae > Piezodorus > Piezodorus guildinii. Next base: position 174,069,162 of record CM041292.1, on the reverse strand, counting down.
ACTCATCATATAGATGTGTAATTTGTATTAGTTTCATAATTAAAAGGGTACTTACTATGTTCTAAGAATTGAAATATTTACAGCAAGTAAAATAAAATTCCTAAGCTATGTTAGGAAAAATACTCAAAGGTGACCCCTCAAAATGTGAGGGCTTGCGTTTCAAGATACGTAAAACGCAAATAAGGAATAAAAAAAATTGTTGTTTCCGTACGCCGTCCGCGGCTTTCTTCCCAAAGTACAGGACCAAGATTTTTTGAAATTCGGTAAAAAAAAATAGGCCATCCAACGATGATCCTAACACCTAGACGTTGATTTAAGCTGATTTCTTTAAAAATTGGTGTCGATTAAAAATGATTTAATTTAATAACTCAGTTAGTGTTTATTTAATTATTTAATAGTGTTTTCAAACCAAGAAACCGTGAATAACTATTAAAGAAAAAATTAGAAATTTTATAACATAAATATTCCTATAACTCGGTTATTTTTTAAGATACACAAAAAATTTTATTGAGTTTTACGATTGGGACACAGCGAATAATAAAAATCTGGTGCGAGCAACACACGACTTTCACTTACCTCCATTTTTAAAATCAACGAAAGAATTTTCAAAAACAGTTAGAGATAAAAATACGTGAAACTATCTAGGAATTAATAAAATTGAATTGATATAGAAACATATGTTTCATTAAAAATTCTATTATATTATTATCTAAAATAATCAGTTAGTTTTATGTTCATTTCATCACTCTCTATTAACTCTTAAAAGCTTGTGTATGAGATAATATTTTTTCTAAAATCTAAACGTTATATCATACATGTATATTACTGCTCTTATGTTCAAAAACGAAAAATTGCATTAAAAAAATATTTTTTCTGTTTTCTCCTTTAGTTAGGTATCGAATTTGTTCAATTTATATATTTACCTGTTTTTTATAAGCGTTAACAAGATAATATATTTATTTTTATTAAATCTACAAAACTAAAGGTACTTTAGGAGAAGAAAATTTAAAATATCGGTATTTAAGCCCTGTCAGACCATTTTAATCAGAATAAAACCTACATGATATTAAAGCCCATTAAATTTTACATCGATATAGCGAGTTTAATCAAAATCGTCTGAACTGTTTTTGAGAAAATCGAAAAAAGGTGCAAAATGCATGGTATAAAGTGCCTCTTCTGGTAAGTTCATTTTGATGAAAAGTTTTGTCTCGTCTCGGCGTATAGTGTCTTAAATAGAAATTTCAGTTTCATAGACTTACCGTTTCCGCCCGGGGGTTACACACACACAACCACACACACACAGACTTTTTGCGGGACTTGGTTATTTGGATCAGGGCCTAAAACGTGCATTTTCATTGAAAACTGGAATTCGAAATTTTTACGATCGCAATACTTCCCCTAGTAAGTGAAGTAAAAACAGTTATATCCTAATTATTATTTGAAAATGATAAATCATTGAGTTATAATTTTTAGTGGTTTTATTTTTTATTTATTGATTTTTTCAACTGTATAAACAAAATACAATAAGTGAATTTTAAGATATATGATCATAGTCATGATAAAATCTTGTAAAGAAACTCCCCTTAAGGTGCACTTCAATATTTTCTCTAATTTAGCAGGTCCTGAGGGGACCATCTTTTCAGCTTCAGGAACCTAAATTATATATCAAAGTAAATTTAAAGTTTGTATCTTTTATGTAACAAAAAAATTCAACGATTTATCATTTTCAAACAAACACACATCCCTGAATAATAGTTTCAAAGATTAAGAATCATTTTCTCAGAAAGCGGTGAACCATAAGTTTGATTTATCTATTAAAGATCCGTTGCTAGATATCCGGTGTTTGCTGCTCGATGAAAAATGATATCTTTTCTAATGGTTTTTAAGATGAAGCGAATGGGATCCGACTCCTGCCGCTAATCTCGCAGTATTTCCGCTTCAAAGAGTAGCCGAGCCTAAGATCTGCATATTTCCGTTGTTCTTGGACTGTCAGTGTACGTCTTAAAGGTTTATTGTATAATTATAGAAGAATTTGCTTGCTAACAAATAACATGAACTTCGTTGTGAGAAACAATTTATTGCTTTGTATTTTATTTGCTATTTATAAATTTATTAAAGCATGACAATCATTATAATAACAATATATAAATATTTAAATTTTATTTGATAAATGGTAATAAATATTTATTAAAAATATCCATAGAAAATTTATTTTATCATAAATTTTATAATCTTCTAATTCGAAAATAAAGTGATAATTATTTGTTTTTATTTTTTAGGAATATATATATATATATATATATATATATATATATATATATATATATATATATATATATATATATATATATATATCGATAGATAAATGTCCCCTGGAAACAAAATATGAACACTGGTCACTTGTTTTAAATTCTTAAGAGAAACCATCCAACCACAGGAATAAAGTTAATCTCCAACGTAGAAAGAATATCCAAACTTCAAATGGGTTGAAAATTGAGACGTTATTTCCAAAAGGTACTATATCCATTCTGGGGAATTTTACAGAAAGCGCGAAAATCTCTCATTATTATATTATTAAACTAGCTAATTTGATTCTTTTCGCATTAAAATCTAGAATTATTTCTTTACTATATTAATAAAACCATATTAAAGTTATGAAATGAAATGTTCTGTTATGATTTGGAATGAAAATAAATGTGTAATAAGTATCTTAAGAAATCAATAGCATTCCTAAATCACGTTATTAAAGGACATGAGTGTTCATTAAATACAATCAAATTTAAGATTTAGATAAAACTCAATAAGGGCAATATAAATATGTCAACAAATCAATTTCATAAAAAATGTTCTTTAGTACCTTTTGGAAATCAACGTCTCAATTGAGACGTAGACTTCCAAAAGGTACAAAAGGACATTTTTTACAAAATTGATTTTTTTACATATTTGTATTCTCATCAATTAGTTATATCTAAATCTCCTATTTGATTTTATCTAATGAACACCCAATTCCTTTATAAACGCAATTTAGAAATATTGTTATTTTCTAAGGGAAATAATTACGCATTTAATTTTGTTCCAAATTATACCAAAACATCTCATTTCATATCTTTAATATGATGTTATTAATATACTAAAAAAACAATTATGGATTTTAATGAGAAAAGAATCAAATTAGCTAATTTAATAATATAATAATTAGTGATTTTCGCACCTCCTGTAAAATTTCCTAGAATGGATATAGTACCTTTTGGAAATCAACGTCTCAATTGACGATGAATCATTATAACAAAAGATCAATACCTCGAAATGCAAAGTTACTTCACTACAACACTGCGGTTCTTCCAGATCTCTTGTATGTAAATCATAATGTCAATCTATATTTATCAAAGAAAGAGCCATTTCACTCGAATTTTCTGGTCATCGCAGTTTCTCAAAAACGACTATGGTTGTGAAGTTGAAATTTCTCCTGGAGGTACGTCTTACCGTCTAGTTGTGCAATAAAGCTTGGTTTGGGAAAATTCGTCCTCTAAGTGATTTAAAAAAATATTTTTCTAAAACGTAAAACAAAATTGTTTTTCGAATAACATAAAACCAATACGCATCCTGAAAAAACTATAAGTACTCATTAGAATAACAGTGAAATTTCTAACTATCTAGAAGCAAAATCGTCTTAATCTTAACAGTAATATCATAGATACTAAAATACTAATAACTAATATATTTAGGTATATTTCGTTTCATAGCCAATTTTCGTGTGTAGATTTCTATCAAATTCACATGTTCTATTGTTCTTGGTTTTAAAATGATCTGTAGCCTGAAAAATGTTTAAGTTTTGAAAATATAATAAAACTTATCCAATTCTAAGGGTACACCCTCGGGTGGAAAAAATACGCATTTATATCACATAGAAGTTACGATGGTATAGAATGACTATGTTTTAAAGAAAAAACGTCAATATTAGATAATCACGGCTATGGCTACTTGCTACTGGTATGTAATTGTAGATTAAACTGAATAAAATTAATAGCTAACAATCAACAATAATTATTTATTTGTCATACATAGACATAGTTAAAATTTTAACTCTCTGCTATCTCAAATATTCCTTAACTTCCTTAATTCGCAGCAATTAAAAAAAAAAATGAAATAGTCGCGTGCAACACCGCGATGTACAGCTAGTTTTATATATATATATATATATTATATATATATATATATATATATATATATATATATATATATATATAAGCACAGACACATTTATACTTATAATACACATTATTATGTGTTTTCGAATCAATAATTAGTCTATGCTCAATCAATAAATAAGTTGTTTTTCGCTACAATTAGCCACATGTCTGTTGAAAACGATTGACAATCAGAGGATGATGAAGCGGCTAAATACCAATAAATTGCTCATTGACCTAGCAATCACTTTCAGATGTGACTAGTCGATTCGATTTCTTAGTGAGTAATGAGCAAGTGATTGAGGATAATTACAATGTAAATGGTAATTGGTGCATCTACTTTCTAGTTACTGATTAGTGATAGTTAATTAGTCAGGCTGGACCTAAAGGGTCACCCGTGCTGTTACATTTATCATTGATCATGCCTAACTTTATTATTTAAACTAAGAACATTAAAAAAAAAAAGAAAACTATTATTTTCTCATCATTGTCTTTAAGTGTTATTTTAGTTGAATATTTATTCGATAAATATAAAGCCGTTCTACAAAAGAAGTCTTGGATATATTTTTTTATTTTTTTAAATTTAATTTCCAGACATTGCAACGTTTCAGCCTCTAGGGCCATTTTCAAGCTTCTGTAATCAATTAAAGTTTTATTGCATTTATACATTTTTAACATCTAATATCAACAAATAATAAATTATTTTTAATAAATACGTTACCTACCATGCCATGAATATGGACATATCAATTCATTTCACCCCTTATGAGCAGCGTCGTCATATTTTTTATAAGTATAATTTTTCAAAAATACCTGTTCTCAAAAATATCACATTATATTTCAATATCAATTCAAAAAAGGAAATCTATTTATTCAAAAAGAAAAGAAACATTTTTATTAACTTACTCAACAGTTTTCGGCCGTCTCTAGTGTTCTCATGCGCGACTAACATGGGGTGGGGATGCCAAAAGCTTTATATAGCATTTCCAAGTCAATTGTAACCTTTTCCAAGTCAAATGTAACTTTTTCCAAGTCAAATGTAACCTTTTCCAAGTCAAATGTAACCCTTTCCATTTCAAATGTAACCCTTTCCAAGTCAAATGTAACTTTTTCCATTTCAAATGTCACCTTTTCCATTTCAAATGTTACCTTTTCCAAGTCAAATGTCACCTTTTTCTTCACTTCTAGCCTTAAATATTCCGTTTTATTTATTTATTGAAAAATAATTAGTTTAATTAAAATTGAGACTTTTTTAATAATTTTGGCATATCATATCACTGTTTTTTTTTAGATATTTGATATCAAGTTCTGTTTTTACGAACTAATATTTAAAAAAATATTTAGTTTTAAAATAGTTGTTGATTTTGAATTTTTAGAGGGGAGGGATAGTTTTTGAGAATAATTAATGTGTTTTCGGGTATTATAATTACGTTTTTCGAGCTGTATTTTTTATCGCTCATGCGTATTTCAACTCGCATTTACTTTTTATGTTTTTTATTGGTATAGGGATGAATTATCGTGCATTCGGGGGGTTATGATTACATTTTTTGAGCTCTATCCTTTATCGCTCATGCGTATTTCAACTTCCACTTACTTATAATGTTTTTTATTAATATAGGCATTAATTGTTGTGTTTTTGGGTGGTTATGATTACGTTTTTCGAGCTGTATTTTTTATCGCTTATGCGTATTTCAACTCGCATTTACTTTTTATGTTTTTTATTGGTATAGGGATGAATTATCGTGCATTCGGGGGGTTATGATTACATTTTTTGAGCTCTATCCTTTATCGCTCATGCGTATTTCAACTTCCACTTACTTATAATGTTTTTTATTAATATAGGCATTAATTGTTGTGTTTTTGGGTGGTTATGATTACGTTTTTTGAGCTCTATCTTTTATCGCTCTTGGATATTTCAACTTGCATTTACTGTTAACGTCTCTTATTGATATAGGGATTAATTATTGTGCTTTCGGGTGGTTATGGTTACGTTTTTTGAGCTCTATCTTGTATCGCTCATGCGTATTTCAACTCGCATTTACTTTTAACGTTTTTTATTGATATATAGGTTATTAATTGTATTTGCGTTTCTTGTAATTACGTTTTTTGAGCTGTATTTATTATCGCTTGTTCGCATTTAGTTCTTATCTTTTTATTGTTATAGGCTGTTGCACAATGCTTTTTATTGTTGTCTTTGCACGTTCTGATTACGTTTTTGAACTGAATGTTACATCGCGCTTGCGCATTGTTTTAGATCACTTTTTACTTAAGTTAAAATGTGCACTAGCACATAAATAAATTTATATAAATAAATATATAAAAAAAATGTCATAAACTCTATTAGTATCCCCGAAAACACTATAAACGATCACTCTATCAAATATTCATGAAACAGGAACATAACTTGAAATGAGTAATAGCGATAACAAATAATGTTACAAGAACACCCGAAAATAGAATAAACGATTCCTCAATTAAATTATCAAATAATTGTAAGAACAAGTTAGGAAGTGGGACCATTATAAAATATTTAGTTAAAAAAACTTACTCAGGACGCTAAAAAAGGAACTATAACTAATCCTTTTATAAAAAAATAAAATAAAATAAAAATAAATAAATAAAAAAAAGCTAAATGATGTAGGTATATTCCAGCAACGTTATAATGAGAACTAAAAACAAAATAATCAATCCCAATATCAATCAAAAAATGTAATCATAACCATCCGAAAGCACAATAATTAATCCCTATATCAATAAAAAACATAAAAAGTAAATGCGAGTTGAAATACGCATGAGCGATAAAGGATAGAGCTCAAAAAATTCCTAAGTTGTTCTTACAATTATTTGATAATTTAATTTAATTAAAAAGTGATCTAAAACAATGCGCAAGCGCGATGTAACATTCAGTTCAAAAACGTAATCAGAACGTGCAAAGACAACAATAAAAAGCATTGTGCAACAGCCTATAACAATAAAAAGATAAGAACTAAATGCGAACAAGCGATAATAAATACAGCTCAAAAAACGTAATTACAAGAAACGCAAATACAATTAATAACCTATATATCAACAAAAAACGTTAAAAGTAAATGCGAGTTGAAATACGCATGAGCGATACAAGATAGAGCTCAAAAAACGTAACCATAACCACCCGAAAGCACAATAATTAATCCCTATATCAATAAAAGACGTTAACAGTAAATGCAAGTTGAAATATCCAAGAGCGATAAAAGATAGAACTCAAAAAACGTAATCATAACCACCCAAAAACACAACAATTAATGCCTATATTAATAAAAAACATTATAATTAAGTGGAAGTTGAAATACGCATGAGCGATAAAGGATAGAGCTCAAAAAATGTAATCATAACCCCCCGAATGCACGATAATTCATCCCTATACCAATAAAAAACATAAAAAGTAAATGCGAGTTGAAATACGCATGAGCGATAAAAAATACAGCTCGAAAAACGTAATTATAATACCCGAAAACACATTAATTATTCTCAAAAACTATCCCTCCCCTCTAAAAATTCAAAATCAACAACTATTTTAAAACTAAATATTTTTTTAAATATTAGTTCGTAAAAACAGAACTTGATATCAAATATCTAAAAAAAAACAGTGATATGATATGCCAAAATTATTAAAAAAGTCACAATTTTAATTAAACTAATTATTTTTCAATAAATAAATAAAACGGAATATTTAAGGCTAGAAGTGAAGAAAAAGGTGACATTTGACTTGGAAAAGGTAACATTTGAAATGGAAAAGGTGACATTTGAAATGGAAAAAGTTACATTTGACTTGGAAAGGGTTACATTTGAAATGGAAAGGGTTACATTTGACTTGGAAAAGGTTACATTTGACTTGGAAAAAGTTACATTTGATTTGGAAAAGGTTACAATTGACTTGGAAATGCTATATAAAGCTTTTGGCATCCCCACCCCATGTTAGTCGCGCATGAGAACACTAGAGACGGCCGAAAACTGTTGAGTAAGTTAATAAAAATGTTTCTTTTCTTTTTGAATAAATAGAATACTATTATATCTTATAAATATATTAGAACGAAATGGTTTTATAGCCCGAGCAGAGTTTAAAACAGACCACAAAGTTTAAAATACGCTAATACAAATAGAAGATTTAGTGAGTTTCAGATTTATTATTTTATACAAGATCCTTTATTATTTCAGAGTTAAAGTTATTTTAAGAATACTAAGTTACTATTTCATACAATGTTACTAATTATTTTCGTTTTATTTAATTTTTTTTGTTTCTTTCTTTATTTGGATTCTGTTATCAACTCATATATTTCTCATTTTTTTAAACATAAATTAGCTTCTGAAGATTGTTTTTATTTTATTTATTTTGTGTTGTATACAAATTCATCAATTATTGTAAATAGTAGTTAATCATGTTCATCTTGTCTGTTGGCCAGACATATTGTATATTTAAACTGTACAAACCTGTTATTCTGAAGGGGCTCAGTCCCAGAATAAAAATTATTTTCTATCTATCTATCTATAACAGAGTTTATAAAGAAATATTTAATAATAAGTTCCTGATTATGTTTTCTTATTTATGCTTAGTCTATAGAAGAAATGAAAGTGAGGAAAAAAATTACGATACTGAAAATTTTCAAATTCAAGTCTTCCCCTTAATCCAAATGACCACTTACCACAAAAAGATATGCCTATTTATGTGGTAAGTCTACCTCGAGAACGATAAGTTGTGTAAATTTTTATTTATTTTTAAATGTATTTATTGGAATTTACAACTGTATAATAGAATACAACAATTAAATTTGAGAAAATTATATAAAAGCATGAAACACATGTAGAGAAGCTTCCCAGTGGAAGCATTCTAAGTGTAAAATTTAAACATCATATTTTAGAAGCGTATATGCCAGAAATGTCACTGTAACTCTTTTACCGAAATCGCCAAACCAGAAGAACTGCTTAATACATAGTATGCATTTTGCAAATTTTTACGATTTTCCAAAAAGCGGCTCCAACGATTTCGAATAAACTCGCTATATCGAAGTAAAATTGAATTTTCCAAAGTAATGAATGAGAATTAATGTAAACGACTGTAAAGAGAAGATTATCAATCTGAAAATGAAGAAAGTCAATGATGAAGTAGCTGAGTTCATGTTAGACTGGCCCGCAGCTGTCAATTATGCCTCTATGCGCATCTAATTAGAAATTCAGATGGTGCAAGTGCACAATAGCCCGGGCTATGATGAATCGACTCGGGGTAGCTAAGCTTCTCATCATTTATCCAAGCTTAAGCTATTCCAAGGATGACATTAATTATTTCTTCGCCTTAGACCGCAATATATCTACCGCCGCATAAATTAATTATAGCGAAAAAATAATTCCTATTATAGGTCGCAATCATTAATTAATTGCATTAGCAATGAGCTGAGATATTTAATAGCCTAACTTGAGAGAGGATTAAACTCCCCTGGGGTCTAACAACCTTTCTACGAGTTTGCACCCTCTTTTAGCTGACCTTAATTAATTTCTTGCTACGGAATCCCTACCCTTTCAAGTTTAATAACAATTATATAGCTTTTCAAAGTGTATCTTTAGTAGCGAGTCTGCTAATCTCAAGTCATTTAATTTAGCTTCCAAAATGAACTTGAATTAATACATGTTTTAGTAAATGGGAAAGCAGAGAAGTAATTGAAAAACAATTATTTTACGAGGATTCTACTAATAATGATAAATAACACTGATCGGGCGAAACAAATCTTTTTTTCCCTCCTTTCTATTTTATGCACAACTAATGATAAATTAGATAATTCTGAATATAAATATAGTATTAAATCTTCCGTATCATATATTTTTTTTCAATGGTGGTTTTAAATTAAACCCACTTTTTTGTTTAAAAAATGTATTATAATTGTTCAAACTGATACAAATTTTGAATAAATGTGTTGCGAAACCTACAAATGATTAGATACTCTCATTTCTGGTTGTTGATAATTATTTCACTTTGTAGTTTTCTTCCTTTTTATATTTTCCATAGGTGTTTCGCGACGAAGTGACTAACAGAAATTAGCAAGCATCGCTTCTTACCATTTTCCATTACAGCGTTTTTCTATGTGCTATATGTCTTCATGAAAACTTCTGATACTGCTCGAAAATTAGCGGGAAAAAGTCCAAATGAGAATCCAAGAAATGAATTTTTAGAGACATATTGCATTTTAATGCTTTGTATGAAGCAAGAATGATTACACGGTAGCTCCTTTTTTTTTTTTTTTTTTTTTTCAAGAAAATTATTACATACTTCTACAAAATCTGTCCATTTTCTCTTTTCAGCTTTATTCAATGTACTTTCAAAATTTGAGTCCTTCATGAGCTCTTGTATTTGGGGAACCACAAAGATTTTTCTATCAATTTCGCGTCGCTGATTCGCGTAAATTTAGTTTTTAAATATTAAAAACCTCCACCGTCCTGGTTCATAGCTTTAACAAAAATTTTCATAAGGCCCAACTTTATATAGAGAGGTGGTAGAAAAATTGTATCACTTGAAACTAAAGGTTCTTCTTCAGGGACTCCAGGGATCAAACTCTTACTTTGTGGCAAATATTTACTATGCAATGCTTTTCTTTAGCGCGACAGTCCCATTCTAAAAAAAAACAACAAAATTTGGTATATCCTTTTTGCAGCCCAGTTAACATTGTAACAACTTTTAGATCAGCACAAATGTTCCACGTATACTGTGAATATTTAATTTTTCTAACAATGTCATATTTCCATAATCTTCTTTCATGTTAGTTGCGTGTGCAAGGGGAATAGAAGGATATTTTGTCTTGTCAGACAAAAAAACACGTAGTTATGAGAAATTAAAAAAAAAAAGATACTTTAAAAAATTTCTATATGTGATTGAAAAAAATGGAAAGCAAACATCGATTTAGCTTATTAAGCTCTTCATATTTTTATTTAATGGAGGATTTCGTTTCTGACTAAGTTTGTTCTTTCTTTGCTCTTTTTCTTTATATTTTTTTTTAATTATCACCTTCTCACTATCAATTTCATCGTTTCCTCTCCCAAGCGAGATAGACTAATGAAGAAAAGTGGTCTAAATCCAGTTAAATTCCGAAAGTGCAAGCATGTATACCGGCTGAGCTGAAAACAGATGTGCAAGACTACATGAGTATGCTGAATTAAGGAAGATTGACATCAGATAATCTTAATCCCACCTTACGCAGAAATTGTTTCCTTTTTGGTTGTATCTATCGAATCTCAACCATACTAATAACTATATAATTCTCAGAGAATTGTATAGAGATTATATTCTCGGAGAATCCAATCAACAGCCGAATAAATTTTCCTAAATCCTACGTATTCAATTTATCTGATAGGATCCATCCATTTGACCCTCTCCAACCTTGTAGTCCAACTCTATACCACCTAATTTAATTTTTATCAGTTGTGTTTAGACCACTATGGATCATGAATAGGAATTGCAAACCGGCGCATTTTCAATCTGAATGGATCAACAAAATCACGATTATTTTAGCTTTTTAGTCCAAGCTGAACTGTTATTGAGTTATTCGAGTATAATTAAACTCATTAATTAAGTAACAATAGGTATGAGTGATTTCTTGACTTTGTTGTATGTTTCATTATTGTATATATATTTTATTTTAATTTTATGCCGTGTAAATATTGTATGAATGTAGTATGTATTATATATTCTAGCACTACTTTTAATGTCCAAATTGGGACAGATTGTAATTTTACTCAATAAAATTGTTGTTGATTGACTGAATTAAGTAACTAGGAAAATTTTAATGACTAATAAAAAGCCTGCTAACGATGATTGTTTGCTGACAATAATGCCGACAAGTGAAAGTGAGCTAAAAAGGGCCTTTTTGGCCGCAGACAATGTTTGTAGCAACATAACAGTTAACTGGCAGGTGACGCGATTAAAAATATTTGTTTTCTAGCATCCTTTTTCAAAAATCGAAATTGATTTTGATAATGTATATTAAAGTAACTAGTACTTGAAATACTATATAAAAAAAAGTAAAATATTCAAAGAGTTAAAATTATAATACTAGCTCGTATTGTGATTTTACCGTTCATTAGACGATTATCAATTGATGGTGCCTGTCATAAATATTAGAGTTTTTTGTGAGTACTCTCAAATTATTTAATCTCATTGTAATCAAAATTCTCATCTCAGTTAATTACGCAAGATTGGTTATATTAGTTTCTATGGAGTTGCTTACTAAAATAATCGAACTATCTCATAAATTAAAATGTAACAAGGAGCTCAATCTTCCTAGATTTTAATATATTTGTACGTAGTACTTCATATATTTCAGTACTTAACACCTTGTCCTGAGTGAGCAATTGGACTGCGTGGTTTTTATCCACATCCTCGTGTTTCAGTCTCACACCCTCAACCATATAGCCGCCACTGGATGTGTTGGACTTGGGAGCCTCCTGATGTCGGCGGTCCGCAGCGCGTCTGGCCACGTCTCTCGCTGTCCCGCTATCTCTCGACCCGGGATAATTAGGTACCCAAAACTGGACTTAATATTACACAAACCAACGGGCGTTGATGACCCAGTAATTGAACGACCTTTTTATGAAACAGATTTATAAAAAACAAACAAATATGAGTGAGCAATTTCTCTAAAAACAAATTTTAGTGTTGTTTCAGGAGTTAATTAGGTCGATCTCTTCTGCATTTGTCTTCTTCAGCAACTTATATGCTAGGCGAACGAATGATACTGAACTGAACTATGGTGTGATGCGACTTGGCGTCGAACGACTCGCCATCAACACGCCAAAAGCAACGCTTTAAACTTACTCATTAGACTGCGCTTTTTTCTTTTTTCTTGTTTTTTTTTTTTTTTGTTTTTTGCCAAAAATTGCTATCAACAGATTCGGTTAGAGGATCCGTTATATTGGTACCAGATCTAATAAGCGCTGGTTGATGCCTGATTCGCCGGATTAATAGATCTGTTTTTCCGGATTGTATAACCTGATTGCGACAAATTAACATCACGTGTAAACCTTTTATCCGATACCTTTGATATATAAAACATTACATAACTAAAATTATATTTTTTCAAACTGTTTTATTAAGTTCTTTCACTCCTTCCTCTATCAAGACATCCGAAAAATCCCCCTTGCTCAACCTTTATTTCTTATCGTTCGTTATACTTAAAAGATACATTAGAATCGAGTATATCTCTCTTTTTTTTTCGTTTCTACGTTAGTCATGAATAATAGAAGCACAAAACTATTACTAAGTAAACCTCTGTATTTTATTGGTCTCATTCTGTCGAAATCATTGGTATTAGCATTTAGCGGTTACCTTTCAAATTTTTCTGTAGAGAGGTAAAACAAGGGTCATGCATTGCTGATACCTCAAGGTGTATATTAATACATAAGATTATTATGGGGAACTCAGGTAGAGCCAGCTGTTGTAGTAAGATTAGATTTTTAGCGGACCTTAGCCGCTTGCTCCATCCAGGAACCATTATTAACCCTAAGTAGAGAAAATTCTCGTAAAGTTCAAAACTTTAAAGAGCTTCCTGGTAATAGGAAAAAATAATATGGCTAAGTATACGTTTGAGGCAGCTCCTACCTTGAGAAGCTGTAAGGAGCATTAGACGTCCCTTTGAACGCAGATTCCCACCAAGTTAGCTCGCTCCAATGATTTAGGATCCAGGGGGCGACATCATGATTAATTCAATATGGCAAATAGAGCATCCAATCAGATTTCGCAAATTATCTTGTACTGATTCACAATCGCCTGCATTGCTAATAATATGAATACATTTTTTTTTTTTTTAGTCTAATATCTGATATATTAAAATCCCGTGTCACTGTATTCGTGGCTAGACCGATTTTGTATATGTTTTTGGTAGGTGTAAGAATAAGTCTTAAAGTATATTTCATACCGCTACGTGATTCGGTTTCTCTATCCAAAATATATTTTTAAAAATTATAAAATTTTTATTTGACATAAAAAAAAAGTATATATAACCCCAAATTTTCACCCTCCTTCGATTACTCTAACAATTTTTAATTATGATTATAGCTTTGTTTATGAACAATATCCAATTAATTTAACCCTTGTTTTTCGAAAATCTGGTGTTCGCAACATACTACATTTACTTATCTCCGTTGTTAAAATCAACTCAAGAACTTCTAAATTAAGTCAAAGTTTAAAAACGTAAAATAAAATACATAGGGTATGACAGTTTTCATGGTTTGTTCATTTATTTTTTTTAATCTTGTATTTATTTCATTTATTAAATTTTATCATATATCTTTATTTATTTTTTAATTCAATTTGAATTGTCTATCGTTTTATTGTTGTAATATTGCATGAATATGGTCTAACAGCCTTATTATTATTGTCCATCGTAACAAATTGTAATATATCTCAATAAATGAATAAATAAATAAAAAATGTATTTAGTGTCGATTTAAAGATGTGTTTAAGATTAATTTTGCTAACAATAGAAATTATTGTACACAACAAATACTTAGTTTAATCCGTTTTTCATCGGTCTTTATTACCTTCTCCAACTTTTGGTATAATTTATTATTTTTTCTAAAATCTTTTCAATTTCTTCTAGCCCCTTAACATCTTTCTGATACCTCACCTTAAGGAACTTTGAGGTTTCTCCTTTTTCTGCATATTGCAATTTCTAATATCAGCATGTTAATTTTTTAAAGATTTACATTATTATGTAATGAATCCGGTTATGAGGCTCACCTTTTAGTTTGATTTGGTATTACTCCTAAAATTGTATAATATATAATATTTATTTATTGAGAAATATTACAATCTGTTTCAGAATGAACAATAGTAAGTAATAGAGATATAGGACCACATTCATACAATATATACAGAAAATAACGATAAAGTCAAATTTCATAAAATAGAAAAAAAAAATCATTTATATGTACAATAAAATAAAACAAACTAAAAAAACAAAACAAACAACAACCTATAATTGAGATAAATACAAAGTTGGCAAATAAATAAAAATCATACAAACAAACATAACTATATACAATATTTACCACTGCTAAGGGGACCCCAGACTGGGCTTTTCTCTCCACTTGTGGAGGAAAGAAGCGGAATCCAAGAGATCCCAGCGCCTCTCTCTCAACCGCATCACTGGTCTTAGCCACGAGAGGCTGAGTTAGGGCGCAATAGCCACAAACATACAGTACTCCTAAAATTAAAACTAAAATTTTATTTTTCAAACATTTTTGCTATAGCTTTGGTACTTCAGGAGGTGAAACCTGACAAAATAAGGGGTTCGTTACAAGCTTTACTTTTTCAAAAAAAAATTTTTTTCCTTTCTCTAATAAAGTTATGGATTGTAGGACTTTTCAATTCATCGTAGATCACAGATGACTTTATTCTTTGTAATGTTGTTTCATTAAAAATTCTTCTTAGTACTCCATTTTGTAGCGACTGAACACATTTTGCAATAGTGACAATAGTGACGGGCGTAGCATTGTTTTGTATATTAAAGTTTTGATACGAAGAGACAGACTTTGTTTTCGTTTGATTTTTTGTTTTACACTTTTAAGTTTTTTAGAAAAATGAGCCGACAATTTCAAATGTCTGTCAAACGTGATTCCAAGATAAACAATGTTTTTCGACAGTTTGATTTTGAGGGAAGTTTCTTCTTGCCTTTCTGAAATGAATAAACTATGCCGGTTTTTTTTTTTTCTGGATTCACATCGATATTTAGATGTTGTTGTTGTTGGTTTGGGCATTTAGATGTTTCAGCTCATTTACTATATTTTGACAAGCATTTTGAGTTTTCTTGACAGCCTACTTGTGACGTCATTATAATCGGCTTGGTTCCAACAATAGTGGCAACCAGATATTGAAAAAATAAGGGGGATAAAACTGCTCCTTGTGGGACACCACCAGTAAGACTTACTGGGACAGAAACCCCGTCCGCTACTTTTACTGCCAAAACACGAATACTTAGGAAAGACTTCATGACGGAACAAAGTTGTTCCGGGCACCCTTGGTCAATCAGCTGTTGGCAAAGAATTCCATGTCCAACAGAATCGAATACTTTTGAGCATTCGAGGGCTATCATAGCAGTTGCCTTGTTCGAGTTGATGTTTTTGGTCACCTCGATGTGCAGTCAAATTATGCAGTGTTCCGTTCTCAATTGAGATTGGAATCCTGCTTTTTCCGGTGGGATTAAGTCATTTTGATCGTTGGCTTTGTCTGAGGTAGTTTAGTATCGTTTTCTCGAAATATTTTCCCATGTGGAGAAGTAGACTGACAGGAAGGTAGTTAGAAGGGTCACTTCCAGACTTGGCAGAAAGAAAAGTTTAGAGATAGAAAATTTAAAGTATAGGTATTTAAGTCACCTCTGACAATTCCAAACAGAATGAAACCTACATGATATTAATTCCCAGTAAATTTCACTTCCATATAGTTTATCATGCATATCGTGTTACCGCTGTAATCTTCTAAACTATTACTTCAAAGTGGCGAACTTATAATAAAGTTTTAATTCCCAAGTTTTAACGATGCCGGTAGGCTTCTCCTTAATCGAAAAAATTATGAAGAGTTGAGGAGAGTGAAGTGTCACCCTTGTAGGCCCATAGAGCCAGCTAATGGAAAGAAAGTGTTCCTTTCAAAAGCCCATTCATGAAATCTCTTTCATTCACCTCAACGAGGCAAGAACATTGGGGTAATAGCGAGTATCCTAAAGTATGATTAATAGCAACCGGAAAAAAACTCGGTGTGAAAAATGATGTTACTGGCTCAAAAGTATATGATTAATTCATGTAAAATTATACGTTACATACATAGGAACTACTGGATGCAAAGTTATTCATATCAAAGAATTCAATAAATAAATAAAAAATTGTCCATAATTATAATTTATTAATACATATTAAATTAAGCATAATTTTCTTCCATCATATCTTTATTATTATTATTAACTATATAACTAGTTACCTTTTTTGTTCTTTATCTATTGATACAGATTGTTTGTAGCTAACAGCTATGTACATGCACTTCTAAATATCGACAACTGGCTTTCTGTTCTATCCTGATTTTAATATTGCATTTCTCGTACTTAGCAAATTCAATTGTTACTTTAATATAATTCCTGAAGTCTATATTTATTTTTATTTTGATGTTATTTGTTACTTGGTCTTTCCATTTTTATTATATATTTTTTTATTAAAATTTTATATTATTTATAATTTCAGTGCAATGTGTACGAAGATTTTTAGTATCTGTTTTATAAATAATTATTTTTTTGTTATTTTTAGTTATATAAATTGCTTAGTTATACAATTTATTAAAATATACTTTGGCATTAGGAAATAATGTATAAGGTTTAAGCTTTATTTATAGTTCAAAATTATTTACGCACTTTTAGATTTTAATTTTGCCATGTTCCTTTTTTTATTTTTATAAAAATATATATATTTTTTGTAAATGTTGTGAGCAAAAATCACCAAGTTTTAATATGGATAATTATAAGACTTCTCCAAATTATCTTTTTAAAATTATAAAGAAAGAAAAATAAAAATAAGAAAATATTACTATTTAAATTTTGTTTTCTTATTTAAAAAATGGCTTTAACGTGGGGGGAGGCTTTTATATAATTTATAAAATCTCTAGAAAGATACTGTATAGATACTGGTCTGTTTTTGGTAAATCACTATTTATTAAATGGACGAAGTTACAGAAATATTATAAAAACAATATACCCAGAAATGCTCAATGATTTCTTCTTCTGTTTTTTTATAACTTTTTCTTAGAAATGTTCTTTACTCTTCAATAGCAGTAGAAAGGAGGTTAGGACTAAAGGAGAAAAAAATATGTAAGCTTCGTAAAAACCTTTTGATTCTGTGAACCCATGGAATGAATAATTATATTACTAAAATACTTATTACAACTACCTAATTTATTTATTTATTTGGAAGATTTATTGTATTGTAAGTTAATATAGATGTGGAATAATAAGTATATTCTTCCATATAATAATTTTATTAGATAAAGTTATTAGTGTTCTTCCCTTCCACAACAATAACATATTTTTGACAATATCATGGTTATTCTAATTCGTTTTTAAGATAATTATATCATCTTATAGTATATTTAGTATACATGCGTTAGTCACAGTATAACATTTAGGTTCGTCACAACTAATATTTATAAATGTTAAACTGTGAATATATTATGAAAATTAAGTGTAATATTAACAATAAAATTATCAACATTATTAATAGTTTTATTGCACTGAAGAGGAGAGGAGGGAATCTTCAAATCGTTGATACGCGAGAAACGGATAATGTTTTATAAATTAACTTTACGTAATAAAGTTATGTGGGAAAAAAATACTTCACATATATAATTGTTTATTTAACTTTGTATAAACAATAATTATTTTTTTAAATGTATATTTATTCAGAATTTGAAATATATTTACTTATCTTTTCCTCCGAAGAATCTGGTATTTATTCATGTTTTTGTTGTTTTTTTTTTAACAAAAACTAATAATTATATTCCTCCATTAATACAATAATATTTGAAACAAGACTTGAATTATAAAATATTTTTTCTTTACTGGTTTATTACATTTGTATTATAAAAGCTAACATTTGACTTAAAAAATATTATTATTCATTAAGGAATGTATAGTTTCTTTATATATGCCTTCTATTTACTCGGTGGTTTAAAATTATCAAGGTATTTCTTAAAGGTACCACTAAGCTTTCAAAGATAAGAATAAAAAGAAGTTAGATGCTGAATACAAAGTAGCATGTTTGCATAAGTGGGATGCATGTAAAGGAAAGAATGAATGAAAATGGGCGTTAAGTGTCCGTTCTTGAACCAACATATTCATTATAAGTTAAAAAATATGTTTGCACTTTTCTCCTTTAATTGTTTGTCAAACTCGTTCAGCATTCATATTTACTCATTATTTCAATGCTAATTAAATGATGTTCCATTTTTTTTTTAATCGGCATTTAAGCCCTGTCAGACTATTTCAATCAGAATGAAATTCATACTGTAATTAAGCCTATCAAATTTTACATCGATATAAAGAGTTTAATTAAAATCGTTAAAGTCGTTTCTGTAAAAATCGTAAAAATGTAATTTAAAAACAGATACTCCATATTTCAATGAAGACGTATCATAATTTAGTTTAAAAAAAGGAAGATATATATGTAATACACCCGCACAAACAAATAAAATCCTTTTTCTTACTGATGGAAAACGGTATACCGGTAATGTATTTGTTCTTTTAGTATTTTAATAACATTTTTATAATTATATACCGCATATTTTATTATACATTATAAAATAAATCATACAAAATTTCACATTTCATACACAAGAATACAGAAAGACAATACAGAAGTGAAATATCAAAATTGTACGACGGTTCCTATTAATATTTTGCGACTTTTGTAAAAAAAATTCTAGCATAAGATCTATAGAACAGTGGTATCAGTCATTGAACCACATTAATAATTTTGTGGTGTTTAAAATACAAACGACGGTAAAATTAAAAGACTTTTCATTTTAAAAACCAAAATCGCCATTAAAAAATGCAAGAGTGAGGGATGGGAGAAGTTATTTTGTATGCCAAACAATAATATAATACAAAAAACTAATTTTGTGTAAACAAATTCTGGATAGAGACACCAAAATCACCAAGAGGTTTGAAATATATTTTACTACCTATTCTCATACCTACTAAATATAAATTTCACGAAAATCGGTCCCACCGTTTCAGAGTAGTTTCACCGCTAACACCCTGACACATTTTTATTTTCGATAATAAACCTATGTAATCGACGTAAAAAAAAAAAAATAAATAAAAATAATAATCCCCTCAAAAGTTGGGGTTTACGTTTCAAAATACTAAGAACTCGAATAAAGATTTTTTTTTTTTAAATCCGTTTCTCCAATGTCCGCTGTATTTCTCAAAAACTATTGCACAATTTTTTTAATTCACCACAAAATTCAAGGGCATGCAACGATGATCTTAACACCTAGACGTTTATATAAGCTATTTTTTTTTTAAATGGTGGTCGATTAAAAGTGATTTAATTGAATAACTCAGTTATTTTTGAAAAAAAAAGAAAAAATGTATAAGTGCTTTAACCAAATAACTGCGAATAATAAAAGAAAAAATGTAATTTTACACATATTTACGCTCATATCTCAGTTATTTTTGGAGATAAAGAAAAACATCTATTAGGTTTAGAATTGGTAAAGGGTGGTAAAAAAAATAAAAATAAAAAAATTGAAATCTTGCCTATATAAACGCTTGTAACTCCATTATTTTCCAAAATAGAGAAAAAATGTATTCGTATTTTTTAACCAAAAAAACTGCGAATATGCATATTACTCAGTTATTTTTTAAGATTTAGAAAAAATATATTAATGTTTTATAACCAAAAAAACAGCCAACAAATCTGGTGCGGGCGACACACGACTTTCACTTACCTCGATTTTTAAAATCAATGAAAGAATTTTTGATACAGTTAGAGATGAAAATACGTGAAACTATTAAGGAATTAATCAAATTAAATTTATATAGAAACATATGTTTTATTAAAAAATCTATTATATTATTATTTAAAATAATATAATAAAAAAGTTAGTTTTATCTTCTTCTCATCACTCTCTATTAACTTTTAAAGCTTGAGTATAAGATGACATTTTTTCTAAAATCTTTAGCTTTCCATCGGTATATCATACATGTATATTACTGCTCTTATGTTCAAAAACGAAAAATTGCATTAAAAAAGTATTTTTTTCTGTTTTCTCCTTTAGTTGGGTATCGAATTTATTCAATTTATATATTTACCTGCTTTTCATCAGCGTTAACAAGATAATCTAGTTATTATTATTGAATCTACAAAATTAAAGGTACTTTAGGGGAAGAAAATTTAAAATATCGGCATTTAAGCCCTGTGAGACCATTTTTATCCAAATAAAACCTACATGATATTAAAGCCCATTAAATTTTACATCGATATAGCGAGTTTAATCAAAATCGTCGGAACTATTTTTGAGAAAATCGAAAAAAGATGCAAAATGCATGGTATAAAGTGCCTCTTCTGGTAAGCTCATTTTAATGAAAAAAGTTTTGTCACGTCTCGGGCGTATAGTTGTCTTAAATATGAAATTTCAGTTTCATAGGACTTTTGGTTTACGCGCTGGACTTACCACACACACACAGACTTTTTTGCGGGACTTGATCATTTGGACTCAGAGGACCCTAAAACGTTTTATTTCCGTTGAAAACTAGAAATTCGAAAATTTTCACGATCGCAAATTTTCCTTTAAATTTCCTTTATATTCCATATATAGGTAAGTAAAAGTAAAAGTGATTAGTTAATTAATACTCTATTTTTTTCACGGTAGTTACGAGCCCTAGGATTTATTTTAAAAAGATTAAAAAATCCTTGGTTATGCGGTCCTACGGAGTGGACTTAAAATGGCGGTCCCGACCCTTATCGATGTCAGGTACTCGTCAATGATCTCTAATTAAATCTGTATAGGCAAAATCTAGGACTACCACTGTAGCTGCGTCCTATTAGTTTCATAGGACTTACCGTTTCCGCCCGGGAGTTACCACACACACACACACACACAGACTTTTTTGCGGGACTTGGTTATTTGGACTCAGGGGACCCTAACACGTGTATTTCCGTTGAAAACTGGAATTCCAAAATTTTGACAATCGCAATACTTCCCCTTACTATATATAGTAAGTGAAAGTAAAAAGAGAAAAACAAATTAAATTTTACCCATAATTCATTACCCATCTTCAAAAATTACTAAGTTATGTGCATAGTTATTTTTGAAGATGGAGAAAATTATGTATAGAATTTTAGTATCAGTAAAACGCGATAAACATTAAAAAACTTATCTATATATTCAAGTCACAAATATGATAGATGTAATTCCACCAAAACTCGGTTATTATTGGAGATTGAGAAACATCAAAACGATAAACAGTTATACTCTAATATAATTATTTGGAAATAATTAACTACAGTTTAATAATTTGCAGCGTTTATATATCAGATTGAAAGAGTAGAATATTGATTGTTTTAAATATTTTTAGTGTAATATAATTTTTAAGATCCTTTACCGACCCTTTAAATTTTATTATTCCTCTTGATATTTTTGGACTTAGTTCGGAAATGTTTTGGTGGTATATTATTTAGTGGTATAATATTTAGTGGTATAATATAACCGCCTTGAGACTTGAGGCGACATCCTCCCCATCCATCTACGACGGAAGGCTTCACCCTAGGACTCTTCACTTTCATTCTAGTCACACCGCCCTCTAAGTCGTTCATCCATCTTAACCACAATCTTCTTCCTTCAAACAACTACTTCACCTCAGGACCTAATATATCCTTTGTTCCAACGCCAAACATGTAACATTTCATGTAACATTAAAAATGTTATAGACCAAATCAATAGGAATTTATAAATTTAATATTTGTTTTTAGGATAGAGCCCTACATGATTCGAGTACATATGAATAATGTTAAAATCAATTTTGCTGTGCCTAAATGTATCCTGAAATTTTAGATAAAATTGTCTTTAAAAAAAAAAATAAAAATTTCAGTTCTTTTTATGTTTTAGATTACTTCTTTTTTCTTTTCGTGTCCACACCCTAACTCACCTTTTAAAGCGATACGGTGGTTTCTCGGTCCAGGGAAGAGAGCGGAAGATTAATGTCGAGGTTAAAACCCCCGGCACCGAAGCGCGAACTCTTAATTATTTTACTCTAAGTGGTTGTTTACAACAACTCGCGCTATCCCACTAGACCACATTAACCCCCTCATTTACCTATCTATGAAATATATAGTAAGGAACTTTAATCAATCTGTAATTGTACATATATTTCATTTAAATTTTATACTGACCAAATAGGATTTATTAACAAATCTGGTGGGCCATTTGATATAAAAATAAATAAAATGTTAAGGAAAACTATTACGATCAAGAACACTTTCCAATTCGAGTTTTTACCGGGAATATACGAACAGCCCAGGACCCGTGCGTGGAAAATCTAGCATAAATGCTAAAATTTCATATTATAGATAACCATATGCCAGAGATGTTACAGTCAGTAACTTTTTCAACAAAATAGGCAAACCAGAAAGCCACTTTCTACCATGCGTTTTGCAACTTTTTACAATTTTCTCAAAAACGGATATAACGATTTTAATTAAACCACTTATATTCATGTAAAATGTAATAGGTATTAACGTCATGTAGGTTTAATTCAGAATGAAGGAGTGTGACAAGGTTTAAATGCCAATGTTATTTTATTCCTCTGAAGTATTATTTTGTAAATTCGAAAAAAACTATTTATATTTTTCGTAAGGATTGATAAAAAACGGTTAAATAAGCAGTTTTAACTAATTTAAACAGCAGTACTAAGACTTACTTTAAATAGACTTCTACGAAGATGAGACAGAGTTCAAAGGATTGAGGAATCTCAATATTTAATTTAATTATGCACTAAATCGAGCTACTCGAGATTATGCAAATCAAGTTTTAATGAATTATCTTCAACAGTTGGAGATCGCTTATTTAGGCTGTGACCTAATGGATTTCATTACTTAATCCTCGTCTTAACATCGGATCGTTCAGTAAATATAGGAATTTTGAGTTTTCTTTAAAATTCTGCTCTGTAAAGCAAACAGTTTACATTTATTGGACTATTCATTTGTATGATTGTCAACACTTAGTAATCCTCTTCCAAACGATAATTTATTTTTACGTCTTTCTCTGCTTAGAAATAATTCAGTCTTTACTACGATGTCAACGCTTGATATTCGTTTAATTTTGTTTTAGGACTTAAGCTTGGCCAGAAAACGTCTCAGATGGCCAGAAACATCAATCAAGTCTGAGACGAGAGTAGCAGTACACTGTTCAACCGAGGTTCAAACAATTTTGACTTCAGCCTTGAAGACAAAGAAGGTATAACAGAACATTCTCGCTTGATGACGATGTTCTGCGGACTTTGGAAGAAAGAAAAACCCCAGGAAAACTATTTGAGAAAATGCAGAGGAAGGTGACCTTTACAATTCGACACTTCTTTGTCGAAACAAAAACGATCTTTTTATTCCCATAATTGAAACTTGTTATTAAAATACGATTTTATGATAAAAGTAGACTTTCTGGACAGTGGCTCCACAAAGTAGAAACAGCAAAGCCCTTATTCATAAAAGAAAAAAAGGTGAATTGTTACTGTTTGGTGAGTTTCATTTGGTTTGATTCTCTACAGCTCCTAAATTCTGGAGAAACGATCAAAGCCGAATCACATTGTAACCAAATTAATACAATTAATTAAAATTCGGTAATAATAAATCTATCTTAGGTCAGTTGCAAGGGGCCATTTTATTTCGTGACAGTGCGCAGCCAAATGTCTCGCGCGTGACGTCACATACTGTTAGAGATTGTATGTGAACCTCAGCTATATCCGCCCTGCTCTCTGAACCTTTTTCAGACAACTGGACCATTACTCTCACATTAATCTCATACGTTGTATTATATTAAACGGACAAAGACAATCTATTTGTTTCTTTATTTAACGTCACTTTATGCTACTGTGGCTAATCGGACTATGCTACAGTGGGAGTTCTAAATTTTGCCTATCCAGGTATAATTAGAATAGTGATCTTTAACGAGTATCTGACATCACACAGGCTCAGGACCACTTCATCTCCGAAGGGCCGCACATCTAAGGATTTTTTACTCCCATTAAAAAATCTTAGGATCACCTGCGGGTTTGAACACATGACCTTTGGTATAGAAAGCTGTTATGCTGCCCACCCTCCTACAGATGATTCCGGAAAAAGGGAGTTAAAAAACTTAATGTGGAGTTCGTTCATTCTAAAGATGAGAAATTCTATTCCGAGGCAATGAAACATCACAAACACGTTGGCAGAAATGTATTGATAATAGTAAAGACTATTTTGATCAAATAAAAAAATTTAAATGTTTCTTTTTCTTCTTAACCGAAATCCTGCATTATTTTTCGATCAACCCAATAGATTAATAAATTTCTTATTAAAACCAATTAAAACGCCCTGTTTTATGCGGACCATTGCAGCATGTTACAATTGGCATTTCTTTGTGTTGAGAACAGCTGTCGGCCGTAGTTATAACGATCTTGAATCTGCTAGTGATCTTTCAATGACCGCTGTAGTTCAAGATTCCCAAGGGTCAGGGCAACTTGGTGGAGCTGAATGAAGACCACAAGGGCTAGTGCTACATTGATCCTCCCGTCCAAGTAATGGTATTTATAGCGCGCCAATGACTGAATGGCACTCGGCCGTCTGGAACAATGAACCGCTCCTTCCAGCCCATTCAAAGTTTCTCGCGCATCCAGGAGTGAATGAAACAGGTGCAGTGAACCATCTGAATCCAAGCATACTTGTATAACAGGCTAAACTGGATTTCCACAGGAGGCTGTTTATATACTTAATAAACTATGAAAAATCGTATTACCTTCAATCAAGAAACTGTTCGAAAATACGGATTGCTAAATCACTTACTTGATCACACTAAACTCATTTACGCCCCATCAGACTTATTTGGACATATGGAATCGAGGTTAGAGACTCTATTAAGGCATCTAATTTCTAGCGCATATTATCCTTACCATACAAAACTCTTCAAAAAATCATGAATGTCTGTTATTAGTTACAAATCAACTCATTCATGATGAAGTCCACATTCCATTTGTAACAGACCTCAAATTACGGATTACGGTGTATATCTACGGTATATATGAAGAGCTCGTATATAGCTCTTATCATTCCACATTCCCTGCGCTCACAAATCCACTAGTCCGTAACCTGTCATCTTCAGATATTCCTGATAAACTTTGGAGATTGAAAACAAGGTGGCCTTTGGACATACTCTCTTAAATTAGTTAATGAAGAGCTACAATGGATAGTTCTTCATTAAATATTTTAACGACTTGTATTCTTCCTACACATTTACTTTTATTCTTTGTTTCATACAGCAGTAAATTACTATAAATAAATAGTTTAAAAAAAAACTGTAAGAAGGACTTGGGTTAGAGACGCATTATCTACGATGTTGTTAAGAGAGAGAATAAAAAGTACTTTTAAAAAATATGATCACCCTAATATCTCATTTGGTCTATATAACAACAATAAAATGGAAAAATATTTCAGCAAAATGAAAGATGAAATAGAAAAAAATGGATGAACATAACGTAATATGCAAAAGATACTGTAAAAACTGTGAATATATATATATATATATATATATATATATATATATATATATATATATATATATAATATATATATATATATATATATATATATATATATATATATATATATATATATTTTTGTGTGTGTGTGAAACATCTAAAAAACTGAAAACAAGAATATCTTAACATATATATCTAATTGAAAAAATCTAATTCGGACAACATACGACTTTTACTTACCATGACTTTTAAAATTAATATATAATTATTAAATATACTTTAATGTGAAAAATATTCCAAGTTGATTTTAATAGCACGTGTATTCAATTTCTTTGGAAACAAATGATTTAGATTAAATAATGTAACTACATTAAATTGTTAATTAGTAATAACTTTATTCCCTATTTTTTTCTCTTTTTAACGGTATATTATAAGTCTATATCACTATTCTTAATAACAAAAAAAAAAAAAAAAATAAAAAATAGTTCTTCTCTTTTAACCTTTAGTTGGTCATCATACTCGTCCAACTTGTATATTAATCCGCCCTTCATCAATTTTATTAATATATTATGGTTAATCATTTGGAATGCATAAAATTAAAGCAGTTTAGAGGAAAAAAATTTAAAATATCGGCATTTAAACCCTGTCAGACTATTTTAATCAGAATAAAACCTATATGATATTAAAGTCCATTAAATGTTACATCAATATAGGGAGTTCAATCAAAATCGTTGGAGCCGTTTTCGAAAAAAATAAAATAGTATATTTTAATAAATAATAAAAACAGTAGTAAATTATTATTAAGGTGTCACCCTAGCAACATCTAGTTAAAAACTGATTTAGGGATTTAGGAAAAGTGAAAACTTCCCCAACCAAAAAACCAAATACTTCTGAATTTACAAATATCTTCGCATAAAACCCATGCTATTATGTAAATACCTCTGTAGTTATTTCGTTAAATTCGACAGTTATAAATAAGTAGTTTTTATAAAATTTCATATTTTGTTATTTTTCTTTCTTTTTTTTAAATTTAAATTCGTAACATCTAAAATGCTGTTAATTGTAATTTTTATTTTCATTACATTCCTCCTGTTTGCTAAATGCAGGGTGGCCGGCTCAATTCCAATTCCTCGAATTATTAGAACAGAGAGAGGACAAACTGAAGTACCTAAAAGCCGTCTTATATAACTAGATGGTAGTAAGTTGAGCGACTTTACTATAATAAAGCCTCTCAAGTTTAGTTTTAATGTAATAGTATATAATAGAGATGCATACCTCTACTAAATATTTTACATTGAGATCAATTTGCTCTAGCGGAAAGAACACTAGACTAGTAATCTGGGTTCGAAATTGGCTATAGCTGGGCAATTGTTTATCCTATTTTTTAAACCACTCATCCTTATTAAGAGGGTACCAAACTTAAGGGTAAAAACCTATCGTTGAGCGTGACAAATCCAAGGAATTGTCTCCTTTCCGTCGATTTATTGGTTTCAAATATATTGCCTGCAGACCGTAGTTTTTTTATTCTTGGAGATATAATAATGAAATACTGAATCATCAGATACAATCAATAAAATTTATCATTTGTTTTTGCAAATTAATAATATATTAGTCTATCCTGAGATGAGAAGTTATTAAACAGGTATCCAATCCGTAAAAAAATATCACAATACAATAATTTATTATAGAAACCATAGAGCTTCAAATAAAAATATAGATACCGCTACTTCACAGGAACTAATTTTAAAGATGGAATAAAACAGTATATATTATTTTAATAATATATATAATTTTTTTCAGAGATCGGTTGAGAAAAGAATTTAATAAGTTTAGAAATAATATTAATATTTCCAGGAATGAAGTCCAATTAGTCTCTTTAATTTTCGGGGAAGAATTTTAATTAGTCTGACAAAATTTCCAATTTATATGGAAAAATGTAAGCTTGATACGATTAGCGGATAAAACCAAAATAGATAGTGAAAATAACGTATAGCTTGGGAAATTTCATCAGGCTTTACTTGGTATTTTAATTTATTTGTTGACCGTGATTCCGTTTTTCTTTTTGTAATTTGAAATTAATTACCAATGCGTGTATTCATACCGAGAAAGTTAGATTCATTTCATCAATTTATTTTTTTTATTGAGTTTCAATACTAGAAAGTAAAATAATTACCCTTAAAATTGATCTGTAGAATGTTAAAAGAGGAAAAAAAAATTGTCTATTTGGGAAGTCCAGCGATAAAGTAAAAAATATTTTATTGTAGTTCATATAAATCTATAAAACTTATTTAGCACCACCAAGATGTTCCTCTTCAGAGCATACCGATGATGTATTATCAAGCTAAAGTACAAATTTGTAACACTAAGAGCGTGCTTATAGTGGAAGCGATTAATTAATCTACTTAGAAGGTTTATTCATTTAACATCCCTTTATGCTGCTGTGCCTAATCGGACTATGCTACAGCGGGAGTCCTAAATTTTGCATATTCAGGTTTTATTAGAATTGGGATTTTTAACGAGTACCTGACATCGCACAGACCACATTTTAACGTTCCCTCCGAAGGGATAAGAATTCTTTACTCCCATAAAAAGAAAACTAGTTTTTTTTTTTTTTTAATTTGCCATAAAAATACTAGTAGTCCAAGGTTCCGATTATGAGTATTTTGGTAAAATAGATGGTTTCTATGAAATTGTGCTGACACTGTTAAAATTTGTTCAATTCCTCTGTTAAATACACAATGTATTACATATACAAAGATATCTCGGTACCTATAAGACCTACAGCCGCCTGCCACCTCTCATATTAAAGCTTATTAGACGCTTGTTAATTTTTATTATCATGAGTAGTTAAGTCAAATAAGCAGTTTCGATGATATTGAGCTGAATACTGTTAGACACTGTTTCTCTGTTTAATACACAATGTAATATATGTACAAAGATATCTCGATATCTATAAGACCTACAGACGTATATCAGCTCTCAAATCGAGGCTCATTTAATGAATGTCCATTTATTTATTTTATAATGAGTACTTTCGTGTAAAGCTTGGTTTCTGTAATATTCACCTTTATATTATTAAAATAAGGTCAATTCCTGGATTTGGACTGTTTGGGATGGCCACCATTTTTTATTCCGTTCAGTTTGAGGTAACAGAAAAAAAAAATGTTATTCATGTTTCCAAATGTCCAAGTTGGCTAAAATGTGAAAATCACATTGAAAATATTCTTTTTATAATACGCATTTTTTTATTTTTATATATGTACAAAGATATCTCGATATCTATAAGACCTACAGACGTATATCAGCTCTCAAATCGAGGCTCATTTAATGAATGTCCATTTATTTATTTTATAATGAGTACTTTCGTGTAAAGCTTGGTTTCTGTAATATTCACCTTTATATTATTAAAATAAGGTCAATTCCTGGATTTGGACTGTTTGGGATGGCCACCATTTTTTATTCCGTTCAGTTTGAGGTAACAGAAAAAAAAAATGTTGTTCATGTTTCCAAATGTCCAAGTTGGCTAAAATGTGAAAATCACATTGAAAATATTCTTTTTATAATACGCATTTTTTTATTTTATATATGTACAAAGATATCTCGATATCTATAAGACCTACAGACGTATATCAGCTCTCAAATCGAGGCTCATTTAATGAATGTCCATTTATTTATTTTATAATGAGTACTTTCGTGTAAAGCTTGGTTTCTGTAATATTCACCTTTATATTATTAAAATAAGGTCAATTCCTGGATTTGGACTGTTTGGGATGGCCACCATTTTTTATTCCGTTCAGTTTGAGGTAACAGAAAAAAAAAATGTTGTTCATGTTTCCAAATGTCCAAGTTGGCTAAAATGTGAAAATCACATTGAAAATATTCTTTTTATAATACGCATTTTTTTATTTTATATATGTACAAAGATATCTCGATATCTATAAGACCTACAGACGTATATCAGCTCTCAAATCGAGGCTCATTTAATGAATGTCCATTTATTTATTTTATAATGAGTACTTTCGTGTAAAGCTTGGTTTCTGTAATATTCACCTTTATATTATTAAAATAAGGTCAATTCCTGGATTTGGACTGTTTGGGATGGCCACCATTTTTTATTCCGTTCAGTTTGAGGTAACAGAAAAAAAAAAATGTTGTTCATGTTTCCAAATGTCCAAGTTGGCTAAAATGTGAAAATCACATTGAAAATATTCTTTTTATAATACGCATTTTTTATTTTATATATGTACAAAGATATCTCGATATCTATAAGACCTACAGACGTATATCAGCTCTCAAATCGAGGCTCATTTAATGAATGTCCATTTATTTATTTTATAATGAGTACTTTCGTGTAAAGCTTGGTTTCTGTAATATTCACCTTTATATTATTAAAATAAGGTCAATTCCTGGATTTGGACTGTTTGGGATGGCCACCATTTTTTATTCCGTTCAGTTTGAGGTAACAGAAAAAAAAAATGTTGTTCATGTTTCCAAATGTCCAAGTTGGCTAAAATGTGAAAATCACATTGAAAATATTCTTTTTATAATACGCATTTTTCGGGCCCAGCTCTTGTACTATAGGGCATGCAACGATGATCCTAACACTTAGACGTTGATATCAGCTAAATGTTTTTATAATTAAAAGTGATTTAATTTAAAAACACAGTTATTTTTGACGAAAAATTTTCACTAAAGCACGAGAAAAAATTGATCTATATATTCCTGCAATAGGGATACTCACTACGTTTGCTATAGCATATTTTTTGTGCCATTTTGCTAAACCCATCGAGCTTATACAGGAAATAACTGTAGAAACTCGACGGGTTTAGCAAAATAGCACAACAAATATGCTATAGCGAACGTAGTGAGTACCCCTATTATGAGAAAAGAATCATTGTAATTGATTCAGTAATAGCAGAGATATAGCGTTTTAAAATTAGCAGCGGATATATTCCATTTTCCTTTTAATTATTCATTGCTTTTCATATTAGTTATTTGCCTATAAACAGTTCTACCCTCATACAGTTATATGGAAATGATAAACCATTGTCTAATAATTTGCAGCGTTTTTTTAGTACCAAATTAAATTAAAAGTGAGCCTAAAATTAACTATATAATCTTCTTACAACTTGCTATTTCATTTGCAAATGTGGTTTGTATAATAGCAGTCGGTTTGGAGTGGAGGATTGCTAATAGGGAACTCCCCTACAAACAGAGTGTGTTTAGGCTCGGCTGGGCAAATCCAAATCGAGTTCCAGACCGGCACGGCCAACCCACTAACCTACATTATTCACTTCTGTCATTGAAAAATTCAATTAATTATTCGTCCGCTAGAGAATTTACCTCTTTTTAAAGTTACATTTACCTCTTTTAATAAGTTCCGGATAAAAAATTCGAATGACTTATTATTTTAAGGGAAAATCTTGCGATCGTAGAAATTTTCGAATTCAGTTTCCAATAGAAATACACGTTTCAGGGTCCCCTGAGCATATACATAAATATATATATATATATATATATATATATATATATATATATATATATCAAAAATAAGCAGTACTAGATTATGAATAATAGCTATACATATATATTTATTATTGTTTTCTGCGTAGCTGCGCGAATGTGATGCATTATTCTCTTCTTGACCTGCGTCCTGAATTTTTACCTATTGTTATAAGTTTAGTTTAGTAGATCTCTCGGCCTTCTTGGCAGTCTTATTTGGGCTTGGCCTGGTAACAAAGAGGAAGAAAGGGATGAAACGAGTTGATTTGGGCAATGATGTGTGGATGGATGAAACTTGTTATATTTGTCGTGAAAGTAAGACTTTACTGTTTGGATGTTTGTGTCATATTGTATGGTGTGATTCGAAACATAGCATGATAATTATAACATTAAACATAGTAAAAAAATTTTTGAAAAGATTTATATTGAGTTGTTTGTATTTTGATTGTGTGTACACGTTTTGCAGGACCCTAAAGTTCTGCTCTGTATGCCCAGATTGGTCTCAGTTGAGTAGTGTATTTTAGTCGTTTGTTTCATAAATTTAATGTTGATCTGTAATCCAAAAGATGTTAAAGTTGTGTGTAATGTCTTGTTAGCTCTTGTTGCTTTATTTTCGTATGTATGTTCCATGTTATTCTTTTATCCAAATCTAGTCCGAGGTACTGTACGTAGGTTTTTCATGGTGCATTGTTGTCAATTTTCACAGCTAGACATGTACCTTTCCCCAGAAAATATCTCACATGGCTTGATTTGGAGGTTTTAAATTTCCATTTTTGAAAACACATTTATAGGTCAAATATATGATTGTGTGAGAAATGAGAAGCTATAGTACAATCACTATGCAAAGAAAGAAGTGATGTATCATCAGCAAAGGTATAGATGGTGGTGCAAGGATGCTTATGAATATCGGAAGTATAAACAGAACAGAGAAGAGGGCTCAATACGCTCCCTTGTGGCACGCTTGCATATGGAGGAAAGAAGGAAGAAATGGAAGAATCCATGGAAATACAGAAGAACCTGTTGAGAAAGAAAGATTGGAGAATTTGAAAATAAGTAGAAGGAAGGTGCGGTTTCATTTTTCATTGTAGACCTTTGTGCCAAACACTATCAAATGATTTTTCGAAATCAAGAAAAATTGCTATTAATACTAGTATTATTTTTTCTCAAAAGCAACAGAGAGTATCAAATATACAATGGCATTGTAGCCTAGTGGAACCTGGAAGTTGATGGGTTTTCGAATCATTTCAATTGTGGAGAATTCCCAAAGGAGAGGAAAATAGTATATTAGAGGTAGGTTAGAAAGAAAATAGCTTATCATGGTAAATGGCGAAGAATGAAGGGCGTAATAATATCATAGCCAGGGGTTTTTCGGTTTGGTAGTCTTTTAATTGCCTGGTAAATTTCTTTTGGTGAAAAATTGGAGAGATAGTGATGTCAGGTCAGCTTCGATTTCTGCTCTGAAAGAATTGTCCTGCAAAGACCTGTGAGAGGTTAAGCGAACATTTCTGCTTTTTCTTAGCCTCTTATGTCCCATGTATTGTCTGTGCGTCAGAGAGGATATTGGATATATTTTTTCTTTAGGATGCGTCTAGTTGCTGTCCATACTGACCCTTCTCTGTTGTTAATAGAGTTAATGTGATCCCTGTAAGTACTGTTTTTAAATTTTGACAATTCTCGGTGATTTTTTGGGTTAGTTTGTGAAGTTCTGTTTTGTGAGATGGATACCTGGTCCTTTGCCATACTGTTCTGATTTCACATTTTTTTGTAGTGAGATCGCGCATGTACTGCGGTAAAAACGAGTCAGATTTAGTAGTCTTTCTTATTGTAGTCGAATTCGAAGTTGCCTTTTGGATGGTTACAGGTTTTGTAAAAGAATGGTTAGCAATTCCATTAAGACTTGACTATGATCGGAAGAGAGATCAGAAAGAAAGCTGGCGTTAGAATGTGGAAGTGGCAATGAAGAGGAGACAAAGAAATCTATAGATCGGGAGATTTTGTTTGAGACATAGGCCTTTAAGTAGGTTGAGATGGAGAAATAGTAGATAGATTAAAATCCTCTATGCATTTTTTTTTAGCCTTTTTCTAGAATTGTGTGTTACTCGAGAACCCATCCACGTGTTTTTAGGGTTCAAGTCACCACCCGCTAAGAATGTTTTTCCCATTGTTGAGAAAAGATTCTTTAGTGCGTTCGTGGAAACTATCGTTCTTTGTTCGGAGCAATATACACTGAGGTTGAATTGGATTGAATACACAATTGTGAGTTGGAATGAATATATGACATTGAAAATAATAAGCCACATTATGTTTTTCTATGACTTCTTTCTCCATGACTTAGAATCCCGAACCAGTGCTATGTTTAGATCCATAATGGAGGGTCGTCCGTATTCCACCAGAAACTCATTTTCACTACACTTTCAGTGATGTATGGTGTGTCAGACATGTCATTGATCTTTTTTTTATGAACCAAAGATTTTTAAGATTAATGTATGTGTATAATGCAACTCAATGAATATAGGAATCATTGCTCCCAAATCGATCTCCTTGCCAACTTTTTTTTTATACTAAGTTTGACCAGCGATTTCTAATGTGCGAAGATATTTCTTTTATTAACTTTAAATTTAATAGACTGCATTTTTATCATAATAAGTGGTAACTACAAGGGATGACTTTATCGATAAATAAATTCATATCCGTTTATAAAGGGGCACACAAAGGCTGGATTGAGCTATCGTTATAACCGCTATTGTACCCCGAAGGCATATCCATTAATCAAGTTTTACTAGGATTTGTAAAAAATAAAAAAAAATAAAGAACCCACCATTCATAATTCATGAGATGGTCCTGTAGGACCCACATTGGGGTCTTTATTCCTCCACCATATAACCCTTTCCTAAGTAGCTTCCTTTCAATGCCAAAGGCTTGAATTTGTTTTATATACATTTATGTACATGTTAATGTATACATATATAAGAGATACATATCTAAAACTAAATAATAAATAAATACATCTAAAAAGAAATATGAATTATTTAACATTTTATTAATAGATACGGTTCTGCGCATGCGCATGTGTATAGCAGTCATCTTTCAAATCGGCTCTTGGATTTCATGCTTTTTCAGTTTGAATTCTCTTCAGTGCAATCTTGAAAACATCACCAGACTTCAGGATAACAACAGCAGTAAATATTGGAGCAAACAACAGTAAGTTTTGTTACAATTTACGGTGTAAAGTGAATGCTGGGTAACCTCTTCACATCAGCTGATTGCCAATAGCTCGGCAAGGCCGGGATTGGTTTTCTTTTCTTTAGTTATTGTTTTATTACCAACATCTAGTTATTTTCTTATTATCTTCTTCACATGAAATGCGATATTTTCACCAAGTGATGTCCTCCAAAGCATCAACTAAAAGGTCTAGATCTAGTGGTTCAATCACGTCTCCCATAAAACAAAGACCCCGCCGTGATACTAATAAAAAATTAAATCAACAAGCAACCCCTTCAGGTTCTAATACAGAATCTGAACCACAGCCTGGCACATCGTCACAGGGGATGACTGACGAATCTCCGTTTTTCACCCCAAATCCTTTTCAAATCCTACATAATGAAAAAGAAAACATGGAATCTGCTCCTACACCCAGTGAACCACGGCCTCCACCGATATTTGTCAAAAATATTAAAAATTTCCAGTTGTTATGTGCACAATTAAACAAGATTACCGAATCCACCAGCTACTACTGTATGAGTAGAATCAATGACACCAAAATATCACCGACCACCGCCGAGGCATATAGAAAAATTGTGAAATACCTAACTGAAACTAAAGCGGATTTTCACACTTATCAGCTACGGCAAGAGAGAGCTCTTAGAGTTGTGATCAGAAATCTACACCCTTCAACACCAGTTGACGCTATCAAAGAAGAACTCATGGAGATGGGTTACAAAGTGCGACAAGTCACTAATGTCATAAAAGATAGAGTTCAACTGCCTCTATTCTTCGCTGACTTGGAACCATTAGCTGGAGTAGAAAAAATTTATGATCTAAAAAGACTGTATTATACAAGTGTAAGAGTCGAAAAACCTTATACAAAGAGAGAAATTGTTCAGTGTTACAATTGTCAGGCGTATGGTCATACCAAAAGTTACTGTCACCACATACCACGCTGCGTGAAATGCGGTGAACAGCACAAGTCTGTGGAATGTACAAAACCGAAGTCAACACCCGCTGTATGTGCTCATTGCCTCATGGACCACCCGGCCAACTACAAAGGATGCCAAATCTATAAGGAGCTAAGGACCAGGTATCAAAAACCCCAAGTACTGGATGAAACAACAAGACAGGCTAGAACTAGAAGAGAACCCTCAAAATTAATCGATACCAATGTATCATTTGCCCACTTACTTGGAGGTGGGAACCAATGTACTGAAGCCGAGGCCCTGCCGGAACTACAAAATGTACCTCAATATCCTCAATCCATTCCACAAATACCTCTTCCTCAAAACGTAATCAGTCCTAAAAATCCTCATCCACAACAAATCTCTCATATTCCCCCTCCTTCAAATGCCACAGATCTTACCAGTTTGATGACATCCTTCATTTCCGAAATCAAATCCCTTGTCATGCCCCTAATAACAATCCTCACGAATCTTGTATCAAATCTTATTCCTAACTTAAAAAATCCATAAATGACCTCACCTAACTCCTTATCTATTCTCCTATGGAATGTGAATGGTGTTAGAACTCACACTGACGAACTTACAGCCTTACTCCAAAACAAAAAAGTTGACGTTGCACTCATTACTGAAACTAGACTAACCACTAAACAGTACTTCAAAATACCTGAATACACAACATACCGGACAGACCATCCAGACGGCAAAGCCCATGCCGGTACTGCTGTCATTGTCAACCGATCCCTCTCCCATCACTTACACCCACTTCCCGCCCACGATTTCCTACAAGCCACCTCTATTATAATCAAGACCTTTTCCTTTCCGCTAGTCATCGCATCAGCATACTGCCCTCCTAAAAATTCTGTTTCTATTACCCAATTTGGTTCCTTCCTCAACTCATTGGGGAATCACTTTATTCTGGGTGCAGACTTGAACGCGAAGCACCAACAATGGGGTTGCAGAACCACAAATACTCGTGGACGGACATTGCAGTCTGCACTCAACTCCAGACGCCTTAATCTCCTACCTCCCGATTCCCCTACCTACTGGCCAACAGATCCTAACCGTAATCCAGACATCCTCGACTTCTTCATCCACAGCGGATTAGGCTCCCTGAACTATTCCGTAACTCGCCTTGATGAACTATCCTCTGATCATAGTCCATTAATCCTAAATGTATCCATGACTCCTATTCCGAAACCTTTCCCACCGTCATTCATCAGAGGCCCCATCAACTGGAACCTCTTCCGCGAAATCCTCACCAATGATATCGACCTCAGAGTAACTCTCAAAACCCCTTCTGACCTTGATGATGCCGTATATTCCTTTATAACCTTGATTCAACAAGCTGCCTGGACTGCCTCCTTCCCTAAACAATCCCAAATTATTCATTACAAATGCCATTTACCACAACACCTGACGGACCTCATCAACACCAAGCGCCGAGCCAGAACATTATGGCAACGCACCCGCCACCCAGAAGATCGCCGCTCTTATAACTTTTATTGTAGAAAATTAAAGCGGGAGTTGGCGACCTTTCGTTCCCAATCCTACAATTCCTACCTCTCCTCTCTCTCGACTCGTGACAATTCTCTGTGGAATGTCACGAAGAGAATCCTGAATACTCACACGATTTCCCATCCTCTCCTGCGCGGTGATAATTCCTGGGCTGCTTCTGACAAGGATAAGGCCCAGGAATTTTCACAGCACCTTTCCAAAGTTTTCACTCCTCATCCTGAGTTGAATCCAAACCATACTTCAACAGTTGAACAGTTTCTTACTTCGCCAATACCACTCTCCTTACCTCCTAAAGCAGTTAATCCCTCTGAGGTCAAATACCTTCTTAAAAAGCTTCCTCTCCGTAAATCCCCTGGATATGATCTCCTCACGCCTCAGATTTTAAGACAACTTCCACAGAAAGCCATTACATTCCTTACATATCTTTATAACAGTATCCTACGCACTACCTATTTTCCTCTCTTATGGAAACATTCAACTATCATCCTTTTCCTGAAACCAGGCAAACCTTCCAACAGCACGTCATCTTACAGCTGACAGATCTTACAGATTAGCCTACTTCCGATCCTCTCAAAAATTTTCGAAAAGCTCCTACTAAAACGAATCCTAGATAAATTTAAAAATTTTCCTTCGCATCAGTTTGGATTTCGTTCTCAACATTCCACAGTTCAGCAAGGACTCCGAGTTGTGGATCACATTTCCTCTGCCCTTGAGTGCAAGGAGTATTGTTCGGGTGCCTTTCTGGACATAGCTCAAGCTTTTGACCAGGTGTGGCAACCGGGATTGCTCTTTAAGCTCAAAACCCATTTACCTCAATCCTTATACCTAATCCTCCGATCCTATTTATCAAACCGCTCCTTCCGAGTTCGCTGTGGTTCCGAATTTTCCAAACATTATACTGTTGAGGCCGGTGTTCCTCAAGGCAGCGTCTTAGGACCCGTCCTCTACATCCTCTACACCGCCGATATCCCTACCGATCCCGATACCTTTCTGGCAACATTTGCTGACGACACAGCCATTTTATCATCCAATTCCGATCCTGAAGTAGCATCTCTAAATCTCCAAAGGCACCTTTCCCTTGTCGAAGAATGGTGTAAGGCTGGGCGAATTAAGGTGAACGAAAGCAAATGTACACACGTCACCTTCACCCTTCGACGTAAATCCTGTCCAACAGTTAAATTCAATTCCATACCGCTTCCTTCCTCAGACACAGTCCGGTACCTTGGCTTTTTACTAGACAAAAGACTGACGTGGAACCCACATACGAGACTTAAAAGGATAGAACTCAACCGCAGATTCGGTCGGTTATACAAATTACTAAACAGAAAATCTCATCTTACAGTCGAAAACAAATTACTAATATATAAGACAGTACTGAAACCTATATGGACCTACGGACTTGAACTATGGGGGACAACTAAACATTCTAACATCAAACGTATCCAATCCTTCCAATCCAAAGTCCTCCGAACAATAGTTAATGCTCCTTATTACGTTACCAACTGTACCCTACACCATGACCTTAATATTCCATTTATTTTAGAACTGGTACCATCCAAATTCTCCAAATTCCATCAGAACCTTCTTCATCATCCTAATCCTCTTGCTCAATCGCTTTCCAGCTTCACCCATCCCTACAATCCTCCTCGAAGATTGAAACGGCAGTGGCCCCGCGACGTTTTGTAAAGATTTATCTGGAGTTCTGACACTGGTCAGATCCTCCACTCATGTACTGTATGTTTGTGGCTATTCCGCTCTGGCTCGGCCTCCACTGGCATACACCAGTGAAGCGCTGAGTGGGAGGCGCTGGGATCTCTTGGATTCCGCTTCTCTCCCCACTTGTGGGGGGAGCAGCCGAGTCTAGGGTTCCTTTGGCTGATTGTATATATTGTATATAGTTAAGTTTGCTTGTATGATTTTTATTTATTTCCCAACTTGTATTTATCTCTACTACAGGTTGTTGTTTTGATTTGTTTCTTGTTGTTTTGTTTTTTTGTATATATTTGAATTTATTTAGTTCCGATTTTATGTAATTTGACTTTATCATTATTGGCTGTATATATTGTATGAATGTGTACTACATCTCTATTACTACTGTTCATTATGCAACAAATTGTAATATTTCTCAATAAAAAAAAAAAAAAAAAAAAAAAAATTAATAGATAAATATGGATAATTTTCGTATATATCCTATTAATCTGCAATATATAACGAAGCACAGAATACTAGCATGATATACTATTTTATCTGCTTAAAATATGGTCTTCTTGCATAGTCAATTAAATTTAAATTGTAAAAAAATACATTCTGAGGTTCGTTTCTTACTTGAAACAACCGATTTTAAGCAACAGAAGATATTATTATAACTATGGATTATTCAACCATAATAATTATTTTTCACTATTAGAATTGAAAAATTTAAATAGAAATTGTCAGTAATTTAAGATATATTTTACGTACACAAATAACTTGTACGATAAGTCTAGCACAAAAACAAGAACTCGTACGAAAATTGAATTATACAACTATATACCTGGGACGTTACAGCAATTTATTTGTCAACATCGACTTACCAGAACTGCAATTTTACACCAAGCATTTTTAAACTTTTTCGGTCTTCTTAAAATTGGCTGAACCGATTTTTATTAAACTCCCTATATTGATGTAAAATTAGTTGAGTTACAATTTGAGGTTGTTCAGTTCCCCGTCACAAAATTAAAAAAAAATAAATAAATTTTTTTTTTCACATTATTATAATTTATAAATGAACTTTTTACTATTATTGCATAGGCCTTCCATTGTAATAGTAATAATCCTGCGAAACAACATAATTAATTATTAAACTTTTTCTTATAATTCTACAATCGATTATAACTAGTAAGGCAAGTGTTGTGCACACAATATATATATATATATATATATATATATATATATATATATATATATATATATTTTTTTTTTAATTTATTTATATATATATATATATATATATATATATATATATTTTAATTTATTTATATATATATATATATATATATATTTTAATTTATTATATATATATATATATATATATATATATATATATATATATTTTAAAAACATTCTCCAAGGTATTTATTCTTTTCGTACATATTATAAAAACGGAATGTTTTCCTACTAAATGAAAGTTGTTTAAATCTCTCTCAATACTATTTGATTAAACAAAATCATAACTACTTTATTTATTTTAACAATTCAAATTAACAATTTTACTACTAGTTTAAAAGCTTTCGGAATAAATTCAATAGTGTTTTCGTCATTAATACAGCTTTCCATGTTAGGTTAATACAGTTGATTCAAATAGTCATCATTTTTTTTTTTTTTTTTTTGCGTATTTTTTAAATAAATATATTTATACTAGTTAATGTGTATAGATACAGAATACGTTAACTTTAACAAGGACTTCCAAATATACACGCCAATCATCTAACACTGTAATATATAAAAATCTGCCATTTTCACTGGCACTATTTAGAAGGACAAAAGAAAATTTAAAATAATATTCATTCATACATATTTTGTCATTAAACCGTATTAGTATATGATTCAATACGCCATCTAGTCCAGTCCATCGATGGTTTCGCAGAACAAGAAAAATTCACATAAATTGACATATATTTTATTTCCTTTTCTGTTACATTGAAGCAAAGCATTAAAAAACAAAATAAAATGTCAAATATTTAAACTAAATAATCATGTATTTCTGCTACTTAACAAGATTTCAATATAATTTTATTAAATTACTTACCGAACATTGCTAATTGTTTTATATTATATTTATTTATATCTAAGTTAATTTTGTTGAACCAGAGCAATGAGAAAACAAATTCAATTTTTCTTTTTAACATAAACATTAAAGTTGAGATATCAAAATTTCACTACTTAAATCAATGGAATGTTTAATTAACAAAATATATGAAATATTAACGGGACTTCAAGAACAGGAAAAAGCTTTTATTAGAGCACTAATAAATTAAATAAAGAAATTTTCGGCCCGTGAAGTTCATAACAAATATTGACCTTTTTTCCTTAGTAATTACCTAGGGTGATGAAAGTATGGTAAAGGGTAAATTTATTTCTCAGAATATCGTCTAATTTATATTTCAAGGAGCTCTTCTAAGCTAAAAAAAAATCTCTAAAATGTCTTTTTAATTTTCGTCCCATCAGTTTTTAATAGGGATCCTCTTTATCCTAAATAGGACACATTCTTCATGAAATAGTATAGGTACTTATAGGCAAGTGCGATTGTAGAAAATATTTAAGAAAAAATTCGAGGGTTATAAGCTGAGATACAGGTCTTGGAATTCTAATCAATCGCATAGCAGAGAAAAGTTAATTATAAAAAATCATA
This sequence comes from Piezodorus guildinii, assembly GCA_023052935.1. Lineage (NCBI taxonomy): Eukaryota > Metazoa > Arthropoda > Insecta > Hemiptera > Pentatomidae > Piezodorus > Piezodorus guildinii. The sequence continues at coordinate 174,027,113 of CM041292.1, read as the reverse complement.
AGCTGCGAAATTACGTAGTTTGGCATCAGAATAACATACAGTAGTTTTAGAGTTTTTCACTCGACTTATACCAATCAAACAAAAAAAACAAACGATTAATTGGTTATTTTTCTTCTTATTTAAACATTCTTCTTTCTTCTTCCTCCTAGCTCGAAATACTTTACAAGATAATTTTTAACTTTTCAGAATAGTAAATTTGTTGCTTGTGTATTGCGATATCAACTAGCCTACATTTTATTTAAATCTTGAAACAAAATATAGAATAGAATATAAAATAATCTTTATTCTGGGACATAGTCCCTTAAGAACAACAAATAAGTACAATTAAGGTATACAGTGTATCTGGCCAAAAGACCAAACGATCATGATTAATTCTTGTTTACAGTGGTGTAAGAAGTAATAAAATAAAAATAAAGAAATATATCTATACAATAAAACAAAATATTAAAATTAATAAACTTCTTCATATACATGCATTTGCTGAACGAAACTAAATTTAAAATTAATTAATAAATTAAGTTAGGTATAATCAATAAATAATATATCGTTATTACATTCAAAATTTAATATTTGACATAAAACGACATTGCTGTTGAGCGTCTGTTTGGGAATGCAGGAGGTATTAGAACTGTTGGGACTTTAATGATGATAGAGAAGAAGCATGGCTGATATGAGTAGGTAGGGAATTCCAGACATTAGTAGAGCGGAGACGAAAGGAATGATCAAAAGTAGTTGTTCTATGGGTAGGAATGAAAAGGTCAGAATGGCGAGACCTGGTTTCGAGGGAGTGGAATTGACGATTTAAATTTTAGAAGACTGTGGATATAAGGAGGGAGCTGGGTGTTAATGGTTTGGTAAAGGAATGATCCTAGGAAATATTTTCCGCGAATTGGAGAGAGGAGCTATTTTAACTCGCCGTATAAAATGGGTCACACGAGGCCGCTTCGGAATGTTGAGTACAAATCTTAAAAATATTGATGTCTGAGAATATTTAAAAAAAAAAAAGACGAAGCATTAGTAATAATGAGATATTGTGGGGACTGTAGATGTTTGAAAATAAAGTAAATACATATATGATTGAAGCATTATATTTGTATGCCGAAGGTACCGGATTTAAACTCCCACAGATGGCCCTAAGATTTTTGAATGGGAGCGAAAACTCCTTGCTTATACCATCGGTTGTAGAGGAAGTCAAATGGAGGTCACGAGCCTTTGCGATTAGTCAGTGTCCTAAAGGGGCGTTAAACATATAAACAAATAGTTTTGGTTTATTATTTTCAATAATGGACTTTTGTAATCGGCCAAAAAAAAAAAAAAAAATACCGTCTTCCTTCAAAATTTGAGGGCTGACGTTTCAAGATACGTAAAACCCGAATAAGGAATAAAAAAATCCATTTGGTTACCGTCCACCGTACGCCGTCTGTCGTCCGTGGTGATGATAAATGTGGCATTTATCCGAAACTACCAGAACAATTTTTTTGATTTGTTCGTCACAAAAACACTAGGGCATGAAACGATGATCCTAACGTCTAGACGTTGATATCAGCTGGTTATTTTTAAAGTGGTGGCCGATTAAAAGTGATTTAATTCAATTAGTTATTTTTGGAGATAGAGAAGAAATTTATTGGTGTTTATTAACCAAAAAAACGCGAATAATTATAAAATAGAGAAAAAAGAAAAGAAAAAATTGAAACTTTACTCATACATTAATACGCCCATAACTCAGTTATTTCTGAAGAGTTTTTGAATCAGTAAAACGCGATAACAGAAAAAAAAAAGTTGATCTATATATTCAAGTCACAAATTATAATAGCTGTAATTCCACCAATCGGTTATTATTGAAGATATGGAAAAATTGAAAAGATAAGCAGCTATGAAAAGCTATACCCCAATATAGTTATTTGGAAATAATAAACCAACTCGTCTCATTGCAGCCCAATAAAAATCCAACAAAACTTTACAGTCTTATGGTTTGTGTTGTTATTCTAATGTCCTCCCTTCCAGGGTATATGTGAAAATGATAAGCTGTCATCTACTTTCCACTTTGGGGCATGTAGGACTATCCACGATTCTACTAAGATAGTCATACACCCTCAGCAGACGGAGACCTCGATGTTGGGCACCTGTTTTGGCGACAGCATTGACCATTCAATTCGCCTGTTGGCTATCCAGGGGGCATGTGAGGTTTGATTTACCTTATGATCATCTTTAAACCTACCACTTCTACCCCAAATTTTAACAGACTATATAAAAATGTTTTTAAATAAGTACTTATATAGTTCAAACATATATGTTTCAAATGTTGATCTTTCAAAAACACAACTTTATAAATTCCTGGTTATTTTTATTATATATTATTTTTTTTACTGTTGTTCCGTTGTAGTTACTGTTACTTTGCTTTCATATTTCTATTTTTTTTTTTTTTAACCAATACATTTTTTCCTTGTAGAGGTTAAAAATAAATATTATATCCAGTCATTCCACTCCTTATAATCGAACCAAACGTTATATAAAAAAATTTCCCTGCTTCGAAATCATACCGGGATTTTCTAGCACATCATCGATCAGGAAATAATAAAATGCGAAAACATTTTAAAGCACTCCCTTGCTTATAGAAATCATTATAATCTAACCTCACATTTTGATGAAAAGGTTTTGAGTCAACTGGACATTCCCGTTCTAATTAATGGGGTTTTAACTGGGATTAAGTTAAATTTCGGACAAGGCTTTGAACATTTGAACACAATCCCAAACGTGAGGAGAACCGGGAAGCCTTATTTTACCGTTTTACAAAACTGCTGAGCCGAGTTGTTAAGTAGGGACTGAATTATCTCCTTCTAATTAGTACTCCTTTAAGCTCCCTCTTTTATACGTTTCATCTCAAATTCCGTTTATACAATATGCTCCAATACAAATAATGACTCATATTACCGAAGGGTTAACATTAAACTTTTTTTTGAATTTATTAATTGAAATTTACAACTGTATCATGGAATACAATAAGTAAATTTGAAACATAAAACTAAATCATTTAATTGTCCATCTTATGGTATGACAAAAAAATACACAAATTTCAAGTTCAATACCGCTGTTTTCCCTTTTTACTTTCTTTATAAATATGAAATATATAGTAAGAGAATGTATCACGATCGTAAAAATTTTCGAATTCCAGTTGTGTGTGTGTCTGTGTTGAGTAAGTCTAGCGCAAAACTAAAAACCACGAAACTGAAATTTTAGACAACTATACGCCTAAGATGTTACAGCAACTTTTTAATCTAAATCAGCTAACCACTAGAGCCACTTTAAAGCATAAATTTTGCACTTTTTTACAATTTTCTCAAAATATAATGATTTTAATTAAACTCGCTAAATTGGTGTACAATTCAATGGGCAGTAATATCATATAGGTTTCATTCTGTTTGAAATAGTTTGGCAGGGCTTAAATGCCGATATTTTAAATGTTCTTCTTATAAACTACCTTTCATTGTGTATTTTCCATAAGATTACCCATATCATCTTAATGGCATTGATGAAGGACGGCTAAATATACAAGTTGAACGAATTTGATGACCAACTAAAGGATAAAAGAGCAATATTATTTATTTTTTTTTTTTATTATAATACAAATTTATCTGCTACAAAAACTTGTCTAAGGTAATATAAATTGACGAATAGAGAATATACTTATAACGGATTAACAATTTAATATAGTTATATTATTTAATCTAAACCATTTGTCGCAAATTAAAATGACTACAAGTTTTATTAAAATCAACTTAAAATATATTTTTTTTCAAGTTGAATTATATTTAATAGCTTTTAAATTGATTTTAACAGTCAAGATAAGTAAAAGTCGTGTGTTGCCCGCACCGTATTTTTAGTTTTGGTTTACGATATTCAATAATGAACCTTTCAAATATTGAATTCAAATTTCATTATACTGTTTTGTTTTTTGTCTGTTAATTAAAGCATCAATATGAGAACAATAAATTATCGAAACATAGTATAAACAATTTTGTTATTTATATAAGACCCGCAGAAAAACTTATATAATTTATATAAAATGTATTGTTATAATAATAAAAAAAAAAAAGAACCTCTATAACTTATGAAGCGTCTTGGTCATCATACAGAGATTCGTACCGTTCGAGGCCAATGGCTTAGCAATAAGTTGACAGATCGCCAATTATCCGCAATGTTTCCGTTACCTTCTTTATGGAGGATGGGTCTGTCTCAGGAGGGTCTCTACACCAAGGACCCGGAGGATAGTAGACTAATGCTCTATCCACTAGAACACGCCTCTCCTAGAAATAAACACATGTAAATTGAAGTTCTGACACTGGTTAGATCCTCCACTCATGTACGTATGTTTGTGGCTACAGCGCCCTAACTCGGCCTCCACTGCTCAGACCAGTGACGCGGCTGAATTAGAGGCGCTGGTATCTCTTGGATTCCGCTTTTTCTCCACAAGTGGAGGAAAGCGCGTGCTGGAGACCCTTTAGCATTTTTATATATTGTATAGAGTTATGATTGTTGTATGATGTTTATTTATTTGCCAACTTTTTATTTATCTCAATTATAGGTTGTTGTTTTTTTTTTTATTATTATTATTTATTGTATATATATATGATTTATTTATTTTCTATTTATGTAATTTGACTATTATTATCATTTTCTGTATATATAGTATGAATGTGGTCTCATATCAATATTATTATGTTCATTTTGTAACAAATTGTAATATATCTCAATAAAAAAAAAAAAAAGAAAAGAAAAATAAATAAACTAACACATTCTACTGTTCGTATTATAATTTCGAGGTAAAGCAAATGAGATAAAAATCACTTTAGCTAATAATTTGAATATATTTCAAAATTTATTGATAATTAAACTGATTGTACCAGATGATAGATCTAGTACTTATTTATTTAAATAATAAATACTATATTTATCAACAAGAATGAAAAGATAATTTAGATTATCTTATTGATTAGTTAGTTGCTTGTAATTGAAATGGTTCTAAGTGAGAATTTTCTGTCTTGAATATTTAAACCCTTGAGGGACGGCGGCTCGTAAGGCAATCCCACTGAGGAGGGATTGAGGGAAATGCTAGACCTGACCCGGCATTAAATGTTAATTACACTCCAACAAGGTGCCCTTATCTCACTTTTATTTCCTTTTACAGCCCTGTCTTTATTTCCTCCCAAAGGAAAAGTCGAGATTACAACAGAATTTTTTTCCAACTTTAGGATTATCCAAAAAACAAAATAATCAAATACTATCGAATACACTAAAACGAATTGGCAAATTTACAAATTAAACACATTATGAAGTTTTGACTTTATAATATTATGATAGAATTGTACGTTCCTTCAATATAATACTAATGTTGCCTTATTCATCAGCCTAATCCTCTAGCACAATCCCAACACAGCTTAAGCCCCACAATCCTCCGCAAAGGTTGTTCTACACTGATTCTCCGCTAAAGAGATACAAGTAAGTTGATGGCTAGAGCGCCCACATTCAGCTACTACTAGCTCTCACATCCGTCATAAAACGTGAAATTCACACGAAACACTTTCCGAGAGAATACGGAGAAATCCTGCATACCTACTTGCCAGATAAATTTATGAAAGTGGTTAAGATAATTGTAAGCACCTTATAAAATAAGGGGGCACTGGAAAACTTTATAAGATAATTGTGTTATTATTGTTTTTCATTATAATTGTAAATTTTATCACATTTTGGTTTATTTTCCAAAAAAAAATTATCCCCCCCCAAAAATTTAAAATTTGAGGGCTTACGTTTCAAGGTACGTACAACCCCCAAAAAATTGAAATTTTACTCATAAATAAATACGCCCAACTAGAACTATTTAAAGTTCGTCACAAAAATACTGGGGCATGAAACGATGATCCTAATACCTAAATAACTAGGTTATTTGTATAGATTATAAATTAATTGAATAATAGATAAATTAACAAGAGAAAAAAACAAACTCAGTTGTTTTTTTTAAGGCAGAGAAAAATATGTATATAAATAGTTATAAAATCAGTAAAGCGCGATAAACAGAAACAAAAATGTATCTATATATTCAAGTTAATAATTATAATAAATGTAATTCCACCAAAACTTGGTTATCATTGAAAATTGAGAAAAACCGGAGAGACAAATAGATATATATACCTTAATGTGGTTATTTTTAATCAATAAACCATTTTATAGTCATTTGCAGCGTTTTATAATCAAGGATAGAGTCATGTTTAATTATACCCTGGCTTTAATTCCAGGTAAGACTGAAATACACCTGTATCTCTGCGACCAGTTTGGAACAGTCCTCAAAGTTGTTAGTTTGAAGGTGGGTGTCTCCAGCAACCACACGAGTCAGTTCGTTCTTGCTGCTCGGTCTCTTAATTCGGAGTTCTGTTTAAAGTTGAGATTGTTTTTTCTCAAGTCATTTGTTCCCGGGTTTAGTTCCCTAATAATTGTCACCAGTTAAAAGTAATAGTTGCAAAGTTAAATGTAAAAGATCAGTCATTATCAACTATAAAATAAAGGACAGTATGAATGTAAATATTACTTTCTTACATTAGATAGCTGAATAAAGATTATTAAAACAACAGGAACTATAATTCAGAATTAGTCTTGATATTTTATTTAATTTTGCCTAGGTTTTTGGCCTATGAAAGCGAGCTATCATCAGTGCTAAGCAGCATAATTATCGTCAGACATATCATATAATATTCAGGAAAGATATAAATATTATTTTACTGTTATATGAGAATAAAGAACATAATTATAAGTCGTAAAACCGAATTAAAACGAAAAATTTGAAGATTAAATAAAAAAATCTAGTGCTCGCAACACATGACTTTCACTTACCTCTGTTGATAAAATCAATTTAAGAATATTTAAATGCAGTTTAGATTAGATCAAAATAAATTGTTATTATTATAATATAATAAATAAATTTTTATTAATATAATATTAAGAATTAATTATATTTAGTTTGAACAGAAACATGTGTTTTGTTATCATATCTTTCATATTGTTATCTTCTTGTTCCTAGTCCTCTATACAGTGACGTCCAGCGACTAAACCATGACAAAGTCGCCCGCTCACTCTCCCGCTCTCCTTAGGTCCTCCAGTGTTTCGTAAAGCTTTATTTCCAGTGTCTCCGGTTCAGGCCAGGCCTATCTTCTCGCTTCCTCCAGGACACAGCTTTTGCAGGATTCACTCCGGGTTATATTCTCCTTCACCTCATTCGTACATAGGACTACGTCCTATTTTAATTGTTTGTAAGATTTTGTTATGGTTGGAGCGTAGTAGGAAAATTAACACTTGCTCCTTTCTGTTGGGACTTTGGTAGGGGTCTTTAAGATTACTTTTAGGATGCCTTGCTCTCCATCGTTCTCTTGGGGGCCGCTTTATTGACGGTTTTAACTTCATCCAGAGAGAGTGAAGCATCTGATGCGTGTTCCATTATTATCTACCACCATCAGTTTGTTTGTTGGTTTATTTATTTAACGTCACTTTATGCTACTGTGGCTTATCCGACTATGCTACAGTGGGAGTCCTAAATTTTGCCTATCCAGGTTTAATTAGGATAGGCATCTTAAATGAGTACCTGACAGGCTCGGGACCACCTTTTAACGTCCCCTCCGAAAAACGGCATAACTAAGGATTTTTTACTCCCATTAAAACATAATAGGACCACCTGCGGGTTTGGACCCAGGTCCTTTGGCATATGAAGCTGTTATGCACACTGCTACAGGTGATCCCTGCAATCAATCAGCTAGTTTTAACTGGGTTTTATCACTCTTCGTTAAGCTTTACTATTTTATGTATAATATTTTTTTTCAGTTTTATACGTATATAATTGATTAAAATTTAATATAAAACATACAATGAAGTTCATACATATTGATGTATTTAAATTATGTGTGATACTATCAGATAATATACAGTGGTATGCAATCTGCTATTCTACAATCAGACATTGTTTATTCTATAAATTCAAGCTCTCCAATAGCGGTGTACATTGTTTGTTCAAAGGTCATCCGAGATATACTCAACAGTAGTATAAGCTTGAAATTGTAAAATGAAAAATATTATTAAATTATTTGTTAGTGTAAATTATATCTTTACTTGGTCTATTATTTTCAAAAATTAACCTTTGTTATAGACTAATGAAAAAAAAAATTACCTGCTCCCTGTAAACCATCAAAATCTACTGTTTTACGTTTTAATAATAATACAAATTTTTCTGTCCACAGTTCAGGGCTTTTTTACGAAACTATTGGACCATTTTTATTCGAAGTTTTATACAAAAAAGCCAGGGCATCCAACAATGACCTTAACACCTGGACTTTGATGCCAGCAGATCAGTTTTAAGATAACCACCGATTAAGAATAAGTTAATTTTTTTTTAAAGATAAAGAAAAAATCTATTGAGTTTTCCAATCAGGAAACCGCAAAGAACATCAAAATGAAAACGAAAAGGAAAATTAAAATTTAGCTATTTATCAGTTTTTCTTTATGGTGAGAAAGAAATTGAAATCTTGTTCCTCTCACGCTCTCTCTCTCTCTCACTCACTCACTCTCTCTCTCTCTCTCTCTCTCTCTCTCTCTCTCTCTCTCTCTCTCTCTCTCTCTCTTTTTTTTTTTTTTTTTTTTTTTTCCTTCTTTCCTACCTCTGTATCTTAGGGCAGCTCTATACCAGCGGTTCGTTCCAATTTCTTATTTAAATTTAATTTGCGCGCATTTACAAAGGCTTGGTCGTCAAGATTGACAACCGAGCGGGCAAGACTGCACTCAAGTTGATCCCAAAATAATTGAAACCAACGTGAGGCATATTTTGCAAATTTTAAAATGGGAATCAATCACGGTTTCAAAACTATTGGGCTGTCCGCAAGTGGAGAGCTGTTCCCACCAAACAGGGCTCCTGTAATTTCCTATCTATGTTCAATGGGTCCTCTTAATATATATATATATATATATATATATATATATATATATATATAGTCTCTCTCTCACTCACTCTCTCCTCTCTCTCTCTCTCTCTCTCTCTCTCTCTCTCTCTCTCTCTCTCTCTCTCTCTCTCTCTCTCTCTCTCTCTCTCTCTCTCTCTCTCTCTCTCTCTCACTCTCTCTTTCTCACTATATATATGCATATGCTTACAAATCATTTTAATATTTTAGATAATAAATAAAAAATTAATTATAAACAGAAAAAAAAATAGAAACGCCTATAACTCAGTTATTTTTGAAAATAGAGGAAAAAAAAGAATATAATTTTAGAATCAGTAAACCGCGATAAACAAAGAAAAACAATTGATCTATATATTCAAGTGACAAATTACAAAAGATGTAATTTCTCCAAAACTCGATTATTATTGAAGATATAGATAAAAGAAATATAATTTTGAAATCAAAATACTACATCCAACAAAAATAAATTAATCTAATATGGTCTTGACACAATTTATAAGATGTGCAATTATCCCATAACTCAGTTTTTAATAAAAATAGAGTAATTATTTGGTGTTCTGAGGTCAGAAATTTTTATTTAAGTTGTTTTAATAAAAGTTAAAAGACAAGAAAATAGTAAAAAAAAGTCTATTGTAAATGCTTTTGGTTTATCTTTTTCAATACCAATGTAACCGAATAAAAAACAATATTACCTCCTCTCAAAATTTAAGGTCTTACATTTAAAGATAAGTGGTATTCGAATGTCTAATAAAAAAACCATAGGAATTCATGAATAATAGTAAATTTAAAAGTTATTTTAACTCGAAGGGGAATTAAATTCCTTGCAAAAAAAAAAAATCGGTGATGAAATATCAAATATTGATAGTGTTTTAAAATTAGCAGCCGTGACAAACCTTTTTGCTTTGAATTATTTATTTCATATCCGTTAATTGCCCGTAAACAGCTGTATAAATATAACTATTAGGAAATAATAAACCAGTGTGTGATAATTTGCAACGAATTTTTTTTTTTTTTTTTTAAATCGACCAATTTAACGAATCAGCGATCAATAGTTAATTATAATTAAGAATTATAGATGTAACAGGATTCAGTAGTTTTTAACGCAGCGGGGCCTGTTTTCTAATTAATTAGTTTTTTAGAATTTTCAAACTTGTCAGAAAGGTTTGTATCATCTACCTCTTACTAACTTATTTATAATTTTATTTAAGATTTTATTGCGTTCAACAAATCAATTAGAATAAATTTAATAATGAATTTTGTATCTACTTCTTATAAAATAACATCTTCATTTCACTATATTGGAGCACTTTTGGTCACCTTTAAAAAAAAAAAAAAAAAATGAGCTGACATTTAGCGTGAAGTTATTTTCGGGGCATAACAATGTCACAAAAGTGGAAGCAAATTTAAGTCAAAATTGAGACCATTATTAAGTCCTTAACTGTTTTGTCAAGGCTTTTTGGTTCCCCGCACCTCAGCCTCTTAAAATTATGTTTAATAGTTAAACAAAGTTGAGCGAATTTTATCTATCAATAATAGATAACAAATAACGAAATGATTACCTGCCATTTTTATTGCCACAACGAATTTTTCGAATAAAAACTTATTCAACAGATAAAAATTGTTCGAATAAATATTCATTCGGCAAAAAAATATTATTTGATACATATCTCCAACAAATAATAAAATTTCTTAAAAAAAAACAACAAAAAAACTACTATGTTTGAAATAGATAAAGTATTGTATGTTACTTATAAATTATATATATCGGTAATTGTTTTTTTAAGAACACTATTTCGAACTTTAGTTTTTCGATTGCGTTTTGAGCTTTGGTTAATTTTATAGCTAGCATTGATGAAAGTCTCTTTTATAAGGTTTTCGAAGATGTTATTTCCTAATATAGTACATATTTTTAATTGTGCATATGTGTCTTGTATTTGTTACTTTTTTTATTTTATTTTTTTATTACATGGAATGATAAATAGAGCCTGGAAAATTATACTGGACAAACTGTTTCTGTTATAGGTTAGCCGGGCAAGTATAAAATAGTCATCACTGTTATGCCCCATCGCGCGAGACTAGAATTGCTTCCAGAAAGCTGATACGCCTCATAATAAAAGGACAGATTGCTCAAGAATCGTATCACATACCCATTTCCTGGAACGTGGACCCATAACACCAATGGCTCATCTTATATCAAAGATGGAGAAGAAATGATATCTGAGGACAACCGTTCGTTCGCACGTGCCAGAATCAAACTTTATATTATGTAATTAAATACAGCCTTCAATTAATTTGATTTCGTGTTCCCATATGGTCTCTTCTGATACAATATGCTTCTGATATACTTGATGATTCTCTTTTTTCTGCAAATATGCATTTTAAATATTTAAATTTCTTAAACATGACTTATGAAGGTTAACAATATTTACAATTAATTGCATTACGACTAAAATTTAATTATCGCATAGTTAGGTATTTCAGGTGTTTGTGACATGAATAAACTCGGTATTGTTTATTAACTTTGTTCATCCGAAAACTATGAAATTTCAATTTATCAGCATTTTTAATGTATCTTAGATGTTTTGCTCTTTGTAATTTCATCCCTTTTATAATTCTTAATATGTCGTTCTGTATTGACTAGCACGCTTTTGCGTTGAGTGTGCGATGCGAGTATTATATAATACGATCTTAATACATTTATTATGTATTATGCAATACAGTATTAGGCGATAGTAAATATACGAAATATTTTTGTTCTTTCCCAACTAAATTTCAGATTTAACTCCCATTTCTAGCATTGCCTATCTAAAATCGTTATCTTAAATCGTTTTTTTTCGTCATTCTGTGTTTTGTAAGAATTATGATTGATTTTACAATACCATATAGTAGTTTTTATTGAACAATAAACTAAAATTTATGGGGTTATGTATGAAATAAAAGATCAGGCAAATGGCCTCAACGGCTTTCCTGACATATATTAACTCTGATCACTATTGAGCATGCTTGACCAGCTTCATTTTCGAAAAAGTACGGTCCAAGAATGCATCCAGCCGAAAATCTGCACCAATCAGTTATACATTGAGGATGATTTCGTTTTTTTTACGGCTACTTATGGGTTCTATAACCTCAAATGCAGCAATTATAGCGATTAATAAATCCATAGAGATGAAAACGGGCTACATCATTCAAAATTATTTTGTTTATTATATTGACCTCCATTTGTTGATGTTCCATCAAACGAGTATTCGTGTGTATTGTCATGGGGCTACAGTGCTTGTGTTGATGAAGCTTTGTGTTTGGATTTAGATCTTTAATGCATATAAGCTGTAGAGAGCTTCATCGAATTCTTGTCCACAACACCGAATTGAAGTTCTTGGAAATTCACTAGCACTCTCAAGCTATTATTTGATTTTGACAATTGAACGTTTGGTTTTTGGACGACAGTGTGTTAACCGAAATCATCAAATGAACTACTCTGTTTGATTTATCTATCACTCTATGTACGGCAGGTAAAGGTAAATAACTATACCGAGCATATTTTGTATTTAACTTTCAAACTGTGACTTTCCTTATTTCTTATATACCGTTCAAAAACGAAAACAAGTTGTTCAGTAGTATGATGCACCATTTTTTCTGACTCCCAAATATCGGCTGTCAAATTGATGAATAAGAAGAAAAAAGTACTGTGTTTTATATTTTATTTAAATCTTGAGGTGATTTTGGGTTTCCCGTTACATAAAACTTTTAGCATGTCATTCTCTACTGCATAAAAAAAATCTGAAACCATTCGACAGATAATACTTGTGTCGCGTTCAAGGAATTTTTTTTTTTTTTTTTTTTCTAAGCCCCTTTTTTTTCAAGGAGAAAGGAGAAAAAATGCTTTATGTGGAGATCTACTTCCACTTTCTGTGAGAACGTAGAACGCATAAAGTAGATAAAATACATATTCAGTGTCAGTGAGGCGAGTGAGCAATAAAGCCTGTATCAAGTAAAACATCAAAGCACAAAACCACTTGAAGCTCTTGATCTCTTGATAGAAGATGTAATCTCAAGCGGCTAGGTAGATACTTCTTGATGTGACCTCGAGTCTTTACTGACATGTAATTTATTTTATTTCAATACATTTAAAATAATAAATCTGAATAACATAGCTTATTTGGAAAACTGTCGGACGATAAGTGTTCACAAATTCAACAAATAATTAAATTAAATTGTATTTGGTATTATACAATACAATTCAATTAAAAATAACTTTGAAAAGGAAAAAAATAATAATAATAACTTAATAACAATAATTAATCTACCTTAATAAATTACTTTTTTTTTTTTTTTTTTTTTTTATTTATTGAGATATATTACAATTTGTTACAAAATGAACAATAATAATATTGATAAGAGACCACATTCATACCATATATACAGAAAATAATAATAATGGTCAAATTACATAAAATAGAACATAAATAAATATAAATTACTAAATAAGCAATAACAACCTAATCAGACAGAAGTAAAGAAAAATATTGCCAACAACTTATACAGAGTTTATTAGAATCGGTAATTAGTATACTTGAAATAATTAAATACAGATTCTTTAATATATATATATATATATATATATATATATATATATATATATATATATATATATATATATATATAATGATAAAGCGATTCTTGGAACTTCTTTTATACTACACGATACATTTTGATACTGTTTTCACTATTATTTAGAACATTATTTCCTGAAGGTTTATATTGTTTCTTCGTTTAACGCCACTTCATGCTACTATGGCTAATCGGACGATGCTACAGTGGGAGTCCTAAATTTTGCCTATCCAGGTTTTATTAGGATAGGGATCTTTAACGAGTACCTGACATCGCACAGGCTCGGGACCACCTTTTAACGTCCCCTCCGAAGGACGGCATAACTAAGGATTTTTTACTGACATTAAAAAATCCTAGGGCCACCCGCAGGTTTGAACCCAAGACCTTTGGCATAGAAAGCTGTTATTCTGGCAACTACTCTATGGGTGACCCCAAAGAAGGTTTATAAGTAAAATACATTGCAATATAGTTTTCTTTAGATAGGAAAATCAATGCATGAAATACTCACTCCTGAAATATGAGTAGTAGTATAGACGTTTTAAAAAAGTATTATGTTATAAAGAAAGACTTAATAGTTAATATAACTTTATAACCCTATTAACTGATAGACTTATGTAATTTGCAAAGTTGTAATGAGGGAAGTTATGGAGTGTTGCCACCTTACAGTATCGTTTAAGTTATATTCTTTCAAAATTTTAGAAGCGATATTACGTTCCAAATAGTAAGTTGTAGCAGAGATGGAAAGTTGTAATAAACTCATAGACTGACATTGTTATTAAACATTTCTACTTTAAAAATTTTTTTATTTTTTTTTTATTCGTATATATTACAATTTGTCATAATAGACAATAATAATAGTGCTACAGGATCTCATTCATACAATATTTACAATATAAACAAAAGGAAAGTCAAATTACATAAAATAAAATCAAAATAAATAAACGTACTTTAAAAATTATTTCATGAAAACAGGTGTTTAAATTTAAACGGAACTGGGCTAAATATTAAAATAAATTTAACACTTTAAATATATTTTTAGTAGTTAATTTGAAAAATATCGTGATAATTAACCGAATAAAATATTAACCTTTTTTTTTTTTTTTTGTTTAATTAATATATATATATATATATATATATATATTATATATATATATATATATTATAACACACACTTGCTAGTGTTAGAAGGCATAATTTTTTGTTCTATTATTTTACACATCTCATTATTTTGATGAATGAATGTTTTTCTATAAAGGTTAGAATTGAATATTCCTGCTCTTAAGTCTCTTTTTCTTTTCTTTATATATGTATAAAATCATCTCGCGACTCTTGGTTTCTGCGAGAGAGGCCAGGGTGGGCAACTAGTGATAGTATAAAATGTCACTCAAATTAAAATTTGAGTTATCCATTCTAAAAGTATAATTTAAAAAACCTTTTCAAATTCTTCTCGTATCCAATCCTTACAATCCAAAATCCTTCGTAAAATCCTTAACGCTCCTTACTTTGTCACGAATAAGCTCATCCATAAAGACCTCAATATCCCATATGTTACTGAATTAGCCCGAACCAGATATCAAACATTCCATGAAAAACTCCATTTCCACTCTAATCCACTAGTTTCTATCCTATCATCCTCTTCGATTCCTGATAATCCTCCGAGGCGTCTGAAAAGAAGATGGCCCCGAGACCTTCTAGTTTAAAATATTTTCAGAGTGCTGCAGATGGGTGGCATCTCTTCATGTATTTCATGTTAGATTACTATATCCATCACATTTACTTGTTGTATATAATTATACAGTTGTAAATATCAATAAATATGTTAGAAAAAAAAAAAACCTTTAAATACATTATTTTTTCTTGTGTTCGCTTTAGTTTAGGTCTTCGATCTAATAGTTTTTGTTTTTTTTCTCAAACTATTTATATTCGATAAATACTGTCAAGTATTATACATTTCAAATAATATTTAACTTTAATATTATATAAACGGCTGAAACTAAAAATAAAAAATGATTAGAGTTTTCTTAGAGACTTACACCGATGCTGAAGTTTTATATTCTGAGTTATTTAAATAAAATTAAATAGCCCATAAAGTTTTTAAAAACCTGTTTTAAATAGTTTTTTCAAAGGAACGTTTAAACTGGAACGGAATTTATTCCTGATTTCATTATACGTTTGAAAAGCATGGACCAAAGCATTCCCTTTGGTAAAGTTTGGTAGGTTAGTTAGCGAGCCAATTGAACCTAACAAATTTATTGAGTCATTATGATGGATTGTCCAATAGTTGAAAATCGAATTAAAAAAAATCTTGTCAATCTCGATCTCTGAGGTATTGAAAAATAGTTTTCAAACCATTTTGTATTTAAGATAATATATATAATTTGCTTTAAGATGCATACATTGCTCACTATTAAAGTAGTAGGAAAATTATTAAAATAAAATAAAATAGAGAAATTTGTTCGAGGTGCAGTTATCAAGAAATAACACACTGATAAGAAACACTAATTAGATAATTGCGTTATTTTCTGCTGACCGCACTCCTAACAACAAACTTCTCCATCATATAAACCCAACGATAGATTGAAACTCCATCATTAAAATAAAATAAATATAAATATATTTCAAAAAAAAATGTTGGTTGGTTTAAATATCCATGAGCAGGGTGTTCAAGTAGTAAAGCTCTGGGCTACTTATCTTCTAATCCCAGGTTCAAACCCAGTAAAGCAAGACCAACATTAATATTGAAATTTCAGCCATGGAATGATCCTGGAATAGAGGAGTGCGTCCTTCTTCTGGCTCACCCAGTCTTTATATAGCGGGTGCCCTAAAAATTAAAGTAAAAATTTGGCGTCTGAGCATGATATTGACAACCTAGGAATTGCTATTCACCAAACCCTATTCTAGAAACTCCATATATCCCAAATTTCCCGAGCTATAAGTAAGTACCCTGAAGTTTTTCCTTCACTCCAGTAACATTCTTCCCTAATCTTCGTCTCCTCAATCATTTCCCCCACTTCGACGTGTGGTGTTCGGTAGCCTCCCTATTGTACTTGAGAACATAGTGAAGCCTATAATAAATTGATAAGATTTGTTTTGTCGGTACTTCGAGGTGACCTGCCGTGACTCATCTCTACTATGTGATAAAGTGGTTCCTCTCCTCCACAGCCTCCTTCAATTTAAATCCTTAGTCGACTAGCTGGAAACAAGGTCGAGGAACTCCGAACATTATGTCCAATCCCGCAGAACTAAAGCATTTAATCGATCCTTTCTTGCCTGTTCCACTGCATTTTGGAATTCCATTCTTTCTTATATACGTCGTGCTTCTCCTTATCCACATTCTAATATCTTCTTTTCCAACACTTATTATCCCTAACTTATTGATTTTAAATTGAATTTGTTATCAAAATAACTCAATTATAATAATGACTTATATCTTGTTTTGTTTTTTTTTTTGTTAAAAATTAGTTGTTTTTAATTTCCCAATATATTGTATTTTTTTTTTCATGCATAGGAATTTTTTCCGAAATTTGGCACGAACATACCAGGGCGTCCAGTTATTTTTGAAGCTAGAAAAATAATTCTAAACAGATTTCTGCTAAAAAAAAAATAAATAATAAAAAAAAAATGGGATGAAATATAAAACATAAAAAACAAAACAAATAAAATCTTTCTTATATATACGATTAAACCTCATTTTTTTTTTTTGGAGATAGATAAAAATGTAGAGAGCATTAGAATCACTAAACCGCGATAAACAAAGGGAAAAAATTTATGTGTATATTCAAGTCACAAATTATAGTATATATCATTCTAATCCTAAATCCTAAAACTCGGTTATTGTTGAAGATAGATAAAAAAGAGAAAGATTTTCGCGGTGTCTTGCGTTCACAAAAAAAAAAAAACTTTAATGTGGTCAAGAGAATTAAGTAATCAACTTATAAGAGAATTAATGCTCCGATTACACGCTTATTATTGAAGTTAAAGAAAAAATGTAGTGTTCTGGACTCAGGAATTTAAAAAAAAATAAAAATCGAAGGAAATAGTAAAGTAGTTTAGTATAAATGCTTTTTGTGGTTTATTTTCAATAATGAACTTTTGCAATCGACCAAAAAAAATTACCACCTTTAAATTTTGAGGGCTTACGTTTAAAGATACGTAATAATAATAATAATAATAAAAAAACTTTATTCTGGGACTATGTCCCTTAAGAATAACGAATTGAACAGTAGATATTCATATATGTCTGGTCAAGAAAACAATAAAATTAATTTTTATTTACAAATGAGCAAAAAGGAAAAATGAAACACTACCTAGACATATATACATTCATGTACAAAAAGTATGGATAATAAACACACAAGATTAGAAAAAGAAAGAAAGAAAGAAGATAAATCTCCTAAAGGCTACTGATAGGGTTGAGGGAATTATAAAAAACAAAACAAACTAATTATTCCACACTAGCTTTAGGATAAAATAGATAATTATAACTTGTTTTAAAATAGAAATAAGTCAGTTGCAGATTTGTTGTGCATCTATTTGGGATGCCAAAAGATGTTGAATAGGTGAGATTTGAATGATAGAAAGGAAGATGCATGGCGAATATGAGTAGGTAGGGAATTCCAGAGGGTTGCAGAACGGATATAAAAGGAGTGATCAAAAGATTTAGTTCTATGGGTGGGAAAGTAAAGGTCGGAATGGCGGGATCTAGTTTCGAGAGAGTGGACTGAGGATTTAAATTTAAGGATGCTGTGAATGTATGGAGGGTGCTGGGAGTTTATGATTTATAGGCCAAATAACGTATAAAAAATCTGTCTGCCCGCCGTACGAATTCATAAATATCTTTTTTTACCCTTAAGAAACCATTGTGTAATAATTTGCAGCGTTTTTTAGAAATGAAAGACTAAATATGTGAATTGCATAACAAATGACTATAAGTGCTTGCCAAGACATTCGTCAATGAATTTTTTTTTTAAACAGATTACCTCGATATAATTAAGACAATTCTCAATACGCAGATGAAAAATTACGCAGAAGAAAGGATCTATTCGTGACTAGTATGTAGGAAGTAACTTGTGAAATGTCAACAATGGAAATGTGGGTGTAGCTCAAGAAAACTTAGTGCCTTAGTCACCCGCCGTGATTAATTTCCTTCTCTCCTGTTTGCTATTCTCCCCTCAATCCTACCTCATTTACAAATAGCATCACAACCGTCAACTAAATGTCTTTTATAATGATCATCTCACTCATTGAATAATATTACGTAAAGTTATACAGATTAGTAAAGAGTTTTCATAGTAATCAGATGAAAATATAAAATTTGTTGCTTAATATTTATTAATTTACATAAATGCTTTGCAATATACCTCTTAAGTAACGCGATTTGCCTGTAAAATCCGTAAATAAATATTTAAGTCCTGTTTATCATTCGTAATAACTTGAGGAAAAGATGCCTGATTATTTAAGGATTTTACCATTTTAATGAACTCTTTTTTTATTTTTTTTTTCTAACCATGTTTATTGATATGTTGAAGAAGCGGAAGTATTGACAGACAGTTGTTCCAGAGGCTGGTAGCGGCAGAATGTTCAACGCAGTTAAAAGATGCTTCCTCAACAGAAGAGAGGTCACTAAGAAAACAAAACTATCAGTGTACAGTCAGCTTGTCTGCCTACTTTTTCCTACTCTTCTGAGACGTAGATCCTCACATCAAATTCTATGCTACCTGATCAAAGAATGGAGATGAGTTACCTTATAAAAGTTGAAGGAACCACCAGGAGAGATGAGATCCCCGGAATCCAAATTAAAAGCCCCTTAAAAAGGTCTATGTGTGTAAGTCAAGCACAAAAACGAAAACTCGTACTAAAATAAAAAAAATTATTTAAGACAATTATACTAAGGATGTTACAGCAACTTTTAAACAAAAATCGAGGACCATAAGTAACTTTTTATATTATAAATTTCACCCCTTTATATAATATCTTTAAAATGGCTTCAAGTTTTTTTATTAAACTCTCTAAATTAATGTAAAATAAATTGGGCTCTAATTTGATGTAGGTTTTATTCTGATTGACATAGTGTAAGTCGTGTGTTGCGCGCATAAGAGTTTTTAAAATATATTATTTAAATACATACTAACTGATATTATATGACAGATGAAACAAATATTTTTTAAAATAATAGTTTAAAAAAATATAAAAGACTTCCTTAGTCAGATGTGCAGGCTTAAGTAACACCCAAATAATGGACTGCCAAAATTAATAGCAAATGAAATAATTAAAAATGGAAACGCGTATGTTATTAGTTTCTAAATGAATAAATACAATATTGATTTGGACTTAGTTGCTTAAATAAATGGAAAACTGCCGTTCAACAAATAAGGGGACATTTATACAGTAGAATCAATTTATTAATTTAAAAGAAAAGTAAACAATTGAAACAAGGCTACGGTGACAATATTCTAATTCATAAACAAACAGAAAACCATTATTTGGATAGCAACTACTGGGAACCAGCTGTTAAATGAACAATCAAAGCTAGAGGAAAATTAATAAATAGAATTGGGAATTGATTAATAGAATTATTAATAGACTTTAGCCAAGGCCAACCTCCGGCAAATGGTTTGTCAAAATATAAAACCGTAAATATTTTATTCAGCTAAACTTGTGTATTTGTAATTTATGTACTAAAAAAAAAAAATTAAATTAAATAAAAAATATTCTATTCTACTCTAAAAACGCTGCAAATTATTACACAATGGTTTATTATTTCCAAATAACAATATTAGGGTATAACTGTTTATAAGGCTATTAATAGGCAATTAAGTAATATGAAAAGCACTACTTCAAAACACTACCACTGATCTAAGCTAGTTGTAAACCAAATTCAATGATTCTTTTTTCATTTGGTCCAAAATTTAATTTTCTATCATTTTTTTTTATTTATTCATTTATTTATTAGAAGAACCGGATTTTTTTTTCGTAAGCTCTCAAATTTTGAGCATTGGTAATTTTTTTTTTTTTTTTTTGGTCGATTAGAAAGGTTGATTATTGAAAATAATAATAGTGATTAAAAAAAATATTATTCTTATTTCATTAAAAGAAACTCCCGAAAACATTTAATATAAAGCCACTCCTACCAGGAAAATCGACATAAATTTAATTTATTTTTGCTACTTTATCTTTTATGACCTTTAGTTCCAAATTGACTGTCATTCCTAGAATGATAGAAAATGATTAATGAGAATTTTCCTTAATACAATTTTAATCATATTTTATAATGGCTTCGCATAAAATGAGTAAAATATTCTTATAATGAAATACCTTGCTCATTAAATTACCTGTTTCATATTTTATTTCCATTTTAATAGAGCAATTAAGTCTACAAATATGTATAGAATAAAATGAATGAGCAAAAATATTATGATAATTATTATATGTTAAGTTCATTGAGTATTTTTACTTAAGCATACCTTAGTATGAAATATGAAATGTATGGTAAATTTCAAAGAACGTTTTTAAATTTTTAAAACATTGATTTGCAAAATTTATTCAAGAACTCTTTCAAACAAAACAATCATCCGACCTGTACTAACCTATGCCAGTGCAACCTGGACCCTACACAAAAGTCTGGCTGAAAAGATCGATAGATTTGAAAGGAAAGTGTTGAGGCGTATGGCACATATCGCTTAAGGAAGAACAAAGAGATCTACGACCTTTTCGACGATCTCCGAGTTTCTCATTTTTAGCGAATTCAGCGTTTAAAATGGCCGGGACATGTTATCAGGATAAATAAAGGTAGAGCCGCAAGAAAATTATATTATGGGACCCCGGATGGAGTCAGACCACGTGGAAGACCGAAGGGAAGGTGGAAGGACTCCGTGGCTGAGGACTTGAGGATGGTAAGAGTATCCTGCAGACATGCTGCTGACCGAAGTGATTGGGAAAGGGCAGTTGAGAGGGCCAAGGGCAGCTTCAGGCGCCTGTCGAGCCGATAAATAAATAAATATATTCAAGAACTCTTTCAAAGTTGACACCTGAGCGTAGTCAAGTAAGCACCAATTCCTATAGATTAGAAACTAGGATCTCAAATATTTATGCCACAGATATTTAACAGAACAACTTTTCAGAAAAATCTACTTACTTTAATCGGATTTTACAATTTTTTTTTCATCTCCGATTGTTTTGACTAACCTCGTTTTGCCATTGCATAATTAAACAGTCTTTAATGTATTTATGTGTTGTCTTTAATGTATTAGTCAGGTGTGTTTTATTATTTTTTTTATACCGATTGATTGTTCTTAAATAACCAATTTTCGAAATTGCTACTTCTGAAGTAGCTAGATTTTGTTCATTCCAAATAATCCAGAAACAATTTAATAATTGAAGGCGTGAAAAAAAAAGGAAACTATTTTTCTCATGTTGAGTCACATTTTTGGAAATCAAAGTAGCAGATAATATGTGTATATAATGTACCGTTGGCAAGCTCAAGATTTTAGGAGACATATATTTTTTATAAATAGAGTAGAAAGTAATGGAGAGTGACGAAAACCCCATATAATAAAGTAATTGTAAGTTATATTCTCTACTGTTCATAATTACAAGAAAAACTGTAACAGTGAATTAAAAGAAGATTTTTCTGCTTCTAATAAGTGTAATTATCGCCTTTGTAAACATTTCAAAAGTAACAGTAGTTGAAGAACCAATGATTTTTTAACCAAAATACCTTTACTTTCACCATGGTCTAACTTGCGGATTAGAACAGCGTACTCTTAAGAAAGATGTGTGATAGGTGGCAGTGCGCGCTAAAGAATATGTCATATTCCGGAACTGGAAGGCAACAACGAACATCAAGGTAATGATGAAGACTAATAAACGGGTGCTGACTAGGTAACGTGTTGTAAGGTAGCAAGGCATTGTCTTTATCCCCTTGGTATACCATTTCGCCGAAGAAAGGGGTATGGACTCAGCAGTCTGAACCCACCCTAAAATTTATAATTGACAAAAGAATGGTTCCTTCATAATCGCAAATTTTAACAACTAAGCAATTGCCCTGATGCTAAAATATTACACAGTGTACCATATATGGTATACATTACACCTTAAAATACCTTTGGGTAAAATAAGTAATGTTATTAGATGAAGATCCCTCTAATGATATATTATTTTGTACATTGTATGTTTTCTTTAATAAATAAATGGAGGATTTAGAAAAAAAGGTTAAAAAAAAAAAAATAATTTCTTTAAATCTTTTATATCATTTTTTAGTGTAAGTAAACTATTAAATTGTATTTCAAGTAGGGAAGTATGTGATACCGGTGTTTTACATGAACCACATTTTTTTTAAAACTAATTAGATTACATTCTTGTTATCAAATCCGCTTATTGTCACGGGCTGAGCGACAGTTGTGAATGGAAAAATAAATGATAAAAATAATAAAATAAAATAAAAAATAGATTAAATTCAATAAAGTAAAAAAAAAAAAAAGAAAACCTTTTTTACATTTACAATTTTTTTTTTCAAAAAAGAGTAATAAAAATTAATTTTGAATATATGACGAAACGTTAGGGATTAAGCTAAGTGCTTAGAAGTGGCCGCTAAAACGTAAATCTGCGAGGTACCACTTTGTCTTCAATTCATCAGACACAACACTCTGAAAGTTATACAACTCCGTTAGCAAGTTATGCCTTTAATGCCCCCACTTCCAAACTTGGCTTTCTATTAGTTCCGATCCATCATCCCAAGGGTAGCAAAACTGCTAGAATACAAACCTAATACCTTTTACTAAATTATTCTATTAGATTGTGCTTGACAAATTTAATCTTTTTCTTTCTTTTTTTCTAAGACTTTAGCCTTTTTTTTTTTTTTAATAAAAAAAACACTCAACCAATTTGTTATTAACGATTCTCATTAAAATAGGATAACACTACACAGACCATCATTGACATCACCATTTTATTTCATACCATTCATATCATCTATCAACGTTTCGGGGTTGTTTCCACATTCTCAAGACTTATTTTTTTAAAAACACATTCTCATATACAATTCATTACTCCACTCCATAGCTTACTGCTATTCGTCTACATTACTACTATAGTAAGCCAATTAACACCCATTTAGACTAATAGCAGTAAGCTATGGAGTGAAGTAATGAATTGTATAGAGAAAGTGTTTTTAAAAAATTAAGTCTTGGAATGGGGAAACAACCCCGAAACGTTGATAAATGATGTGGATGGTTATGAAATAAAGTAAATAATTAACAAAAGGAAGTTAAGGTGTGCTCATTTAAGTGATAATATTAATATTCATCATCATACATCAAGTAACCCTGAACAAACAGTAAAAAGGTAGTTCGTTAAATGTATATCATACAGTCATATATTTTGTATATAATCATGTGATTTTTACATATATTAACAGTGTCTAAAGATATAAAAATATTTACCAAGGAAATGGAAAGAGGAATAGCGAAAGTGAATAGCAGTGGAAGCTTAACGATTAGGCATCTGTAGGGGTCCAATTTCTTCTAACAAAGGTACACAATTACTTTTGATGGAGTTGGATTGCCTCCCTGAGCGTAAAAAGAGATTTCTTTGACCGCCCAATTCAATCTAAACGATTTAACTTGCTACCGATACCTTGTTCCCTCCTATCCATCCCGACCATTCATTTGCATTGGAAAATAAAGTCCAACTAAATTCTTGCCATATTGATTTCCAAATCTTACTTGATGAAAAAAAAAAAAAAGCCTGCCTTCTTTGATATTATTTTTTCTTTGATCGTGATTTTTCGATTGGAAAACCTCTTAAACCTCTCCCAATATTTATTTTTTAGTTAATAAATACATTATTTATTAGATTATTTTTTTTTTTTTAGAGCTACTGACAATGATCTAGAAAAAATCCTTATTATGCCGTCCTTCGGAGGGCACGTTAAAAGTGTCCGGCCGATGAAATTTAGGACTCCCACTACATCGCCAATATATAAGCATCTTATCGATAGTAGCATAAAGTGACGTTAAATAAACAAACAAACAACTAATAATGATCTATCACCGCTAAAGAAAAAAAAGATAAAAGCCAACAAAAAAATAAAGAAATAATAATAATGATAGATAACCGTACGATAATAAGATAAATATGAAAATAAACAGTATATAAAATGTTAAGAAATATAATACAGCAATATCATCATTTATTACTGTTATTTAAACATTATTTTTATTTGTTGTTATCTTGTCTTTTCTTACTTATGATGCACGCTTAAAATTTAGGCAGAAATATCATCACAATAAATAAGTTTACTAATTCTAAGTATGTAGGTATGAGTGACTTATGTACATATTATTATTGATTATTTATATGTATATTGTATTATTATTTTGTAAATTTATTGTTTTTTATATATTGTGTGAATGTAGAATGAATGTTGTACTTGATCACTATTAAAAATGTCCTAATTAGGAAAGATTGTAATGTTACTCAATAAAAATTGTTTCTATAACTGAAGTATTAAAACACCGCACCCCAAACAAACCTCTCTTTATTTTCCACAACCAATAGAAATAAAATACTTTAATAGCAAAATCATGAGATAACAGTGATAACATATTTTTGTTAAAGCACAATAATATTACTGTATCATCTTACTCATTATCTTATACTACTGTCTGTTTCCATATTTTATTCCTATTATCTTAGTAGTGTACAGTTAACTTATTGGTTTTCTTATATTTATATTGGTAGTTATATATAGTAATTGTTATATATAGTTGAGCTAACCAGTTCACTTAAACATAGATTAACAATTACCACCAAGATGTGAAGGTGATATTCGACCCAGAATGTTTAGTTATGTTATTTATTTATGTCTTTTATGTTAAAAATGGTTTATTGAGAACTTAAATTCAAACTTTTCCATTATCGGAATTTTTCTTCTTGTTTCACATTTAAATTTGATCGTTTTTATGTGGCGTTTCTTCAAAAAACATTAATATTTTTGTCGTATAAGTAGAATCTGTCCAATCGATAAAGTTCCAATGCAATACATTTTTAACTATTATTCATTAATTGATTTAATTGAAGCTGAATATAAGGCATTCAAAAAACCAAAAATAATTCCTGATATAAAGAATACAAATATTTTTAATTCTTTTTTTTTTTTTTTTTTTTTTTTTTTGATACGTGTACTACAGACAAAGCACTAAGATCTTGTTTCACTAAGATGTCTTGATGTTATTTGCCTTAAAATAGCACAATAAACAAGCTATCACAAAAACCTATTGTGTTCTTTATCTCATCTAAGACTTAAAAAAAATAATGGAAGGCAGCAGATGATAAATGGAATTTTTACTTCTTCAAGACCGAGAAGTGATCAGTACTTCCTTAAAAAAACAAAACAAAGTGTTTTCCAGATATGGTTCGTTTAACTTGGAAGGGATATTAAAAATAACTATTTTTTCTACGATTCAGGTCTGAAGAGCAGTCAATAACAAAGGAGTAACACTTTTATTAAGCTACGAGTTACTGGTATTATTGAAATGAAAACCTTCGACAGGAAATATAATTTACAACCTCTTATGTTATTTTTGTTCAGATGTGAATTCTCAAATAGCAAATGGTGAATTTCAAGGCTATTGGAAGTAATGAACTGTCAGGGATGAGGAAAACCCTCCCTATATTTAGTTACTAGTTACCTTGGTTAGTTAAGGGTGGAGATCTCATCCAGCGCCTTTTCAATCTCCTCACGACCATGTCAGCTGTAGCCATATCAATTCTCATTCTATTTTTAGGCTTGTGTAAATTACAATAAAATAGTTATTAATTAAAATCCTTAATTTAGAATGTAATTTTCGTGAGCATTGAATATGTTTGAGTCATTCGTCAAAAGTCATCGGTACAATCTGGTACAAGATAATTGTAATGAGTTATCGTGATTAATCGAACTATTTATATTCTCAATAAGTTAAATACTTTGTGTAAAATAAAATTAGTGATACTTATATAAGATTTCTTATTTTAAGACATACTAAAAAAAACTAAAATGTATTTACTCCACACTACCATGGAACTACCAACGGTGATTGACTAAATCACTAGAAGACGGATAAAATTTTCGACAGCCTCAAATACTGTCCCTGAGTTATCAGGGAATCACATCTCTCATAAGTGGTAGCTGGACCATATAAGATTTTGTTTTCATATTTTCGATTTTTTTCTATCTTGAATAATAACGAGAATCGTTTTGTAGGGAATTGAATTCTTTATCAAATAGTACTAAAAGCAGAAAAAAAAGTTTTTTTTATTGATTCAGCCAAACTGATTTTTTAAATTGTTTTTATCGGTGTTTACTGATTCTAAAACTCAACACATATTTTTCTCTATAACTGTTTATGGATAAAATTTCAATTTTTGTTTCTTTTCTTTTTATTATTATTTGCGGTTTCTTGGTTAAAAAATACAAATAATTTTTGTCTCTATCCTTCGTAAATAATTAAGTTATTAAATTAAATCACATTTAATATAGCTGATATCAACGTCTAGTTGTTAGGATCATCGTTGGATGCTCGGGTATTTTGTGCCTAAGTTCAAAACACTTGGTCCAGTATTTTTGGAGGAAATCCGCGGAGCGCGTACGGTTTACGGTACTTTGTATGGGCCGCTACTTTTTTAAGGCAGCGGTGACTCCGAAACTGTATTAATTTATATATAAATTTTCGGTTCTTATTTTATAAAACTACTGGATTTCTTTTCCTAAGGTATCATGTTTATCAATTCATATTTGGGATCAGGTGGCATAAAGTAATTAACTTAAAATACACTTATATTTATAAAATAGTAAATATTATTACACATAAAAATATACAGTAAGACATTTTTCATTATCAAGAATATAGAGGCTTCTTCAGATTTACCACATATATAACATTAAAAATCTGGTGCGGGCAACACACGACTTTCACTTACCTCCGTTGTTAAAAACAATTAAAGAATTTTCGAAAACAGTTAGAGATAAAAATTAGTGAAACTATTAAAGAATTAATCAAATTGAATTTCTATAGAAACATGTGTTTTATTAAAGAATCTATTATATTATTATCTTAAACAATCACTTAGTTTTATCGGCTTTTTATCACTCTCTATTAACTTTTAAAAGCTTGTGTATGAGATAATATTTTTTCTAAAATCTTTAGCTTTCCAACAGTATATCATACATGTATATTACAGTTCTTATGTTCAAAAACAAAAAAATGCATTAACATTTTTTTTTTCTGTCTTCTCTTTTATATGGGTATCGAATTCATTCAATTTATATATTTACCTGTTTTTCATCAGTGGTAACAAAATAATATAGTAATTTTTATAGAATCAACAAAAATAGGTACTTTGGAAGAAGAAAATTTAAAATATCTGCGTTTAAGTCCTGTCAGACCATTTTAATCAGAATGAAACCTACATGATATTAAAGCCTATTAAATTTTACACCGATATAGCGAGTTTAATCAAAATCGTCGGAACCGTTTTTGAGAAAATCATAAAAAGGTGCAATGTGCATGGTATAAAGTGGCTCTTCTGTTTAGCCGATTTTGATGAAAAAGTTTTGTTACATCCCGGGCGTATAGTTGTCTTAAATATGAAATTTAAGTTTCATAGGACTTTTCGTTTCCGCCCGGGAGTTACCACTAAGAGAGACCTTTTTGCGGGACTTGGTTATTTGGACTCAGGGGACCCTAAAACGTGTATTTCCACTGAAAACTGAAAGTCGAAAATTTCCATGATAGCAATACTTTCCCTTACTACATAAATTTTCATGATCGCAATACTTTCCCTTGCTATATATAGTAAGTGAAAGTAAAAAGGTACTTTTGGACATTACTGCAAAATTCTTCCCTGGCTTAATCTCCGGCTTCCTCGGCTTCCTCACCTGCCCGGGTGAAGACTACCCAGGTAGAGCGCTGTCCCTGCTCTAGCAGTGCAGGTTGTGGATTCTTTGCATAGCCCTTCTAAGAAACCTTCCTGTTTGTAGCTCGCAAATTGTTCGATTCTCTACTATTCAAAATTATTCCCAGTATTCTCGATACATACTTATGGGGAACAACAGACAAACCGATTTTTTATTCGTTATTCGGGTTCTACGTTTCATGAAACGAAAGCCTCCAAATTCTAAGAGGGGTTGTTTTATTTTTGTATTTATATATTTATTTTTTTGTTCCATTACATTGGTTAAAGAGCAGTTTTAAAGAGATGACTGGTAAACATGCCTGACTATCTAAACATATTGTCAAAAACCTGTTTATCACCTCATAGTAAGCCAATTACACAATAATTTATCTCTAGCACTCCTGAAATTCAGTAAAACAGTGAAATTTACTTATAGTTAAATGCGATTTGCGAAAAAATAACTAATTAACTGGAGCTTTGCTAGTCAATTTTACAACGTCCTCTCTATTCTGAACGAAACCGAAAGGAAGCTTAACCGTAGCTTTATGCCTGAATATTAAACACTGCGTATGTAATACGGTTTTAATTAGTGGGTATTTCGATGGTAATGAAATTTAGATCCCCACTATAGTACTGCAAACTGTCAGAAACACGAGAAATTTCATGGCACCTGTTAGAGTGCTTCATCCCGGTAGTAAACGAAGGACTTCTATTTTACCAAATGTTTGTAGTGCGACCAGTAGTGCTAGGATAAACGTTGGAAGTGGTAGGGTCAACTGAAGTGGAATGCCTAATGTGTCGGTACTAGGGTTTCATATCTCGTATTTGTAAAGTCATTATTACACCATCCCTTATTCCTAATAGTTCACATCAAATTACAAGATGAGCTCATTCTTGATAATATACACCATTAAAAAAATTAAAGCTTTTCTTTATCGAACATACATTTTTTTATTAATATTTTTGATTTTTTGATTGATGCTACATAGACAAATTAGGTGATTTTACAGCGGGAGTCCTAAATTTTGCTCATCCAGGTTTAATTAAGAGAAGGCTCTTAAACAAGTACTTGACATCGCACAGGCTCAAGACCACCTTTTTACGTAGCCTCTTAAGGACGGAGGACATAACTAAAAACGGCATAGCCTATATCATTTTTTTACTAGGTTTTAACCCATGACCTTCATAGAAGGCTATTATACTAGCCACTAAACCGATAACAAAGGTTAATACATAAAAGAGGAAAAAGTTAGGTTTTTTTTTTTTATTTATTTTTTTTTATTTTATTTATTAATTTTTTTTTATACGATATCTTTGCATTATACTTATCAAATATACAACCTAATATTTTGTATATGTTTCTGGCCTTTAGCAGCACGATCTAGTTTCCAAAGATTCTCCAACGGTAGAGGTTGTAGGTTAGGATCATCACTCCTTATAGTTATTTTTGTGAATGACACCAGTTGGCTGACGGCCCTCACACACAGATGCCGAAAGTGAAAATCATTATAAATAAACGCTTGGAAAAGTTCAAATTGGGAAAGGAAGATAGATTACGACCATTATATCTGAGATTAAAAATTTTAAATAAAATGATAATATTTCTGAGTTGATAAATTGAGGATGATGGGGATAAATTATCAAGTAAACTGTTGCATTTGATATAGAGGACCTAGTCACTCCGTGACCTGGAATTAAATTTGTATTATAATCCTATAAAATTTAATATTTCCTCGTAGATTTAACACAGTAGAGTTAAGTGCAGATTGATGACAATGAATAATTAATTAGGCCTTGTGAGGCGGTAGTTATCTCAAGATTGATTGGATAATGGACCCAACAAAGAGATGAAGATTACTAAATCCTGTCTTGAATATTCCTGATTACCTCTAATAATGCAGGATTCATCGCTAGATTATGGGAAGGCTGAATGAAACAAAGGTGAATAAATTGCATTGGATAAGTAGTCATGTCACCGGTTGGTGAGATAACCTTTACCCTTCACTCTCTCATCTCATCGCTGAAATATTTCCATTTAAATATTATAAATATCATTAGAAAAATTGAAAATAAATATAATATACACGCATTTACCGGATATTTATTATGAGAATAGCGAATAAATATGGTCTTAAAAAAAAGTATGGTCCTCCTTAAAAATATTTTAACGTGCTTTCTAATTTTTTTTTTTACTGTAGGTTAAATGATGAATGATCAATCGGAACTATAGTATTGAAAACCGCTGTGTATCGGTGCTTGTCGTCAACTATAGAAAACAATTTTAACTATAATCATTTAAGTTCTCGAGATTTCCTATATACAAATCAGTACAGAAAACCTGGCGGGAGCAACATACGACTTTCACATACCTCCATTATTAAAAATTAAAGAACTTTTAAATAAAGGTAGGGTCGTAAAAAAGGTAAAAGAATTACACCGAGTTTACATGAAAACATGTGTTTTAAATTGAATAATATAATAATAGAAATTATTATCTACAAAAATTAATTAGAACTCAATGGATGATAAAATTTCTTTTGTCAAGATCATTAGCTTTTCAGCGGTATATTTTATACATCTATTCTCATGTTTGAAAAAAAAAAAAATATGTTTGTTTTTTCTCCTTCAGTTATCAAATTCGTTCAAATTGTATATTTACCATTTTTTTTGTCAATACTAACAAGATGAAATGGTTATTTCTTTCGTATCCGGAGTAGTTTAGCAAAATAAATACGATAATTATCCACCACAACTGAGGAACCGAAGAAGAGTAGACTAATGTTCAATCCACATCACCACGTCTCTTCCTGAAACACTAAAGCAACCTAATAAAAACTGCTGTTTTAAAATTATATACGTAACAAACTTTTGTAATATTTTTATTATAAAAGATCTTTAATAAGTATAATAGTAGTTGTAAACTGAAGTTAATTCTTAATAAGCTAAATTAAACACACTTAAAGATTTTACGTAACGAAGCTACGAAATTGGGATATATTTCTAGGTAGGTTTCTCAATATATAAATGATAGGTAACTGTTGTCTAAAAGTACTACTAAGAATTAAAAAATACGGAGCGGGCAACACACGACTTTTCCTTACCTCCGTTGTTAAAGTCAATTTATAAACTCCATTACTATTAAATAACTGTTACTAAAATTAGCACATTTATCGAAATTATTTTTTTAAACAATCTAGTGCACGAAATACACGATCTCCGCTTACTTCCATTGTTAAAAGCAACCTAAGAACTTTTTAATAAAGTTTGAGTAAAAAAAATTGAAAAAATATATTGAGTTTCGATGTAAACGTGTTTAAGATTAGAGAAGAAATTCAAATTTGGATTTTGAGTACAAAGCATACCGGATCAACCCTGAAGACAATTTCAAAGAAAAAAGATAGAGGGAGATTCTGCCAAATATTAATAACAATAGGAATTATCTACAACATTCGCTTAGTTTTATCCGCTTTAGATTACTTTCCATTATATTATACAACTCTGTACTAAAGGTAACATATTTTCTAAAATCATTAGCCTTCCAAAAAAATATTATATACCTATAAAAATATATGTTTGCTATCCTCTTGCTTGCTGAAATCGTCAGAGCTTTTAAAAAAAATATTATGAATTTGGGAAATGCGTGGTATAAAGTGGCTCTTCTGGATCTTGCCGATTTTATTGAAAATGTTAGTGTAGCATCTCAGGCATATACGATTCTATAATATGAGATTTCAGTTTAATACAACGTGCCTGGGCAACCCTGAATAAACTAAGGCTAAATGCTATGAAAACTCAGGCGATTGTTATAGGTTCCAATTCCCTTCTCAGATCCCATACTACATTTCCGAGTCTATCCCTAAATGATCAGCCAATCACCTTCACTTCCTCTGTCAAAAACCTAGGTTTTACCTTTGACCAAATCCTTTCCTGGAAACCCCATATTGCCCAAATCTCCCGAAGTACCCTAAAATTTTTTCATCGTTCCCGCCATCTTCTCCCACTATCCACCCGTAATATCCTTGTATCCTCACTTATTTTCCCTCTCTTTGACTACTGCTGCGGGGTATATGTTGGCCTCTCGACTGTGCTTGGGGACAGGCTAAAGCGAATTATGAATACATTTTTAAGATTTGTCCTTGGCACACCGAAGAGGTATCATGTGACCCATTTATACAGGTAGTTAAGGTGGCTCCTTCCCTCAAACCGCAGACAATATTTCCTTGGATCATACCTTTACTAAACCATCAACTCCCAGCTACCTCCCTATATCCACAAACTTCTGCAATTTAAATCGTCAGTCCGCTCCCTCCAAACAAGATTGCGCTATTCTGACCTTTATATTCCTGCCCACAGAACAACAAGTTTTGAATATTCCTTTCTTGTCCGCTCTACTACTCTCTGGAATTCCCTACCTACTCATATCCGACATGCTTCTTCCCTATCATCATTCAAGTCCCAGCTGTTAAAATACCTATTCTCATCTCAAACAGACGCTCCACAAGCCTGATATTTCAAATCAAATATCTATTCGTTTCTATATCGATCAATTATTATGAATCAGTTTCAATGTTAAGTTTTGTTCAATATATCAGAAGTTATTCATTTATTTTACTCTTTTGTTTTATTGTATCCTACTTTTCTTCTTAAAGCTTTGTAAATAAGAATTAATTATAATCCTTTGGTCTTGTGCCCAGACACATTGTAAATATTAATTGTACACATCATACTGTTCTTAAGGAACCCAGTCCCAGAATAAAAATTATTTTTCTATTCTACACGTATTCTACCGTTCTCGAACTCACGCCCACACTGACCTTTTGGCGGGTCATGTATTTTCGGTGAAGACTTGAATTCGAAAATTTTCACAATCGGAATACTTTTCCTTAATATATATTTCATATATGGGTAAGTTAATTTATAAATAATAATTAATAAAGAATAGAATTAAAAAATCGTTATTTTCATAAATCGATATAACTGTTAATGAATAAAATAGTTTATTT
The DNA here is from genome assembly GCA_023052935.1 of Piezodorus guildinii. Classification (NCBI taxonomy): domain Eukaryota; kingdom Metazoa; phylum Arthropoda; class Insecta; order Hemiptera; family Pentatomidae; genus Piezodorus; species Piezodorus guildinii. The sequence continues at coordinate 173,993,578 of CM041292.1, read as the reverse complement.
ACAGGTTTAAAAAAAAAAAAAGTTGTGATCCACATTTTCACCCAACAACTTTTTATTTTTATTTATCCAACGTTTAATTATGTAAAAATATTTTATAGCAATGTGGTAAAAAAAATTGAATATCTTTTAATTTATAAAATTATATTTTTAGGATCATTGAAACTGGCCTAGGTGAAAAAGGTTTTGAGTGAAAATGTGGATCACAATTATTTTTAAAAACCTATAATTAAAATAATGATGGAGTTTTGTTGACCGTAGAGAAATTAGATGAGGAAGATGGTTGGGGGTGCGGTCATAAATTAAAAACACTAAATTAAAAATAAGCGTTATTTTAATTATGTGCCGACGTTTCGGCCTACAATGTAGGCCTTCATCAGGGCTAAAAGAAACAAGATAACAACCAATGTAATTATAGACTTAATAATGCGTTAGGTATATAATAATAATATGACAGTAATAAATTATGGGAACATAAATAATATTAAATGTAAAATGATAATAAGATGACAATTATAAAGTATGGAAATAAGGTGACAGTTATAAAGTATGGAAATAAACAAATATAATTAAAATAATTCTCTGAAAAAACAAATACATATATAATAAAAATAGTTTATGTCGAAAGTGATTCATCATTTATTTCATTAATTAGTTAGGAAAATAGCAACATAAAATAAAGCCACATTATTATTTATTGTCTTAAAATAATGACTATATAAAACTCTCCAATATCCATTCCCTCGACAAATCCAAAAATAGAGCAGTAGAAGACTGCCTGAAAAAGCTCTACGTCAGCATAAACATCTCATCTTTCCCCTCTCCACGCTACCGTCATCCTTCAAACCATTTTTTTTTATTTTGGCATTGCTTTCTGTGCACTATTCTATTTAATCGTATCCTTACTATTCCCGACATTGTGCTCAACTCATCCAAATTGGTTCGATTTAAAAATAATATATCTATGGATTTTAGAAAGCACAAATAAATAATGGATATGGTATTTTTCCATGAATTTTGTAACTTTAAGACGATCATAAACCTAAGCCATAGAAATACATTAATTTTCCATTTTGAATATGTTTATGGATACAGTACTTCCACTCCGTCACCAATGGCTTTTAATGGCAGTGATACTATTTGTTTAATATCAATGTTAAAAAGTGAGGGTTCACCTGAAGTTGCAGTGGAAGCATTAGAGACTTATACTCCTAAGGTTACGAGCTCAAACCCGATGGCTATAGGATTTTTTAAAGGGGTTGAAATCCTTAGTTGTGTTGCCCTTCAGAGGGGAAGTTACTTTCTTATTAACGTAATATTAATAAATAAAATGTCTATTGAATTTTTATTTCATTAAGGAAGAATAAAAAATCAAATTTTAATTTTACTTAACCAATAAGAAAAGATATTCCAGTGAAACATACATCATTTTGTAATTAACTTATTGAAGACGGTTGTTATCAGTAATGTTGTAATGAGGAAGATTATGGTAACTTACAATCAGTTTTTCCACCGTAGCGAATAAAACGGGTTATGTTCTTCCATGCATTACTCTACCATTTCAATTCTTTTTGAAGTTTTTCGTGTCTACATTTCTTTCCAAACAGTATAATTATATTAATGGGAAAAATTCCTGGGATAAGCAATCGTGAAAAAATAGACATTAACACATTAAAATGGTGTCACCTGTGCTGTAGCGGCTAGTATAAGAGGCTTTAATGCTCTCTGTTGCAATTCCGAACGGCATATGGTCCTACAAATTTTTAAATAGAGTATAAAATACAGATGCCAGTATTTCCTAGCTTCCTTCCTCTACCAGGTTATCAGAACTCATCGTCCCAGCTATATCTTCCAATCCCTTCAATTTAAATCATCAATTCAGTCCCGTTCTACCAGATCCCGGCTTTCTGACCTCTACCCTCCTCCTCACCGTACTGCTGCGTTTGACAAGTCCTTTCTAGCCAGAGCAACCTCTCTTTGGAATTCTATCCCTCCTGAGATCCGTCATGTAAGAACGACTTCCTCCTTCAAATCGCTCCTTTTTAACCATCTTCTCCTTACCCAGTCAAACAGACAATAACTTCCAACTGCAGATGCTATAAATTCCAATTATTACTATTGTATTTTTTTGTGTGTGTGTTTATATTACTTAAATTATCACTGATGAATTAGCTATTTCTGTTTTTTTTTATTTCATTCTGTAAGTCTGACTTGTAAAGATGTATATATATTACGACCTGTATTATTTTTTAGTTTAGTAATTTGTCATTCTAAGCCATGACCACACTGTTCCGGTCATCAATTATGTATTTTATTTTTAAGGGACTTTAGTCCCAGAATAATAAATAAGTTTTTTCATTTCATTTCATCAAAACCTTTGTTTGTGTGTCGTTCAGAGGAGACGTAAAATGGTGGCTGACAGATACTCATAAAACATCCCTATAATAATTATACCATAATAGAATAACCCACACTCGCATAAAGGTGAAGTTAAGCTAAATATACGAAAAAAAATTTAGAGGAGATATTTTAGATCCCCTGGTTGGATGAGATTTTAGAAGGAGAAAATTGAAAAATAGTACGAACGTAAATTTTTTTTTTAATCTTACATATTTGTTTGGCTTTGTGAGTCATAAATGGGTCTAAAAATAAAACAATTACAATTTATAACGATCGAATAAGTGGAGGTATAATCTCGTACAAAAGACAGCCCTAACGATCATATTTTTACAAATTCCTACTGATCAAACAATAAAAGTAAATTTATGACTTGAATGAAGAAATCAGTAAGTAAAGTCTTACATAGTTAATTAATTACAAATAAAATTATACGAATTATTGCACAATGGTTGATAATTAGGTAATATTCACACATAACTAGCTAAAACGCCATCTCTCTGCATCTAGCCGATTCTAATGATTTTTATTAATTTTCAAATTACTATAATTTCGTGAATTATAAAAAAAAAGTTTCTGACCTCAAGTCTTACTCTATCTTGGGGATATTGTCACCTCATCATTGATAAAAATTAATTTTTAAATAAAAGTATGCAGTATTTAATTTATTAAAAGATGTACTGTTGAACTATTGATAATAAGTACATTGTAGCACAAATTCTTATTCCTTATACGTAAAATATAAAATGTTTTCTTGGTCTTTATTTAAAAATAATAAAACGAAACTCGCCGTAATGTAATATGTAATAAATTTGGCAGTGAGATACGAAATATTGGTTTCAGCGATAATAAAAAATATCTTATTAGTCAAGCAATATTTACAATCCAGTTTTCAACAAATAAAATACCAATTGAGACGTTGATTTCCAAAAGGTACTATATACATTCTAGGAAATTTTACAGGAAGCGCGGAAATCACTAAATATTATATTTTTAAATTAGCTAATTTGATTCTTTTACCATTTAAATCCAGAATTGTTTTTTTAGTATATTAATAACATCATATTAAAGATATGAAATGAGATGTTTTGGTATAATTTGGAACGAAATTAAATGTGCAATTATTTCCTTTAGAAAATAATTAGATTTCTAAATTGCGTTTATAAAGGGCTTGGGTGTTCATTAGATAAAATCAAATAGGAGATTTAGATATAACTAATTGATGAGAATACAAATATGTTAAAAAATCAATTTTGTAAAAAATGTCCTTTAGTACTTTTTGGAAATCAACGTCTCAATTGTCATGTTTCACATTTATTTTGCGTTGTAGCCGGCTGAAATTGGTTGGGGGCTTCCAAATGAGTTGTCGGTCGATTAAATAGCAGTTTGTCTTCCTTTGCTGTCTTCGAGGAGCTGTAAAAGTTTCGTAAAAGTTAAGATGCCATTAATTTGAACTTTTTTTTTTTTTTTTTGTAAGAATCTTTTTATCATATTTTTTGTCGAAGTTATCAAGAATTTAAAAACACGGATTGTTTCTTTCTTTTTTTTTCTTATTAGAAGAGATAAGTTTTATAAATAATTGGGAATTTATTTAAAGAACACTACTTAATCGTGAATATGCACAATTGTGTGGATTTTCCTCTAATTTTACAGAGGGTGTACTATGCACAAAAGCGTCATCAAATCCTAGGTTATCCTCGGTTGACATAAAAAATAAAATAGTTATCCTTCCAAAAATGAAATCTAACACGGGATTTAGACTTTACTTGGAGTTTTGTATGTAGTGACCTACCAAAGAGCAACACTGATCAGTTTTTCACAAATAGGATGTTGTAATTGCTAATTATGTTTTGCTGCTTTCATACGTCATATTACTTGATTAGTAAAAAAGAAACTAAATTTATCAACTTTATTATAAGAAAAATAATACGGGTCTCCGAATCGTGCTAGTCTAATACACTAAAGGTTGTGAGTTTGAATCTCAGTCCCTGAAGTCCTTTTGGAGTATCTAATTAAATAAAGATTTACTCACAGCTTACCACATTGTGGTATATGAGGCCCGTCAGCCAACTGGTGGTCACAACAAAAATTGTAGGAAGTGATGACCATACCCTATAACTGATCGTCAACAATCGCCGTGTGTTGATGACAGTCAAGGCCTTAAAGGAATGAAGCTCCATTGGAAAAAAAGATCAATTATATACTGTAAAAATTGTATATTATATATTATATAATTTTATATAATACTATTGAATAAAAGTATTAATGTTTATTAACAGTAGGAAAATGCCTTTAATCCTTGTCTCTTCTGCTTAGCTAATGTTTTTTATTTTTATCGTTTGAGATTTATTAGTTAGTGAAATTAGGAAACCAAATAGCATTGTATAAAATACAATCTAATGCTTAAACTTAACCCATATTCCGTGGTCTAGATCTGTAAAATATATTGGCTTAGCCCAGGACAAATCCCTCATTTTCACCGAACACATTAATAGGAATAACAGATTCAACAAAAATAATAATACAAATAAATAATCTGCAAAATATTTCCCTATTTTAATAAAACCTCTATAGTCAGGTCAAAAAAGAAACTCATCCTTTATAAATCAGTAATCAGATCACAGCTTATTCATGCTTCACCGGTGTGGAGTTCCACCAGTCTAACTAATTACAAAAATATCGAAATAATTCAAAACCTATGTATGATAATAATTAACAATTACCTTCGTTAAACAAAAATATCCACAATGATTGCAGATCTGAAAAATCCCTCGATAAAAGAATTAGTTTTATTTATTATTACCTCCTAATAAAATAATTCGGCAACTACACTAAACGCTCCCTAAAACGTTACTTACACAAAAGGACTAAAAACTTATTGTTAAGTTAATAATGTTTATTATACCCTATCAGCAGGTTGTTAATAAATTCGAACTTGAAAATATTTTACGCATATAAGTAATTGTTTACTTCTTTTTTATTTAATATTTTGTTATTATATATTACTTTCTTAATTTGCTTTATTCATAAAATTACTAAATTATTATTTTTATTGTTATTATTTCATCTCATATATTTATTTTCTTATTTATACATTTTTCTCCTACCTAATTTATTTTATTATTATTATTATTAGGTTTTTTGTATATTTTTCTACTGTCATTACTACCTTCGAATAAATGTTAAATTAGTGTTTCGAAGAAAAAAATCTAAATTGTTGATTTTAACGATCGATTAAAATATTTATTTTTTTTTATTGATATTTACAACTGTATTAACAAAAAAAATATATCAAATAAATGTGATAGTGATATAATACAATGGCATGATATATATGTAGCGAAGCTTCCCATTGGAAGCATTCTAAAAATATTCTAAACTAGAAGGTCCCGCGGCCATCTCCTCTTCAGGCGCCTCGGAGGATTATCAGGAATTCAAGAAGACAGTATAAAAACGGATTAGAGTGAGAATGGATTTTGTCATGAAAGGATTGATACCTGGTCCGGGCCAAATCGGTCACATAGGGGACATTAAAGTCTTTAAGTTTATTCGTGACAAAGTAAGGAGCGTTGAAGATTTTTCGAAGGATTCTGGATTGTAAGGATTGGATGAGGAAATAATTTGAAGGTTTAGTAGAGCCCTAAAGCTCAACTCCGTTAGTCCAGATTGGTCTTATAACAGTCATGTAAATGAGCCTTTTGTAGTTAAGAGGAAGGTTTGACCGTTTGTCCAGTAAGTGTTGAAATAGCCTAAAAGGGCGTGCACATTTAAAATATAATGAACAAATCATTGTATATTGTAAATATGCAAAAAAAACTTTTCTATCTATATTAATATAATATTTACTACAATTATATCTTTAAAATATTGATATAATTGATATGATTTAGATAAATTTAAATTAATAATATAACATAAAAATAATTTTTCAAAGCAGAATAAACGAGACTTTTTTTTCCAAACGAACAGATTTTCTACTAAATGCAACAATACAGTATTGTTCAGTAAATCCATGATCGGAAACAATCCCTATTAATAACAACAATTAAAAGGGATAAATGCACGTGTTGGCAGCCTCTGATCAAAGGAGGAGATAGCGAATGGGGTAATAAAGAAAGCGAGGCGGTATCCTGATATCGCAAGGGAACAGAAGATGAATGGCCGGAGGGACAAAGAAGAAATATTGAAAACAGACAAAAGATAATCAGTTACAATGGAAGAGCCCTCCCTTGTTCGATGGAAACATCTCCGCCCGATAACCCAACATCATTTAGCTGCGAAATAGCTGGTTTCAAAATTTTAAATGACAGTTTATAAATACGCTTTTAATAATTCGTTTAGGATTGAGGCAAGAATTTTCATCTAATATTTTTTTATTAAAAAAAAAAAAAGATAGGTGCTCGAAATAATTAATAAGGAGTATAAAAATAAATGACTGTTTAATAAAATTTAAGATTTCAAAGCACTGTAAATATATTAATCCTGCATAATCATTATTTTTTTTCAGTTTCATTCGACCTCTTAAAAAAAAGCCTCAGTTAAATTATTTGTTGAAAAGAAGAAACATGACAGTGTCTTACAAAATTCTTATAATTTTAAGGCATAACTGATAAATAAATTTCACTGCCACTGAAGTAACTCGTGAAATTAATAAATATAATTGAGAAGGCGTCTTCGACCAGCACTCAATGTCGGTTTGAAAATTTTAGCGGTGGAGATATGACGTTGGAAAAGATGAAGAGCTCAAAGTGACCATCATTGGTTATTGATGAGGTTATGCTGGAAAATGTAAAATCAAATCCTTCCACAAGTACTAGCAAACTGACCAGGGAGTGTGGCGTGTCTAAAAATACTGTTAGGCGCCACCATCTACTCTCCATGGATAAGATGAAAAAGACCAGTAGACTGATCATTTACTTACTCCTCAGCAGTTAAAATATAATAGTTTTGTAAAAATTTATTGAATAACACTTTTGAGTTCCATACCCAATCTAACCCACTATTTTCTATCCTTGCTTCCTCTACAATCCTTGACAACCCTACGAGGTGTCTGAAAAGAAGATTACCCGGGGTCCTACTAGTTTAGCATAGTTTTTGGAGAGCTGCCAATGGATTGTATCCCTACACGTGAATTAGTTAATATTTTATCACATTTACTAGATGTACTTTATAATACAGTTGTAAATATCAGAAAATATATTTATTAAAAAACTCTTCTGATTTGAGATTTTACCGGAAATATGGTCACCTGTCGTGAAAACCTGGTTCACTGGCGAAATCCGAACACCAGGGAGTAACATCTAGATCGTGTTCAAACTACTTTTCTGGTTGCTGCAAGGCCGCAATTTGAAAGCTAAGAATCCATCTTCGTGAACTTTGGATTTTTGAATAGTGTTATTCATCCCAAGTCTCTTCTTGATTGAAGCTCTATAAATTCTTAAATCAACAGCAAACAACTAGAAAGATTGTACGCGAAATTGTCAGAACGTTATCCTGCTTTGATCAACAGAAAACGAGTTTTGTTCCAACAACATAAGTTGCGGAAATTGCGGTCCAAGAGTTCTTTGACAGCTATCCCTAAGAATGTTATCAGCGCAGGATCGAGCAAGAGGCTAACTTAGGGCTTATGACAATATATAACAATAGACTGTACTTTGAGTATTAATTGTATTTTATATCAATGAAATAATATGAAAATATTTGGTAAAATCGGTCATTTCTTTTTGGTTTATCATTTTCAATAATGAAACTTTGTAATCGAACAAAAAAAATTCAAAATTTGAGGCCTTACGTTTCAAGATTAGTATAATCCGAATAACAAAAAAAAATCGTTTATCCAAAATAAATAAATACCAAAAATGGCTTTTTTGCTATTTCATAGAGAATAATATTCTCTATAATATTAAAAAAAGAACCATTCAAATTGAACTATCGGAGATATAGCGTTTTGAAATTAGCAGAGGTAGCTATGTCATTATCATTTAAAACAATTAAGTAAAAGTTTGTCTTTGTAACTCCCTTTTGAACGAATCAAAACACTTTTTATTCCTAACTCAAACTCACATTAAAAAAAAAAGGCTGTAAATGATGCATACTTAAACCTTTGACATTTCAAGTATTTTTTTTATTTTTTATTAATGACAGATATTTCGATGAAATAAGTAACACTTCTATAATAGATTCAATTTAACCAAAGTGAAAAATTGTAATAACCTAACCGTCATTATATTTTCTGTTAGCTCTTAATACAGATTGTAATCTTACAACATATTATAATCCATATTTTGAAATACAGCCCACTACATTATTTAATTTAGTCCATTATAGGCCATTTCCTTTATAGACTTCTTTGGAGTATCCTGGTAACAAGGAAGATGAAAGTGAAGATACGTGTGATAGTAAATTGGGTGGACGTGTGTTGATCAATGAAATGTGTTGTATTTATCGTAGATCATAGAATTTATCGTTAGGAATTTCATGCTGTTCTGTATGATTGATTTGAAACATATCATAGCTCATAAACAATTTTTCGCAGAATATCAGATTTAGTTGTTTGTATTGATTTCAAATATAAATTAACATTAGAAAAAATATAATTATTAAATTTATTTTTAACTTAGTGACGTTTTGGTCAATTTCAACGAATTTCAAAATAAAAGTATTATAAATAATTTTAACAAATAGAACAAATTTACAATTTCAACACCCATTGTGATTTTTTTTTTTATTTATTTAACTTCCCTTAATGCTGCCGTGGCTAATCGGACGATGCTTCAGTGAGAGTCCTAAAATTTGCCTATTCAGATTTTATTAGAATACCTTTAACGAGTACCTGACATCGCACACCTCCGAAGGACAGCATAAGGAAGGATTTTTTACTACTAGGACCACATCCGGGTTTGAACCAGCGACCTTTGGCATAGGAGGCTGTTATGCCAACTAGTGATGGGCAAATACTCAAAAAATTTGAGTACTGATTACTGTAATCAAATGATGCTCGCCGCTGATTACAAAATGTAATCAGCTTTCCTGCTGATTACGTTATATTTTCCTCTGTAATCAAAATGTTCGTACTTTTGAGTACTTGATTACTTGAGTACTTGATTACTTTTTTATATGAGGTGGCCAGAATAGAGTATATTACATACATATATTAAGTTAATTTATGTTAATAATTTCTTTAAGCCATCTTTTATTTCATATTGTCGATTATTTTAAACTTTTCGTTAAAAAATGTATAAGGGTAATTTATTATTATTAAGATGGTGGGTTTATAGATTATTGTAAACTCTTCAGATAAAATCGATATAGGGGCCTATTATTATGTTTTTTTACACTTGGAATTTCATTTTAACTTTTTCGTATTTACTGGATAATAGGCTCAGTAGCTATGTTGCCAATAGTTCGTTACCGATTATAATATTAATTTTAATCGCGCTCGCTCAAATATGGGTTTATTATAACTTTTTCGTATTTATTGGTTACTAGGGTGAGTAGCTGCGTTCCCAAAGGTTCGTTACCGATTATACTATTAATTTTAATCGCGCTCGCTCAAATATGGGTTTATTATAACTTTTTCGTATTTATTGGATACTAGGATCAGTAGCTGCATTCCCAAAGGTTCGTTACCGACTAAACTATTAATTTTAATCGCGCTCGCTCAAATATGGGTTTATTATAACTTTTTCGTATTTATTGGATACTAGGATCAGTAGCTGGGTTCCCAAAGGTTCGTTACCGACTAAACTATTAATTTTAATCGCGTTCGCTCAAATATGGGTTTATTATAACTTTTTCGTATTTATTGGATACTAGGATCAGTAGCTGCGTTCCCAAAGGTTCGTTACCGACTAAACTATTAATTTAAATCGGTCTCGCTCAAATATGGGTTTATTATAACTTTTTCGTATTTATTGGATACTAGGCTAAGTAGCTGCGTTCCCAAAGGTTCGGTACCGATTATACCATTAATTTTAATCGCGCTCGCTCAAATATTGGTTTATTATAACTTTTTCGTATTTATTGGATACTAGGCTCAGTAGCAGCGTTCCCAAAGCTTCGTTACCGATTATACCACTAATTTTAATCGCGCTCGCTCAAATATGGGTTTATTATAACTTTTTCGTATTTATTGGATACCAGGCTCGGTAGCTGGGTTCCCAAAGGTTCATTACCGATTATGCTAATAATTTTAATCGCGCTCGCTCAAATATTGGTTTATTATAACTTTTTCATATTTATTCGCTCTTAGGCTCAGCTGCTGCGTTATGGGAGGTTCTAACCCCACCATTCTATTAATTATTCGTGTGCTCGCTCCAATATGGGTCTATTATAACTTTTTCGTATTTATTCGCTATTAGGCTCAGTCGCTGCGTAACCAGGGGCTCGTTACAGATTATACTTTTAATTTTAATTGCGCTAACTCATGCAGAGGTTTTTTTTAACATGTTCGTATTTTTTTTATACTTGAAAATATATTTACTTTTTAAAGGATTTTGTCAAGGTTATTAATGATTTCAGTCGGTTGCTTTAGAGTAGATTTTGTTTGAATTTTTTTCATCAAATAAAAATAGGCGTATAAAATTGTTCTGTTCAGCTGATTTTTATCAAACTCCAAAATATTAAACAAATAGATAAATTTCTATATTGATGAAAAGGAATAGCGGTATCCCAATTGATGAAAAGTAACAAAAAACACGAAATAAACATACATTAGTCCAATTGACTAATAAAACATTAACACATTCACTAACTTAACCCCCCAAAACCCAATACAGAAATTAGCATAGAAAAGAAACACGAAGAAGTCAAAACAAATCAATCTTTATCCGAACAAACTTAAAACCAATAAAACGTTTATCAGCCAAACCGAAAACAAAATACAGAAATTAGTACTAAAATCAATATATTCTGGAAAGAGAAATGTTAAAATTAAGTGTGATAATCATAAGAACCGTTGGTAACGCAGCTATTTAGTCTAGTATCAGATAAATACGAAACAATTACAAAAAACTCCAATATGGGTTTATTTATTATTCGAGCACACGAATAATTAATAGAATGGTCAGGATAGAATGCCCCATAACGCAGCTACTGAGCCTAGTATCCAATAAATACGAAAAAGTTATAATAAACCTATATTTGAGCGAGCGAGATTAAAATTAATAGTTTAGTCGGTAACGAACCTTTGGGAATGCAGCTACTGATCCTAGTATCCAATAAATACGAAAAAGTTATAATAAACCCATATTTGAGCGAGCGCGATTAAAATTAATAGTATAATCGGTAACGAACCTTTGGGAACGCAGCTACTTAGTCTAGTATCCAATAAATACGAAAAAGTTATAATAAACCTATATTTGAGCGAGCGCGATTAAAATTAATAGTTTAGTCGGTAACGAACCTTTGGGAATGCAGCTACTGATCGTAGTATCCAATAAATACGAAAAAGTTATAATAAACCCATATTTGAGCGAGCGCGATTAAAATTAATAGTATAATCGGTAACGAACCTTTGGGAACGCAGCTACTTAGTCTAGTATCCAATAAATACGAAAAAGTTATAATAAACCTATATTTGAGCGAGCGCGATTAAAATTAATAGTTTAGTCGGTAACGAACCTTTGGGAATGCAGCTACTGATCCTAGTATCCAATAAATACGAAAAAGTTATAATAAACCCATATTTGAGCGAGCGCGATTAAAATTAATAGTATAATCGGTAACGAACCTTTGGGAACGCAGCTACTTAGTCTAGTATCCAATAAATACGAAAAAGTTATAATAAACCTATATTTGAGCGAGCGCGATTAAAATTAATAGTATAGTCGGTAACGAACCTTTGGGAATGCAGCTACTGATCCTAGTATCCAATAAATACGAAAAAGTTATAATAAACCCATATTTGAGCGAGCGCGATTAAAATTAATAGTATAATCGGTAACGAACCTTTGGGAACGCAGCTACTTAGTCTAGTATCCAATAAATACGAAAAAGTTATAATAAACCTATATTTGAGCGAGCGCGATTAAAATTAATAGTTTAGTCGGTAACGAACCTTTGGGAATGCAGCTACTGATCCTAGTATCCAATAAATACGAAAAAGTTATAATAAACCCATATTTGAGCGAGCGCGATTAAAATTAATAGTTTAGTCGGTAACGAACCTTTGGGAACGCAACTACTGATCCTAGTATCCAATAAATACGAAAAAGTTATAATAAACCCATATTTGAGCGAGCGCGATTAAAATTAATAGTTTAGTCGGTAACGAACCTTTGGGAACGCAGCTACTGATCCTAGTATCCAATAAATACGAAAAAGTTATAATGAACCAATATTTGAGCGAGCGCGATTAAAATTAATAGTATAATCGGTAACGAACCTTTGGGAACGCAGCTACTTAGTCTAGTATCCAATAAATACGAAAAAGTTATAATAAACCTATATTTGAGCGAGCGCGATTAAAATCAATAGTTTAGTCGGTAACGAACCTTTGGGAATGCAGCTACTGATCCTAGTATCCAATAAATACGAAAAAGTTATAATAAACCCATATTTGAGCGAGCGCGATTAAAATTAATAGTTAAGTCGGTAACGAACCTTTGGGAACGCAACTACTGATCCTAGTATCCAATAAATACGAAAAAGTTATAATAAACCCATATTTGAGCGAGCGCGATTAAAATTAATAGTTTAGTCGGTAACGAACCTTTGGGAACGCAGCTACTGATCCTAGTATCCAATAAATACGAAAAAGTTATAATAAACCCATATTTGAGCGAGCGCGATTAAAATTAATAGTTTAGTCGGTAACGAACCTTTGGGAACGCAACTACTGATCCTAGTATCCAATAAATACGAAAAAGTTATAATAAACCCATATTTGAGCGAGCGCGATTAAAATTAATAGTTTAGTCGGTAACGAACCTTTGGGAACGCAGCTACTGATCCTAGTATCCAATAAATACGAAAAAGTTATAATGAACCAATATTTGAGCGAGCGCGATTAAAATTAATAGTATAATCGGTAACGAACCTTTGGGAACGCAGCTACTTAGTCTAGTATCCAATAAATACGAAAAAGTTATAATAAACCTATATTTGAGCGAGCGCGATTAAAATCAATAGTTTAGTCGGTAACGAACCTTTGGGAATGCAGCTACTGATCCTAGTATCCAATAAATACGAAAAAGTTATAATAAACCCATATTTGAGCGAGCGCGATTAAAATTAATAGTTAAGTCGGTAACGAACCTTTGGGAACGCAACTACTGATCCTAGTATCCAATAAATACGAAAAAGTTATAATAAACCCATATTTGAGCGAGCGCGATTAAAATTAATAGTTTAGTCGGTAACGAACCTTTGGGAACGCAGCTACTGATCCTAGTATCCAATAAATACGAAAAAGTTCTGAATCGTAAATCCGATATAATGAAATAAATGATGGCTTAAAGAAATTATTAATAGACCTAAAAATCGATTAAACCAGTACTTAATAGATGTAGGTAATATTCTCTATTCTGGCCACCTCATATAAAAAAGTAATCAAGTACTCAAGTAATCAAGTACTCAAAAGTACGAAAATTTTGATTACAGAGGAAAATAGAAAGTAATCAGGAGGAAAGCTGAGTACATTTTGTAATCAGCGGCGAGCATCATTTGATTACAGTAATCAGTACTCAAATTTTTTGAGTATTTGCCCATCACTAATGCCAACCTCCATTCTACAGGTAACCCTCCCACCCTCCTCCCCTCCCATTGTGATTTTATTTGTAATGGATAAATATATACAGCGTTATGATATATATTTTTTTTCAAATAACTTTTTACTACTTTTATGAACAGTTCTGAAGAAAAAAAATAAGCTAAATATATATATATAGTAGCTTTTGAAAATCATCTTATCAATAACATCTAATAATTTTAATATGACCCATTCCTCACGAAATGGTGGAATTTACAAGGCTTGCGTTAATAGGGTGTTAAGATAGGTCTGGAGGGCGGTAGTTTCAGTCTTGTAACCCTAACTTGTAGCCACTAATTACGTTGTTAATGTATTCATGGCTCATCCACGTGCAATTACTAAATTGGCCGTATTCACTTGACACGAGCCGTAGCAGAGTGTTCACAACTTTTTTATGTTTTTATTTTATTTTATTGTCAAACCTATTTATTTCAAAAGTAGGGCTTTATGTAGTATCATAACTAATGTAGTAAAAATTATAAATTATTATAAAAATTAATACTCCCCATTAGTTAGAATAACAGCGCTAATCCATGGATTATAGGTATGAATGTGGCCAAGATTATAATTATTTTATTTTACTTCATTTATTTTATTTTTTTTTCATTTGTAATTTAGGTTAACTTATTTTATTTTATTCAGTAGAATGTCTACCTTTACAAAATATCACTTGTCCAAGGCTGAAATCCAAACTAGGACAGCTATGGCTTGGCGGAAATATTGGAGCTTAAGGATGGTTATGAAGAACAACAATATCAGCCAACCTCTAAAAACATTAGGTTTCTATAGCTGTATTTTGCCTGTTCTATCTTATGGATGCCAAACATAGTCCCTCAACAAGCTTCATGAGAGAAAAATAATAACATGCCAAAGAGCAATGGAGAGGAGCATGTTAGGCATAAGGAAAAGCCAAAGGCTAAACAGTCAAAAAATAAGAAAGGTGTCACTGATGCAATCAGATTCGTGAAAAAGATGAAATGGCAATAGGCTGGTCATCTAATCAGGAAAAATGATAAAAACTGGACAAAAATGTTGACTGAGTGGACCCCATTGGATAGGAAAAGGAACCGAGGCAGGCAAAGAAGAAGGTGGATCGACGAAATTAAAAAGGCAGAAGGAGTGCTATGGTCACGTAAAGCCAAGGACAGAGAATTTTGGAAGATGAAGATGAGTGAACTCTTCAACTTAAGTACGGGTAGTTACCGTTAAAGACTTTAAACTCCTGAAAAGGAAGGTCTATGTACATATATGTATATAAAGAAAGAAGAAAAAAAAAATAAAGTTTGTAAATAAAAAATATATTATAAATGTTTATATGTACATCAATAAAGACTTATTATTATTATTTTTTGTTTGCTTGTTTTACTCTGTGCATATGGAATGAATGAATTCTTTTAGCTCTAATACTTATTGCCCAAGATAGTTTAAAAAAATCATGTATTATAATTTTTGAAAAGTATATTTTGTCGTAAAAAAGAAATATCAGTAGGAAACTGAGAGGGTTTAAAACAATTAAGTTAAAGTTTGGCTTTGTAACTCCCTTTTAAACTAATCAAAAAACTTTTTATTCCAAACTCAAACTCACATTTTAAAAAAAGGCTGTAAATGATGCATACTTAAACCTTTGACATTTCAAGTATTATTTTTTTTATTTTATTTTATTAATCACAGATTTTTCGATAAAATAAGAAACACTTATAAACACACTTAAATAATAGCTGATCTTAAATCAAAATACCCTTGAATAATTGATACTATTAAGGGGTCACGTCCCTTAACCGATTTTAAGATATGGCATCTTGCATGCAACAATACAATCAAGTGCACATAGGGCCATCTGGTGACATCTAGAGGTACTCAACCCTAGGACCAGAATCCTCTGAGACAAACAGGGGAAAAAGTGAGAATTTTGGAAAGCATATGCATCCATATCCTTATGATCATCATCCTCATCATCATGGAAAAGTAGAATAGGCGCCGGCCGGCCCAGGGACGGAGGAATGGCCCAAGAGGAGAGACCGCCCCACCCACGCATCAGACTGATACCTTTAATAATAGGTAAAATTTAACCTAAGTGAAACATTGTAATAACCTAACCGTCATTATGTTTTCTGTTAACTCTTAATACAGATTGTAATCTTACACCATATTATAATCCATATTTTGAAATACAGCCCACTACATTATTTAAACATCCAGCCCTCATAATTATCATTAATGTTAAGAGCACCCTAGATAACCTAGAACGCCCCTGGTCTCCAAATAATTACGGATATGTTTTAGGTATATTCAATAAATGTTGCTAGTCTTTATCAGTAATCGTGAACCATTACTAGATCTATAAAATTGTAAAAAATTTCAATAAAACGTACATATGTAAGTGCTTTCTCTATTTTGTATAGTTTCTTAAATACTGCTTCTTCATTTGACCTCAACCTGTATCCTTCAACAACTCTCCTAAGTCCACAGATTCTTCAGAGAATCCTTTCTATTTTCAGAAGGTTCTTTAGGCTGGGAAGACAAATTTCTGTTTCGTAGTGTATCACTGGCTTGACGACCGTGTTGTAATGTCGTATCCTAGCTTTCAGAGATAAATTCTTCTTTTTATAAAGATCATGTTTATATATACCCAGCTTCTTACTGAATAAAAGAAGAGAAACGTTCTCAGAAGGTTAAGAAGTAGAATCCTCCAAATAGAAATGTAAGTTTCACGTAACATCTTGCAGTAAATTAAATTTTAAAATTTCTAAGAATATTTGGACATTTCAAGAAGCTATTATTCTAGTGTTGCGCCGTAAATTTCTCAAAACTGAAAAAAAAAAACCTCATTTAATTATCTTTAAAATAGTTTTTTTTTTTTTTTCAATCAACAACAATTTTATTGAGTATCTGTCCCAATTTGGACATCAAAAGTAGTGGTGAAAGGTATAATACATACTAAATTCATATAATAGTTACACGGCATAAAATTACAATAAAATATATATACAATAATGAATCAATACAATAAAGTCAAGAAATCACTTATACCTATATACACATACACACTCTCATACATACATCACATTGAGTGGAGAATCTAGCCAGTGCTAGAACTCCAATATATTTACAAAAGGTCGCGGGGCCACTGCCGTTTCAACCTTCTAGGTGGGTTGTATGGATGAGTGGAGCTGAATAGGGATTAAGTTAGAGGATTAGGATGATGAATGAGGCTCTGATGGAATTTGGAAAATTTTGATGGAATGAGGTCTGAAATAAATGGAACATTAAGGTCGTGGTGCAAGGTATAGTTGGATACATAATAAGGAGCATTTACTATTGTACGGAGGACTTCTTTAAAATAGTAAAAAAACATTTACATTCACCCACTAATCAAGAATGCGAACAGGCAAAAAAAAAATTAATAAATAGGTTAAAATAGAACTAAAATTTAGTTTTCTCCATGAATTTATGCTACACTTACTTTCTTATTTGGATGGTTAAACTTCTCAACCTTCGAAGAAATTTTGTCTTCTTTCATTTGGTGCTACTTTTTTTTTCAGTGCGCGTACATAAACTAAATATATTTGAGTTTTTCTGTTGAAAACCATGGACAACAACATAAGAACTCAAAATTAAGAGCAAAGAACCCTCCATAACCGCTAGGAATCGGACTATGGGTTATATAAGCTTTTTTCCCTACTTGAGGTTTAGTATCTTCCCACAAAAGGTCATTTATGAGATACCTTATATAAAAATTAAACTAGATAAGTTTTTAATCCTCATGGTACCGAGATGCAAATTGAGCCTGTTTTCGGTCCCCCCAACTTAAAGGTTAAGAAACAAAGCTGGGACAGCGAAGAAGAGGACTAATGAAGGCCCGGGGACAGAGACGAATGGCCCCACAAACCCCAGTCCCCTCTCTACCCCCTCCCCCTCCTGTCCTCAGGCTAATAGTCCATCAATCTATCTGATTTCAACTTCATGTATCAGGCCGCTACATTATTAAACCTTCATCATCTTAATGTATCATCAGGGGTTATATACCGCAGCTACATGGAACATATACAAAATATAAATAGTGAAAACATAATTTATTCCATTTGCTATTTATCGATTATCTATAGTTAGGACATCAGGAGGTATTTCACGGATGTTAAGGTAATTAGAGGAGCTGAGATAGGAAGTGATCAAATGCTTTTAGTGGCTGAAACCCGGGTACTGAGGTTACGTAATGTGAAGCCAAAATCCTATGAAAGGACTGAAGTGTAGAAGCTGCAGGACTCCCAGAAGAGTGAAGAATATAGGGAAGAATTGAGGAGAAGGCTTCAAGAATCAAACGCGGATGCTATCCTAGAAAACTTTTAGAGTCGCATAAAGAATAGCATACTGCAGTCAGCATCTCTAGTGTGCGGAGTAAAAAGAATATCCACAAAGGGCAAGCGAACTTCTTGGTGGACTGAAGAGCTTAAGGCAAATATCGGAGAAAAGAAAATGACATGGAAGAACTACTGCTAATACAAAACTCCAGAGAAATGGCAGGTATATTTAGGGGTGAGTATGAGAAGAAAGGAAGAAGTGAGAAGAGCTAAACAGACGTCATGGAAAGAATTTGGGGAAAAGCTAAGCCAAGACAATGGAGATAATATTGAGCAGTCCTAAAAGAAGATTATAGCTATAAGAGACCGAAAAAGTGAAGCAATGAGAAATGTAAAGAACGAGCAAAGGGGAGTGGTCACGGAGGATAAGGTTATTCTGTATGTTTGGTACAAACATTACGAGAAGAAATTTCGGGCAGATAATACCTACCTAGTGAATCAGGAAGGACCGTGGAATGATGCTGATTTTAATGAGGTGATAGAGGAGGAGGAAATCGAAATGGATATTTCGAGAATCAAGACAGGAAAAGCACCGGGTCGAGACAACATAGTGGCAGAATACATCAAGGCGGGAGGCCCAGAGTTAGTCAGAGCCCTACAAGTCCTTTTCCAAAAAGTTTGGGATGAGAAAAGGATCCCAATGGACTTGGTATACAACGTTTTCATACCGATACTCAAGAAAGTGTTCCAGGCAGGATTCTCGAATTATCGCCCTATATGCCTCTCACCAATCATCTACAAACTTTATACGGCTATTCTGGAGGGAAGGGTAAAACCACTAGTAGAGCCGGGTTCAGACCAGGACGACATACCCTGTACCACATTTCTTCTTTGCATAATGTTCTCCAGAAATCTTAGGACAGAGACAAAAGTAAGTATCTCGCCTTTATTGACCCCAAAGTAGCGTTTGTCTCCGTTCCAAAACATGAAATCTTGAAGGGTCTCAGAGTTAAGAATGTTCCAAGAAGCTTGGAGGAAGCCATTAAATCCATTTATCAAGAACCAAAAGGAGTAGTAAGGCTGAACGGAGAGGAGTCGGATGTCTTTAGCAAAGCAAGGGAGGGAGGGGGGATCATACAAGTTTAAGCCGTTTGCTATGCTTGAAATATTTGTATTTATTTAGGTAAAAAAGAGTAATATAGATGTATATAATATACCGTCAGTATATCTTTTATTGATTTTAACAACGGAGGTAACTCGCACCATATTTTTAATTTTGCCGCTCCTCTCCTCTTTTAAGCATTTTCGCATCAATTTTTCCCTAAAGCCTTGTTTATATGAGAAGCGATCAGCCAGGTCACTTAATAGGCATAGGTTAGAGTTTTTGCAAATGAAGACACAACAAACGTTACTAATCAGATATGTTTGATAACCATCATGAGTTTAACAAGCATTCAACAAAAATTATTATTGAGTACAAATTTGCAATTTCTTTTAGATCAATATAAAAAAAAATCTGGTGTCGGTATAAGATCATAAAATTAAAGGAACTTTAGAGGAAGACAATTAAAAAATCCGGCATTTAATCCCTGACAGACTATTTAAATTAGAATATTTAAATCATATCCAAGCCAATTTCATATTACATCTTTATAGCGAGTTTAATAAAAATCGTTAGAGAATTTTTGATAAAATCGTAGAAGGGTACTAAATGCATGGTATAAAGTGGCTCTTCTGTTTCGCCGATTGCTTTAACATCTCAGGCATATGCCCTTCCAAAATATGAAATTTCAGCTTCATAAAACTTTTCGTTTTTAAGCAAGACTTAGAACACACATACCTTTTTTCAGAACTAGTTCATTTGGACTCAACGGACCGTAAAACATGTATTTTCGGTGAAATAGAATTTCTGTTGGATATAAAATTCTTTCATTTTTAATATTTACCTATTTTTTTTAGTATTGATAGCATGTATAATTCATGTAATAAAAACATGAAATGGCTAATTTTTTTTAATATATGATATTAAGTGTACTTTAGAGGAAGGAAGTATAAATATTGGCAATAAAGCCCTGTCGGACTATTTCAATCAGAATGAAGCCTACCTGATATCAATGTCCATTAAATTTAAATCGGTATAGCGGGTTTATTGAAAAATAGTCAGAGCCGGTTTTGAGATTAAGATTTTCTCAAAAACGGCCCTAACGATCTAAAGATACAATGTGAAATGGCTTTTCTGGTTCGTCGATTTTGTTGGAAAATTTCTGTAATATCTCAAACATATAAGCTCTGTAGATATGGCATTTCACTTTTATACAACTAATCGTTTTTGAGCTAGGCTAACCACACACTAACAGATCTTTTTTGGGGGACTTAGTGAAATGGACTCAGGGGATCTAAACGTGTATTTCCGGTGAAAACTCTAATTCGGAAATTTTCACGATCTCAATGAATTCTCTTGAAATATAAAGTATATTTATAGTGTAACCAAGACTGACCAAAGAACAAAAATGTAAAGAATCGGGAGTGGGGGGAGACCTGCTTCAGTGAGTGTGTGTGTTGAGTCTTGGCCAGTTGCTCAAGTGCTTGCTTACCTTAATCTTATTTCTTACCTCTATTGTACATAACATCTTTATCTCTTTTTTTATAGATTTTTCTTTTATTATGGTATATTCGTATATTCCTCTTGTTTGAGCCTAGACATTATATTTATTTTTTTTTTTACCTGTATATATTTTGTTTGGAATTTAAAATTTAATTTAAATTAAAATAGTTTTTTTTTCATGAGGAAAATATTTATATTTGTTGTTAGTTTACGTGTTCAATTCAATAGTGTAGTTAGGGATTAGCCAGATAACAGTACCCCCTTGCCCTCAAGCCAGTACCGATCACACTACTAAGCTGAGAGCACGCTTCTCTCGTTTGGCATCTTCAAACCATCTTTGACCAGGACTTCGTCTCATCTTTTGAAGATCAATGTCCTTCCAGCGGATCACCGTCCTTCCAGAATCGCCTACCCGTCGTGCGGAACCAAAGAATTTATGGACAGATAACTATTCTATATATATTTTTTCTCATTATATTTATTCATTTTTTTTTGTACCATTCGTAGTAGAACTAACATACTAACCCAATTTTAGAACTTATTTTTTTTACAGTTAGGTTAATAGAAGATTTTTTTTATTTTTTTATAAATCAAATGGTTTTTATATTTTTTTGTAAATTTTCCTCAAATTTTATTTATTTTGTTTACTTTCAATTTTATCTTTTTATTTAATATTACCCCCTTTTTTTTTTTTTTTTTTAATGATTAAGTACTCAAGACCAGCTCTTTTCTAAACCGGATTCTTCATCATTCTTTTATCCCAACACTTCTAATTGATCTGTATATATATATATTATATATATATATATATATACAATATATATATATATAATATATATATATATATATAGATGTTCCTAAAGACAATAGATCTGTTTATTGAAAAAAAGAAACCCAGTCCTCTCACGTGAGCTAGAGGGACAGGGTATGGATATGTATGACCAAAAAGAATTAAGAGGTATGTACCATTTTTTTTTCTATCTCCATGGAGTTGAGAGAGTACTCCTTAAGAAATTTGGCTGTATAAGGTCAGACTCTCAACAAAAAATAATTATTTTATTTAATATTTAAGTGTAGTGTAATATATTAATATCTAAAATCCTTAACTTCTGGTTATAATAGATAAATGAATGTACTAAATGTAACATTAATAGAACGAAAGATGTGAATAACATCTTTTATAACACTCTTAAATCCTATCTAGGTTATCGACAGACTAAGCATCCCATTCCAGCTCTGGGATTAATTCCAGTCTTCAGTAGCTGGAGAATGGAAGATATCCCTGAGGGTAGGTTGTGCGCATAGGATTAGGTGTTGTTAGTTGCTCTATGACGTCCGATCCTTTGAACGAGAAAGCCTTCTTACAAAGGATTTAGTCTCAAGCACGCTCTATTAAGTTGCTATTTATATCGCGTCTCTGCGCCGCTTCAGGATAATAACCTCGCCTTTAGCAATTACAACTGCCTGTGTCAGAAAGAATAAAACACCTGTCATCTTATTTTATACTTCAGTTAATGAATTTCATTTATTACAAACGACACTACTATCGTAACGAGACACCAAAGGACTGTAAAAGACTGGGACTGACTTTGGATCCACACTAGAAAACAAGAAGCAGAGGAAAAAAATTACTGCCGCTGTTACACAAAAGATGATCAAAATTAAAACAAAAAACATAACATCAAATCGGAAAACCATAACCACTAATAATTAAAACATTCCAATTTATGAAACACAAACAGACAAATGTGTCTTTACAACTAACTCAATTTTACATCCTGACTTTTGAAAAATACTCACCAGAAGGTAGAAAGACAATGCATTCAATTTCATGACGAATTATAAAGACCTTTTTACGAATAGGCCGCAATCAACGGAAGCTTTCAATCAAACCTGATTCCATTGATGTTACATTGTAATGGCCATCCTGCTTTGGAAGGTTTCGTAGGTATGGCAATCGGAAAGTTTATAAATATGATTGTTTTTGGTTTATTATTTTAAATAATAATCTTTTGCAATCGAAAAACAAAATTTTATATACCTACGTTTCAATATACTTAGAACCCGAATAATGATTTTAAAAAATCCGCCTGGACATTACAATAAGAGAGTGAATTTCCCGAATGAATGAATGTAGAGAATCGAATTTGTTACAAAAAAAAAAAAATGAAATAGGTTAAGAAAAAACAGAGATATAACGCTTAGAATTAAGTAGCGGTAATTGGCAATTATCCTTTGATTAGTTCATCGCTTTTCATATTAGTTAATTGCCTGAAAAAAGCTATATAAACAGTTATACCCTAATATAGTTGGTTGGTAGCAATAAACCATTGTATAATAATTTGCAGCATTTTTTTTTATTTGATATTAATTTATATATTATTCCTAGCGCTGTGGAATATATTCTTTTAATTTTCTAAATTCTAGTAGCCTTTAGGAGATTTATTTTCTTTCTTTCCTTTTTTTTTTTTTTTTTTTTTGTGTGTGTTTTTTGTGTTTATTATCCATATTTCTTGCACATAAATGTATATAGCCCTTAATTGTGTTTATTATTTTTTTTTTTTTTTCACATCTCTAAATAAAAGTGAATTTTATTGTTTTCTTGGCCAGAGATAGATAATTTTATGTACTGTACAATTTTGTTATTCTTAGGAAAAAAGTTTTATTTTTATGAAAAATATTAATATCACTAGGAAAGGATAAGGCAAGGGGCTTTAATGACCAGACCCTGGGTTCGAGCCCGTCTCTGACAGGATTATTATTCATTCTGGATATCAGCCGTGACTCGTCCCTTTCATTTACAATAATTGATACCCTTAATTGAAGAAAATTTCGTGGAGCGTCTTATCTGTCAGATAAGGTCCTTGCACATGTGTAAGCCTGGACTCAGTTATGTTTTAACTATCTACTGATCTTATGAGGAGTGAGTCGTATAACTGAGGATACAGTTTGAGTTTTTATATAAGCGACATAAAAGATATTATTGTGAAGCTATGTATTATATAACGACGTATTAATACTTTTTCCAAAACTTATCTTTACATTTTTTAGTTCAACATAACAAAACCGCATTAGATAATAAAATTTATAGCTATAGCGTTGAATTACAATGAAATTAAAAAACAGATTTTTTAAAAAATAAAAACTACCATAAAATGAGGCTAATTTTAGATTTAAAAAATATATTATTTTTTCTAGTCCTGGAATCAATCAGTGCCTTTTCTTTAGATGAAATTTTAATGAAAATAAAATTAGAACCTAGACAACCACAGAGCCTGCTCAAGACATAAGTCAGGAATTATTTGCTTCTGCTATGTTTACTTCTTACTTTGAAGATATACTTCATACTAACAACAATGTCTATCTACGAATTAACATGAATGATTATAATGACAGAGTTAGTTGAAATGTATATTATCAGAAAAAAGATAATCCTCAATGAGCATTTGGACGTATAGAAATGTAAAATAAGGGGCTATGGGTCAAATAATCTTAACTTATTATTATTAGAAATTACTAGGTACAGTCCTAAGAGGAGGCAAATTATAGAATGCTCGTACTTGCGTAAAATGGGATAATACCCTTCTAACTGTTAAGCACTTAGTAATATAGTACATACAATTTGAACATTTGCGATAAGAAATAAAGCTGGATTAGCGAACATTAGCTGAAATACTTGGCGACGAGAAAAAACAAGTATCCATACGTGCTTTATTACTTACTATCATGGACTTCATAAACATGTCTGAATATAACAAAACAACAAAATGTTTCCAGGAGTTTTGGATATTGCGGATAGAAGTGATCAATTACAAGGCTTAAAGAAGATCGTGCTGCAAACTGAACCTGACCTGGATAGCTATTAGGTTAAATTAATCATCATTGCTGCCGCCAGCATAGCAGTCCAACATCGAAACGACACTACATCGAGGTCTGTGCTGGCGGAACGTGGCTATCTTCAGCAGCATCTCAATAGAATCGGAATCATGGATAGTCCTATTTGTCCGTTATGCGATGGGAGGATACAAAGACAGCTTATCATCTTTCTATAAGCACATCCTTGGAAGACATAAGAAAGACATCGCAAACCAAGAATATTTTCTCAAGACAGTCGAGTATATATTGGGCTACAAGGATTTTCCAGTAGTTCTGGCAACTATTCTTAAATGATGAACTCTATACAGGTTTTAAGGACAATGATGTCGTTATGACCTTGAAGCTTGGCAGACTGCGGTGGGCTGGTCACGTGGCAAGAATGGAGGATGAGAAGATCCCTAAGGCCGTTATGACTGAACCTCTACACGGCATCAGAAGAAGAGGAAGACCGAAACTTAGATGAACAGATGGTGTGACAGCAGATGCAAGAGATATCCTGGGAGTGAGAAACTGGATGACGGCTGCACAGGATAGAAATAACTGGAGAGGGCTGGTGGAGGAGGCCAGGACTCGTCACCGAGTTGTAGCGCCGGATTGATGATGATGATTCTTAATAGACAACGAAGCCATCTTGAATCGGTAGAACAGAAATAACAGTCATAAAAAAAGCTGAAATGAAGATGACATTGTAGCAGTTATATCAGCTTTAAAATTAGTTTAACTTGAAAGGACTGATTACATAGGTTGGAGACACATCAAGTTCTTTGATTGGCTGCAGGCGTATGCCAACCCGCTCTTTGAATACATTGCACCAGGAAAGGGTGTCAGTGTGTGTCTGCAGTCTGATCCAACCACAACGAACCCTGAAGAATGCTCCTTTCTATTCACAATTTTTTTATCCTAAGCCGAAGACATTCGATCAGGCTGCTCAGTGTAAATTTGATATTTTACATGTATTATTTTAAAAATGTCTTTTGTCCTATGCCCATTAAGACAGGACATGTGTCTATGTGGCCTGCATCCATTTATGCATTTTTTTTTTACCCAAAGGAGAAAAATAAAAGAATAATTTATATTGATAACTAGTTTATACTGAAGATTTCAGAAGAAAAAACTGTCACTATCGACTGTATACCAGTTATCTTTTAGTTAGGAGTAGTTTTCATTAGTACTTATTACCCTTAAGTACAATTAGTTGTCTTTTCCTAACCTAAGAAACGTGCTCTCAACTTTAGGTTTGCAATTTGAACAGTCTGAAACTTTAAAAGGAAGAAGACAGAGCTTGGAAGATATATAAATAGCCGGCTCATTAGGGCGTGGCGGGGGACAAATCCTTTGTAAAGGGAGAGCCTTTGGTTTCCCGACCCCGGCAACAGTCAAAGGACCCCAGGTTACTAACAATAAACCGCAATAACACATAGCCAAAGCGGTACAAGTTTCCTTCCCTTCTCTTGTCCCCTATTTTAAAGTTTCTTCCTCTAATGGCTGCAAATCAAACTGGTTGCTATGCTCAACGTTATCGATTTAGAGCTAAATTAGCTTCCTTTATTTTAGCAATTGATTACTCTTATCTAAAAAATATAACTAATAATTTTTTCAGGAAGGCTCTAATCTTTGTAAAAACTAAATACTGGTACACACAACCCACGACTTTTATTTACCTCCGTTGTTAAAATCAATTTAAGAACTTTTAAATAAAGTTAGAGTTAAAAAAAAAAAAAAAAAAGGTTGAAGAATTCATGATTAAATAAGCACTCAATAACTTCCTTTTCTTAAAAATTTTATTTTTCTTCAACATTTATCACATTGTTTTTCAAAGTTTCGGGGTTTTGTCCCCATTATCAAATAATGTAATTTTAACAATTTAAACTTTAAAAATTGTTTGTTTATTTGTTTATTCGTTTAACGTCACTTTATGCTACTATGGCTTATCGGACGATGCTACAGCGGGAGTCCTAAATTTTGACTATCCTGGTTTTATTAGGATAGGGATCTTTAACGAGTACCTGCCATCGCACAGGCTCGGGACCACCTTTTAACGTCCCCTCCGGACGGCATAACTAAGGATTTTTTACTCCCATTAAAAAATCCTAGGGCCACCCGCAGGTTGGAACCAGCGACCTTTGGCATAGAAAGCTGTTATGAAAGCAACTACGCTATGGGTGACCCCCTATAAAAATTGTTTTAGTCTTGATAATGGGGGAAAAAACGCGAAACGTTGAAAAACAACGTGATAAATATTGAAGAAAAAAAAAATTTAAGAAAAGAAAGTTATTTAAATATGAAATATCGAATAAAGCTTCCTAAAGATATATAAAAGATAAGTTTACAGGATTATATTGAGTTCCGATGGAAGCATTTGTTTCAGATTAAATAATATAACAATAGAAATTATTATGGCCAATAATCACTAATAAAACAAGTTTTGGCCCTTTTCGTCTTACAGCATTCTACATAATTTTTAGCTTTCCAACGGCATTTTATACATCTATATGACTGTTGTTAAGCTCAAAAAAAAAAAAAAAAAAAAATCGAATTCACAAAACTTGTTTATTTTATCAAACTGTTTTTTATCAATGCTTATTAAATGATTTGGTTAATTTGTTGTAATATACAAAATTAAAGGTACTATACTATAATATACATGTCAGGCTATTTAAATCAGAATAAAACCTACTTGATATTACACGCCATTAAATTACACGCCACTATAAACCCATATAGTGAGTTTAACAAAAATCGTTTCCTCGATTTTTTAGAAAATTAATTAATTATTTTTTTGTTTCTTTTCTGAGTCAACTGTTGGATTGGAAGAAACTCGTGTGGCTCACCCAGTCTTTATAAAAAGGGTACTGAAACATTGGTGAGGAACCTGTTGGTATAGCGTAATCTCAGCCTAATTACTTCACTGTGTCATATCAAATCTTAAAATGAACTGAATCCAAGACCTTTTTGTTTGTTTAACGGCCTATTAACTTAATAACAGTGGTTCATTATTGATAGTAAAATACAAAAGGAAATAAAACCTAATTAATGTTAAAACATGAGAAATGTATTAAATTATATTGTTTTGACCTCATCCAGCTTCTCTTCGTGAGACGATGCAGCCGTGTATTTTTTTTTCTTTTTACATTGCTAATGAGCCTACTTCATGTCAACAATGTACTTGCGGTCAGTAATTAGACCCTACGAGGCGGAAAGAAGAGTTAAATACTTCTTTAATTTTTTTCTATTAAGTTAAAATAACAAAGAAATATTATTTAATGTAACCTCACCAATACCTCATGAAATATTCCTTTAGCAACTTAAAAAATACTTTTTTTTTTTTTTAATATTTATTTTATTTTTCTAACAAAACATAATTTACACAAAGAAATACGTTATATCTTATACACATATAGTACAATAATAGTACATGTTATTAGTCCTTTCGCCCGAGGAAATTTTTTGTGTGTGTGAGTGTGTATTTTATAATATTGTGTTTAGGATCCCTATCATCTTTTTCCCTCAAGACATTTAAAAAAGTTGAAGGGAAAAAAAAAATAAATATGGGTCATCCATTTGAAATCGTCAAATTTACAAAAAAAAACAAATATATTTTTCTGTTTTTCAATTATAAAATAGTAGTGCTGTGAGTCGGAATGAATCAGCGAGATAAGAGTAAATTTACTCCATCAGAATTTCTTAAATATGTAAGTAGGACTTAAAAAATAAAACATTTGTTTTGTTTTTTTGAAATCATATAAATATATTTTCCTTGTTTGTCTGTTCGCCAAAAAAGCAGAATGTTTGGATCGCGTTAAAAATACTAAATATTATTTACCGAAAATTGTATACAGATTTTCATTTTTCAGAGATCGGTACAATATATATCGGTATATATATAATGTCTTATTCAAGTTCAAAGTTCAAATGTTTTATACTAATATTTTATTATTCATTTTAAAGAAAAGCTTTGAGAATTGGGCAAATAAAATAAAATATTTAGAATCATTATTTGATAAAAGGCTTACATTCAAAGGTCACTTTGAAATGATTTATTATTCATTTCAATTTTCTAGGTGAAGAGTTAAAATTTATGAGGCTATAGATATATTGAAAATTAAATTCTCTTCGTTGATCATATTAGTCAACTTTTAATATTTTTAATAGGAACGATAAGATATACGTTGATAAATGTTTATATGGAATCCTAATAGTAAGCACCACTCTTTGGAACTTCAAAATTTAATGGAAAAAAATTCTCACTTTTTTTAAAACTAATTAAATATAGTAAAATCAATTTTTTTTTCTAAATTTTCGATGCTAGCTTTGCTATATAAATCACAATTTGTCGGCTGTATTCAGATCTAGCAAATGAAGCTCCGGCATTTGACAGCTGCCATTGGCCCACAAATCATCGGCTCCAGTGATTCCATTTAATCGAACTCATCTAGAACTCAGTTATGCTGAAATTAAATGATGGATGACAGATTAACTTCCAGTTTAAAAGAGGTTTCCTGTATATAATCAAGCGACAGTTCATTCGAATGTGGAAAAATGTAACATTTTTAAATGAGGAAGATGGTTGGAGGTGCGGTCATTAAAGAGAAACACATTAAAACAAGTGCTATTTTAATTGTGTGCCGACGTTTCGGCCTACATTGTGGGCCTTCATCAGGGTTGACTCTGAGACGGTGCCTAAAGATGTTGACTTGAAGTTGACACAATGTAGGCCAAAACTTCCGCCTACATTGTTAATTAAAATAGCACTTGTTTTAATGTGTGTTTCTCTTTAATGACCGCACCCCCAACCATCTTCCTCATCTAATTTCTCAACGGTCAACAAAAACTCCACCATTATAGCATTTTTAAAGTTATGATTGTAGAAAATAACATTATTGAAAATTATAAATCAATAAGAATCTAAGTAGATGTAACTGTTTGAAAATAATAATACGGGGAAAATTTCCATAGCACACACTGTTTTACACGACCTAAAATATATCATGTGCGGTGTGTTTGTGGCTATGGAGCTTCCGCTGGCTCTCACCAGTGAAAGCCGACACGGTCGAGAGGGAGGTGCTGGGATTCCGTTCACAAGTGGAAGGACAAGCCCCAGCCAGGGTTCCCCAGCAGATTATAAATATTGTACATAGGTATAAGTGTGTTCATGTAATTGTAAACTCTTAGCCCGAACCAGGTACCGTTCCTTCCATGACAAACTCCATTCCCACTACAATCCATTAGTTTCAATCCTTGCTTCCTCATCGATCCCTGCCTCCGAGGCGTCTGAAAAGAAGATGGGTAGTGCCTCTACATTTATTTCTTGACCATTTTCTATATGACCATCACATTTACTTGATGTATTTTTTTTAAATACAGTTGTAGATATCAATAAATATGTTTAAATAAAAAATTGTAACCGTTGTAGTTATTTTATACCTTTATTTATTTTATTTTATTTTTATTTAATTTGACTTTTCAATCGTTTATACTTAAAACTTTGTATGAATGTGATCCCACAGTCCTATTATTATTCCCCATTGAGACAATTTGTAATGTGCCTGAATAAATTATTTAAAATAATAATAATATATCAAATAGTATTTTAAGTGATTTTCTTTATCAAATTATACAAAAGAATTTGTATAAGATCAATCTATATATTCTATAATACATGGATAAACCGAGATAAAAATAATGATGAATCCTTCAGTATATTATTAGGTAATCATGAAAAAAAAAGAAGTATTTAACTTAAATAAACATTAATTTATTGCTTTTTTTTCCTTATCTCCTTTATTGTACAAAAAACAAGCAACAAATGTAACAATTGCAAAAACAAATAATGCAATGGGTTAGTTCTTTCTGATTTATTGCCTTATGAACAATGAGTAGGTTTATAAACGATATGATAAATTGAGTTGTAGTATAGACTTTGAAATCTGTAGGAAATAAATCCACCTTTAAATCCTTTACTAGTCTCCACCTAATTTGGAAGTTTACGTAGCTTGAGTCAACAACGTTGAGACGTAGCAAAAGATTTGTATGCATAATACATAAGCTTGTCAAACGCAAAGGCAGTTATACCCAGCATACGTTAGTGTCACATTATATGGCTTTCATGAATTCCATTTTTACCAAGCTCATCCATCTAACCTTTTCACTCGCCAAATTTATACTTCTCATATCGGGCTTATCCTATTGAAAGCAGTTTGTCATTAAACTTCATTGTCTCACTATTTCTATTTATTTATCTATCAGTCAGTATATGAAAATTGTTCAGTTGGAAAGAGGAGTAAAACGTGATTTATGTTGCAAGTGAGATTTCATAAAAATTAATGCTGAATAACATAACCAACTAGAAAATTATAAAAAATAATGTTAACGCACATTATGGTACGATATTCGGGTGTTGATTTTATCTTGTAAAACTTTGCAACCATTACTTTGTATTTGTACCAGCGAAGCATTTTTTCTTTTTTTTTTATGTTATTCATATTTATTTTCTCCTGAATTCCATTTATTAACCTTACCCATAACAAAACAAGTAATATTTCTTGTTCATACATATATATTTTTGTATTGATTCTTAACTATAAGGAACAATGGCAATAGTGATGGAAGAAGTTAATCAGACAATATTAAAAAAAAAAAAATATTGAAATGAGAAATAATATTGGAAAAATAATTAAGTTAACATCTTAATTATATGTGCAAAAATATTCAGAATAAGTTAGGGGTACTCCGAGCCAGGCTTGCTCCCCCACTAGTGGTGGGAAAGGCAGGACTCGAGAATTCCCAGCAGTTTTCTATCAACCGCATCGCTGGTATTAAGAGACAGTACATGCTAAATTAAAGCTCTTTATAATATGTAATGTATTATAAATAGTAATATTGTGCGTCACCAAACATTTGCTGTAAAAAAATTAAAAATAATTAAATAAAATAATATATACTTACTCATATTGCCATTGCAATTATTACTTATAATTAGTCGTAAAATACTGTTAAGCATATATTTTCATATAAACACTACACATATTTTCGTATAATTCCCTTATATTGATCCTAATTTTCAGGAAAATTAAATGTATCCATTTAGTGATAATCACTTACATAATGCATTGTGATTGTAATTAATTGATTGGTTCTGATTTCAATCCAGGATTTGATGCTGAGCGCTGAGGTCTGGGTAGTCATTACATACTACTCCATCCTCAGAACTGAGTGACAGTAATGGATTGATTTTATGGGAAAATAATATCGTTAATTAATTTTTTTTTAATTTTAATTACAAATTAGCGATATTACTCTACTATTGTTAAATATAATCCCATAATTTTAAAATTATTCAGGGGTGTCATGTAAATAACATTTCTTTCGTGAAAGTTCATAAGTAAAATACATTGAAATTTATCTTTTCTTAAGGATGGAAAAATAGTTTCTGTAACCTAGTCATCAAAACATTATTACTCAAATATGAGTAGTAATATAGACGTATAGTACATCGTTGGAAAGCGCAAGATTTTAGTTAATATGCAATAAAAGAAATCTTACTTGTTAATATAATGATGTTGTAAGCCCATAAGCTTATGAACGGGGTTACCTGTAGCAAAGTGGTTAGCATAACAGCCTCCTATGCCCAAGGTCCCGGGTTTAAACCCGCATGTGGACCGCTTATGAACATATGTTATTGTTAAAAAGTACTAGTTATACTCTTTTAATCATGACGAAAAATGCTATAAAAAATATTGCGTACCAAACAGTAAGAAAGTTGTTAAAGCAAATATAAGGTAAATTGTTATAAATCTATAAACTAAAATTGTTAGTAAGTTTAACTTTTAAATTATTTTATAAATACAGATGTTTCACCGCAAATGGGATTCCTATCGAAACTAAATTAAACCATTCAAATGTATTTTAAACAATTGATTTGTAATATAATGTAGTTATAAACTTAATAGGATAGAAATCTTTGCTATTTCTGTAGTTTTTGAAAACATACGTGTCAATCAAGATTTCTTTATGTAGGAAAATTAAAGTTTACACTATCTACGCTTCCTTTTAAAATAACAAACAAATAAAAGGACTCGTTTTGGATTTATTGGCCAATTTATGTTTCTCATTTCTGCCAGTGATAAAATATAGTAATGAATTGACGTTATAAAAATAAATATATTTTCTTGCTAAGTGGAATTTGCGTCGCGATGTACTGAAAATCCCGAAGCTATAAACTCTGAATAGGTCAAAAAGGGTGTTTAAAAAAAATAATGACACTTATCTTTCTGAGATAAACGATATTCCAATTTTCTTATTTTTGCATTGCAGCCATTTCAAGTCAGCTTCTCGGGGGAAAACGTTTGTTTTGTTGTTGCAATATCAAATCACCAAAAAGTAACAATATAATAAGAGTATGCTTTGACATTTCTTATCCTCACAACAAGTAACCTAAGTAGTGCAGAAAGTGGTTTAAAAAACTCTCAACAATTAATAAAAAATGAGACTTTCAGCAAGTTAAAGGTTTGTATAGGAAAAGAGACTCAGCTTTGATTTTTTCTTATACAGCTTCGTCAGTATCCTGCTTGCTTTCAAAATTTGGTTCTTGAAAACCTAGTCCCTTTCATATATAAGTTTTCAATCTTGACAAAAAAAATCCGTTTTCGGGATATTTAGAGGAAAATATCTGAAAACAGACAGAGTAACATACTTAAAATTGATATGGATTACACATATATATGTCATGTTCCCCTGATATAACGTTGGGGACTCAGACAAAACTGGTGCCATTATTAACTCTAATTTTGTAATTTTCCAAACAAATAACAACTAGAATAATCTTAAAAGTATTACCTACATTTTTAGTCCTGACTATGAATTACCTAAGAAAGGAGAAAAATTGTTTTAAAATGTATGAAAATTTGTGTCAACTAAAATTATTAGCGCCCAATGAACAGGAAGGTTAAAAAGGAGTCTCATGTTTAATTTTACTTCGTTGTATAGTCTTATCATTTCACTAATTGTTGAAGGGATTTTGACCTTATGAGTATTGTCCTTTTTTATATATATTTTGTTGGTGTATAGTTATTCAGTTGACAACAAATTATTAATCTACAAAACAATACTGAATCCTATCTGGACCTACGAACTTGAACTGCGGGGGACAACTAAACGTTCTAACATCAAACTCATTCAACCCTTTCAATCCAAAGTCCTCCGAATGATAGTAAATGCTCCTTATTATGTCACCAACTATACCTTGCACCATTATACTACACCTTAATGTTCCATTTATTTTATACCTGATTCCTTCCATATTTTCAAAATTCCGTCACAACCTCATTCATCATCCTAATCCTCTATCACAATCCCTATCCAGCTCCAATCATCCATACAACCCTCCCAGAAGATGAAACGGCAGTGGCCCCGAGACGTTTTGTAAACATTTATTCTGGAGTTCTGACACTGGTCAGATTCTCCTCTCATGTGCGGTGTGTTTGTGGCTATGGTGCTCCCACTCAGCTTCACTCAGATCTGACCAGTGACGCGGCTGAGAGGGAGGCACTGGGATCCCTCGGATTCTGCTTGTTCTCCAAACTACGTCCTATTTGTTTATTTAATTTATGAATGTTGTTATTATATACCTTTATTTATTTTAGTTTTATTTTATGTAATTTGACTTTCCTTTTGTTCACATTTCAAATATTGTATGAATGTAATCCTGTAGCAATATTATTATTGTCCATTGCGACAAATGCAATATATCCGAATAAATAAATAAATTTAAAAATAGTCTATAGTTAAGCAATAGTTTTAACAGATTATCTCAAAAGGGATTGAGTAAAAAATGATGAAACTTATACATATCATACTTTAATATGATGCAGAATAACTAGTCAAAATATAAAAAATCTCATATGTTGAGCGGCACAATCATTTTAAATTGGACGGTTTCGAATGTATTGTCCCATATACATTATTATAATGAAGAAACTCATTATATTAACAGCTTGGTGGAAATTTTCTTGGAGAGAAACACAGTAAGTTAAGGAATTCTCAGAAATAAATGGTAAAACGAGTCTTTTCTTTTCTGAACTGTTACTAAATTAACGGAAACAACCAATGTCACATTGAATCAAGAAACTTCTCCACGGAACCGCTCTAATTATGTTCTTTTGGGTCAAACTTCTGAGGACCAAGTTACCTCTTGTCAGCGACCTTCCAAGCGTGAGGAAGGTATTGTGTCACCCGCCTTTAAAGGAACTAAGTGAAGACAAAATGTCGGAAAGCTCTGAACTCTGTTGTCTAGCATAGAAGAGATTTGCTTCCACGTATATCGAAACAACGCTAAGGAATCATTTCTGCTACGAGAGGTAAGCCATACTAGCATCATGAAACACATTCATCCTCTAAAAGATATACCGCAAACCAAGGTGATGTAAAATACCTAAAGGAGTGGTGGGTTCTTTTCCCGATCTTGTAAATGTCCATAACTATTAGTTCCAAAACACGCTATGACAAAACACAAAATTAGTTAGGGGAAAATGTTATTAATAAAATTTATAGAATTGATCTTAAAGGTGATTGACAAAGTATTAAAAATTAAAATTGCTAAAATAATACATTTAATTACAATAACAAGAAATGGGATTTAATTTATTTTTCTTCAACTTAATTCCTTACAGAAATAATTAAAATATTAACCCAATGATAGATTCCAGTTTATGAACCAATTTATTATATTATTTATATATCTGCTGTATTTTTTAGATTATTACATGTATTTATATATGTATGTATGTATATATATATATATATATATATATATATATATATATATATATATATATATATATAAGTTATCTCAAATATTCTTATTTTTTAATTTTCTTTTAATTTAACCATTAGCGGTAGATTTTATTTTATTACACTTTTGTGTTAATAATTTGTTACACATTGTTTCCACAGTAATTTCGTGTCTTGGCCAGATGCAACTATTATAATAGGGGTACTCACTACGTTTGCTATAGCATGCTATTTGTGTTATTTTGTTAAACCCGTCAAGTTTCTACAGTTATTTCCTGTATACAATTGATGGGTTTAGCACAATAAAATTGCTAAAATAATACATTTAATTACAATAACAAGAAATGGGATTTAATTTATTTTTCTTCAACTTAATTCCTTACAGAAATAATTAAAATATTAACCCAATGATAGATTCCAGTTTATGAACCAATTTATTATATTATTTATATATCTGCTGTATTTTTTAGATTATTACATGTATTTATATATGTATGTATATATATATATATATATATATATATATATATATATATATATATATATATATATATAAGTTATCTCAAATATTCTTATTTTTTAATTTTCTTTTAATTTAACCATTAGCGGTAGATTTTATTTTATTACACTTTTGTGTTAATAATTTGTTACACATTGTTTCCACAGTAATTTCGTGTCTTGGCCAGATGCAACTATTATAATAGGGGTACTCACTACGTTTGCTATAGCATGCTATTTGTGTTATTTTGTTAAACCCGTCAAGTTTCTACAGTTATTTCCTGTATACAATTGATGGGTTTAGCACAATAAAATTGCTAAAATAATACATTTAATTACAATAACAAGAAATGGGATTTAATTTATTTTTCTTCAACTTAATTCCTTACAGAAATAATTAAAATATTAACCCAATGATAGATTCCAGTTTATGAACCAATTTATTATATTATTTATATATCTGCTGTATTTTTTAGATTATTACATGTATTTATATATGTATGTATATATATATATATATATATATATATATATATATATATATATATATATATATATATAAGTTATCTCAAATATTCTTATTTTTTAATTTTCTTTTAATTTAACCATTAGCGGTAGATTTTATTTTATTACACTTTTGTGTTAATAATTTGTTACACATTGTTTCCACAGTAATTTCGTGTCTTGGCCAGATGCAACTATTATAATAGGGGTACTCACTACGTTTGCTATAGCATGCTATTTGTGTTATTTTGCTAAACCCGTCAAGTTTCTACAGTTATTTCCTGTATACAATTGATGGGTTTAGCACAATAGCATGCTATAGCAAACGTAGTGAGTACCCCTAATGTCAAATTTTATGTTATTCTTAGGGCATTTGGTCCTAGGAATAAAATATTTTATTCTTCCTTTCTATATGTATTATCTATTTTCTTTTATAATAATGTAAAATCTCAAATATAGGAGCATATTCCGTCGACTTTTTTCTCAAGTTAACGGTTCGTCTAGTAATAAAAAAATATGTTTTCTTCAATGAAATTCACCAATCAGTTTGATCATTACTATGGCGATATGTTTTTCCAGCGTATATTTAGTATTAATACTTGGCAAGATTTTATCGGGTAAAAGTACTGTTTATATATAACCCCTTCAAAATGGATAATTATCTTATATATATTATAATCTGAACGCAAGATGGGCGAAAGAATTACTGGAGAAAAAATATAATGTCTAGAAATGACTGGTCGGCTATAGAATTAGCATTTTTCTTGGGATAACTATTATATATTTTATGTCAATATATTAATATATTCTCTTTAGAGTCTCAAGAAAGTTCGAACCTTGAGAAAGTTAGGAACTCATGTTATTTACAATAGTTTAGAATAACATCTAAATACATAACTAGCAAACAGATATAGATCATGGAATACCTGGAGCGATTCTCGGTATTCAGAACTTGTTATAAATGTTAGAAATTAATATTCTAAATTGATTACTTATTTTATCCAAGCTATTTTTAATCAGAGGTAGTGTCTTGATAAGGACAATAGTAACTATGCTTCGTAAAATTACATGAAAATATAACAATCTTAAAAAACGTTGCACTTTATTACGCAATGGATTATTATTTCCAAATAACTATATAAGGGTATAACTGTGTATATACCTGTTTATAGGTTAATAGCAAATATGAAAAGCAAGAAATAATTCATAGGAAAATAGCCTATCGCAACTGCTCATTTCAAAATGCTTTATCTCTGCTATTTCAATTATTCTTTTTTTGTTAGGTTTCTTCAAAATTCAATTTCTATCGATTTTATTAATGATTACAGTGAATATTTTTTTTCTCTTCATATCTAAATTCACGCCTGTCAGAATGTATCTGCAATCAGCAAATGTGCTGTATAAATTGAGATCAGGCATGGCAGGCATGAAGAAGGTAAGTGCCCAGCAGCTCCCCTTCCTTGACTTTAATTTAGCAGAAGAGGTCTCTCATCCAGCTTCTCTTTAGCCTTCATCTGACTGGCATTCCAGCTACTGACGTGTCGTTAATCAGTCTATCGCCGTGTCTATTAAGTTTACTGTGAAAAAGAGTATAGAGTTGGTCAATTGTTGGTTGTTGTATGTCCGTGTGTAGGGTTCTGCTGTTCAAGTACCAAGGAGCTGTCGTTATGAGTCTTATAATTTTGGATTGAAATGATTGTAATTTTTATATGTGAGTCTTTTTTGCTAAACCAAAAATCTGTAAAGCGTAAGTCTCTATTGTCCTAAGTAGGTATGTGTATGTATTCAGTTTCTGTCTGATTTTTAATTTTGAAGATTTAGATAAAAGTTGGTATAGTACATTCAGTCCGTGGTTGAGAGTCTGTCTTTTCATCTTTACATGTGGGCCCCAAGTCATCCTTCGATCGAGCGTCAGTCCTAGGTAATTTACTGAGTTGGTCTGAGGAATTTGGCTGTCGATAAAAATTGGTCGGCAAGTGTTTTGTAGTAGTGTGAACGTTACGTGTTTTGATTTGTCGTGATTTAAACGAATTTTCC
Source organism: Piezodorus guildinii (assembly GCA_023052935.1). Lineage (NCBI taxonomy): Eukaryota > Metazoa > Arthropoda > Insecta > Hemiptera > Pentatomidae > Piezodorus > Piezodorus guildinii. Next base: position 173,954,829 of record CM041292.1, on the reverse strand, counting down.
AAAGATGGTAACAATTTTGTAATAGCATTAAGTGATTTTGTAGAGTCAGTGATACCAGTATAGGATCTCCGTTTGATGTTAAAATTGCAGTATTGTCCACTTAAGTAGCAGTCAATGTGGTGGGGTGAGTTGGTATGTCATGTGTGTATACAATGTATAGGAGCGGAGCAAGTATCGATCCTTGCGGTACTCCTGCCAAGACTGGTCGGATTGAAGAAGTTTCTGAGCCCTGCCGAACAGAGAAAAACCTAACAGAGAGGAAAGAGTGTAAGGTAGTACGTTCTTGAGTTTAAGGAGAAGCCTCTCGTGCCCGACTTTATCAAACGCTTGGGCAACATCCAAGAATACCCCAGTTGCGTATTCCTTTTTTTTTTTTCTAGTGCTCCAGCAATAAAGTCAGTAACTCTGTGTAATTCGTGTGTCGTTAAGTGTGACATGCGAAAACCGAATGGATGGTCAGGTATTATTTTTCGCTCAGTCAGTATGTAAGTGGATAAAATGATTTTTTTATATTCGGTATATAATATTCTACGTTTCTTGAAAGTTTAATAAAGTTTTTAGGAGGAAGGGAGAGGGGGCAGTTAATTTTTGTTAGATCGATTACAAAGGTTTATTATTGGAAATAATAAACCAAAAGAAGAACTAGACTTCTTCACTATTTCCTTTTCTTTTATTTCAATTGTCATTCAAATATAATTTCATAATTCCAGAACACCTTAAATGTTTTCTCTATCATCAAAAATAACCAAGTTATCAGGGAAAAACTTCTGTTATAAGTTGTAAGACTGATTTCAAAACTCAGAGAGAGAGAGAGAGAGAGAGAGAGAGAATTGGCAGTAGTAGCCCAAAACTAGGCTTGTCCTCCCAAGTATGGATAGAAGAACGGAACCCGGGGGATCCTAGCCCCTCCGCGTTACTGGTTTAAGAGAAAGTGGAAGCTGAGAGAGCGCTAAACGTACAGCACTTGAGTAAAGAGTCAGTGCCAGAATTCCAATATTTAAAGCTCTTGAGGCCACTGCCGTTTCAACCTTCGAGGAGGATTGTAGGGATGAGTAGATATAAATATGGATTTAGCTAGAGAATTTGAGTGATGAATAAGGTAAATTATTTTTGTTCTATTATTTATTTTTAAAAATAAATCGATGCTACACGCTCAAGCAGCTCTTGAAATAACATACGAAGAAATCCCTTGAGGATGTATAGTCGACTGTTGAAATCATCCGAGCTAGAAATAATCAGGATTAAGTCGTGTGAAGAATATTTTAATTTGGCCGAAGTTTCGGCTCAAACATGTGAGTCATCACCACGGCATCATTCAACTATGTAAGGCATAAAAACAATACAATGTTTGAGCCGAAACGTCGGAAAAATTAAAATATATTTCACACAACTTAATCCCGATTATTTCTTCAAATGAATCCCAAGATATGTTATTTCTAATGGTCAGATTCTGACAGGTATGAAAATTGCTTAACAAAATACCATTGATTCAAACGCTACTATAATAACTGAGCAATCTGAGGCAGCTTCAAGTAAACAAGACTGTTATGTTGCCGCACGTGTTGTGACGCAACATATATCAAATAGGTGCAGTTTGCAGTTCTAATATTTACAATAACAAAATTAATCCATCAATGATTATTTATTGAGTTTACCTACTGGCACATATTATTTGATACAGATCCTTAAAGAAAATATTTAATGGTAGTTTACCCCACACACAAAGGAAGAACACAACGAGCTGAAGAAATGAAATTAACCGCTGAGTGGAAACAAAGTGAATAAAAGTGTCCCGAGAGCGAGAGTGTCGGTTTAACGTTGTTATGAAACTATAAGCAATTTTACTTTCACTTACCTATGTATGAAATATGTTTAAAGGAAAGTATTGAGATCGGGAAAATTTTCTAATTCCAATTATCAACGAAAATAGACGTTTTAGGGTGCTGTGAATCTAAATAATCTAGTCACACGTGAAACTCTATGTCTTCTAACGATTTTGCTTAAACTCACTGAATTGCTGTAAAGTTTTTTTTTCTAGAAACAATTCTTTATTGAGTAGTATTACAATGTGTCCAATTTAGGACATTTTTAATAGTGATAAAGTTAACATTCACACGATATATACAAAACAATAAATTTATATAATAATAATACAATATACATATATACAAAACAAAATCAATAAAATATGTACAAAAGTCACTCATACCTATATACAATTCACAAGCATACAGCACGTGAGTGGAGAATCTAGCCAATGCTAGAACTCCAATATACATTTTACAAGAGGTCTCGAGGCCACTGCCGTTTCAAACTTCTAGGAGGATGGTAAGGATGTGTGGAGCTGGATAAGGATTGAGCTAGGGGATTAGGGTGATGGATAAGGTTCTGATGAAATTTAGAGAATTTTAATGGTATAAGGTCTAAAATAAATGGAATATTTAGGTCGCGGTGTAAGGTATGGTTGGATACATAATAAGGAGCATTAACTATTGTTCGGAGGACTTTTGATTGGAAGGATTGAATGCGTTTGATGTTAGAAAATTTGGCTGTCCCCTACAGTTCAAGTCCGTAGGTCCAGATAGGTTTCAGTACTGTCTTGTATATTAACAGCTTGTTCTCGATAGATAGTTTAGAATTTCGGTTCAGTAGTCTGTATAATTGTCCAAGTCGTCGATTAAGTTCTTGTCGTTTAAGTCTAGTATGCGGGTTCCAAGTTAGTCTTTTGTCCAGAAGGAAGCCAAGATACCGGACTGTGTCAGAGAAAGGAAGCGGAACGGAGTTAAAGAGAACTGGAGGGCAGGATTGTCTTCGAAGGGTAAAGGTGACATGTTTGCATTGCTGTAAAGTTTAATAGGCTTTAATATCATGTCTTTTTCATTTCAATTGAAATAGTCTAACAGGGCTTAAATAGTGATGTTTTAAATATTCTTCCTTTAAAGTACCTTCTATTTTAAATATTCGAAAAAAGTAACCATTTCGTATTTTTAGCATTGACAAAAAAAAGGGGTAAATATACAAGTTGTAAGAACTTGATGTCCATCTAAAGGAGAAAAGAACAAACATATTTTTCTATGTATTTTTTTTCTTAATTCGAACTCAAGAATATTAATATTAATATAGATTTATAATATACTGTTGGGAAACTAAAGATTTTAGAAAATGTTATCTTATATACCGAGTTATAGAAGGTGACGTAAATTTACGAATTGAGTATACACTTAATTGATTGTTTTAAATAACAATTTAATTTCAATCTAAAACATGTGTTCCTAACGAAACTGAAAATAATACATTCAACTTTTCTCAACTCTTAATTCAGTCAATAGTTCTTAAAATTACCTTAACGAACGAAGTAAGTGAAGGTGGTGTGTTGACCTCTTCGGGTGTTTTTTTTTTGTTTTTTTTATCTGACTTTCGAGACACTTATTTTTACTTTATTAATGAGTTCCGTAAAATTATCTTAAATATTTATAGTAAGATTATATTTATTTTTTAAATTACTTGAAATTTGAAGCATTACCATCGTAAACAAAAATTTCGAATCTGAGTTTACAGGGTAATCACACATCTTATGAATCCAAATAATCCAATATCTAAAAATTACCTCCTAGTGGTAATCCAGATCAAACTGGAACATTCAAATTATGAAACTAAAATCATAATATCATTATTACCATAAGTGTTTAATGTCCTGCGAGGTTGCTTACAATACGGAGAAGAAAGGTTTATACAGTGTTCACCGTTTTGATAAAGTTCATTTAGCCACCTTCTTTGAATTTCTAAAAGAAAAATGACTGAAAATCAAGCAAATAAATCTCGGATTTATGATGTAAAATAAATAAACATGACTAATAAAAAAATAAATCTAGTTAGTTATAATATAAGGACTAGCTCTCTTCAGACCCTTCGTGTATATTTGATAGATTGATTGAGAACTTCGGGAATCGTGAGATTAAAAAAATTCAATGTACATTACTTTTTAAAAATTCAACCGTTCATCACTTTGCGGTTTTATTTTTATTGAAGACCACCAAGAAACTGGAACTTATAAACATTTACTCAAAATGGCAATTTACTTTTATATATTAGTTCAAAAATGTATGAAATTAATACTTGATGCATATGAAAAAAAAATTGAGAAATGAATAAGGAAATATTCGTGTTTCTTCCTTTTCTCTAATTTTTTTAACAGATGTATAATATTGATTTTATAATCATCAATAGTTAATGTATACACAGATATATAGTGGTGTTTGACTAAAATTCTTCACCGCAAACAAATGTATTTACTTTATCTTATTTGTTTTCTTTTTTAGTTTCTCGTGATTATTTTACACAAAACTATTACCATATATTTATATTTGATCAAAGATTAGGACTGAAGAACTGAATGCTGAAAGGAATATATACAATAAATAACAGAGCTTAACTCATTATTTCTGTAATGGCCGAGCGTTGTCTCTTGACATAACAAGTTCGGCTCCTGAGTGGAGACCAAAGCAACGAGTGTCTTCAAGATTTAGCTCTTGAAATCATTTTCCGTTTGTATTCAATACAAATATTCATGCAACAATCCTTAGCATCTATGTTTTAATAAAATAAAAGATCTTCTTAATTACTTACCTTATTATTTAATCTGAAAACGTCGGATAAAATATATAATGGCTTCATCTATCCTCACTAAAAATAACATTTATTTCCGTATAAAGTTTCTAAATGGCTTTATTAGCATTAGATATCCCAGGCTTGGGTTATTAAACTCAGCGTTACACGATAATAGAGTCAACCAAATGATAAGTTACTAATGCTAACTTATGACATACCTGGTTGTTTTTTTTTTTTTTTTTTTGTTTTTTTTTCGAGGCGACAACCACCAGGGTCATGTTCGCCTTTACACCGTTAGATACAGGTTACATGATTATAGGAGTAGAGTGAGAGTATAGTTTAGATCTGAGAGTAAAGATGGTGTGACTTTAGGAAGCGAATGATGTTAGTTATATGAGGAGAGGAATCAGAGAAAAGAAGCGACAGATCGGTGGGGAGGTTGAAAAGAATACGTGAAGCGGTATATTGTCGGCATTCTGTGAGGAAGTGGAGTATTGAGAGAGGAACCTGACATGATCGACAGAGAGGCGGATGTCCACGGGCCATGAGATAACCGTGGGTCAACCTAGAGTGTCCTATACGAAGTCGCGCGAGCACAACCTCTTCGCGTCGAGACGGCCGGCAGGAGGACCCCCAAGGGCCAACGCGGGGCCGAATAAGGCGAAGCTTATTATCGCCGCCCACTCCCGCTGCCAAAAACCCAATATGCTCGATCGAATTGAAGTGACGAGGTCAAGCAGGCTCACACCTTGAAGTTCAAGACCCTCGGAAACCGCATGACGTGCCGCTAAATCAGCCCGATCGTTCCCCGAGATCCCACAATGTCCTGGAACCCAGAAGAAAACAATGTTGACCCGGGAGGAAAAGGATGCAAGTGTGGTATGAATTCTTTGGATGAGGTAGTCAGAGGAATATATGTTACGGATAGAGGAGAGAGTGGAGAGGGAATCGGTGCATATGATTACTTGAGAGGAAGATTGCTGGCGAAGAAGGAGGGACTGGAGGATGGCAGTTACTTCGGCGGTATAGCTACTCGATATAGAAGGGAGGGCATGTTAACTTGGGCCTCACTCACAACTGCAGCTCCAGCGCCTAGTTCTCCCCGAGAGCCGTCTGTGTAATAAACAGTAGCATTATGGTACCTTTGGATAAGCTCTAAAAATTCTTGCTGGTATACTTTTGGTGGAGTCGTGAGTTTTGGAAGTCGTGTGAGAGACAGTTGACAATGGATAGAAGGGACGGACCAGGGAGGTATAGGGGACGGCCCGATGGGGTATAGCTGCTGCGGAAAGGCAGAATTGCGTCGTGGACCCGAGAGGGAAGAGTAGGCATCAGCGGCCGTTCCCGCAAAGAAAGAAGAAATTGAGGTTTTAGTGGGTGATGAGGGTTGGCGAGAACTTTAAGGAAGTATTTAACCTCCATTTGTTGTCGGCGATAATGGGATGGCAACTCCCCGGCTTCGCCGAAGAGACTGATAATGGGGCTAGAACGAAACGCGCCGATGGCTGTCCTCAGCACCGTAGTAACGATCACTCTAAGCGCATTTAGACGAGTCGGATCGGCAGATTCGTACGCACATGCTCCGTATTCGACCCTATTCCGTAGAACCACTCTAAATAATCTTAGCATAGCCATACGGTCTCCCCCCCAAGCCGTGTTTGTGACCATCCGAAGTAAGTTGAGTGCTCGTATACAAGAGGCTTTTACCTCACGGATGTGCGGGCCCCAGGATAGGCGACTGTCAAACGTAATCCCCAGGTACTTGACCTTTTCTACGACATTTATCCCATGCCCGTCTATTAAAAGAGATAAAGGTTGAGAGATGTTTGCTGCCCGTTTTGCGAAGATGATTGCTGTAGATTTGGCCGAGGAAATTTTAAATCCGTTGTTTGAACACCTGTTCTCCACAGTATGGAGCGCAGACTGCATCAATTTGGTGAGTTCCGTAATTTGTTTGCCTCGAACACAAAGCAATAGGTCATCCGCAAATAGCAGTGCCTGGACTGGTGGGTGAATATTACCTAGGACGCCATTAAAAGCTAAACAAAAGAGAATAGGACTAAGGACACCTCCTTGGGAAACACCATTCTCTTGAACAAAACGAGATGACATTGTATTTCCGCAACGCACTCTGAACGACCGGTCTCGCAGGTAATGCCGAATAAAGGAAAGAATAGGACCATGAATACCACACTTCTATAGAGAGGAGATGATGAGCCATCTCATAACTCGATCGAAGGCTTTTTCAACGTCAAGCAATACAGCTAACACTCGTTCGCGCTCTCCAAATGCTGTAAGTATTTCTGAGGAGAGGAATACAAGATTGTCTTGAGTGCTTCGTCCTTTACGGAATCCACTCTGCCAGGCTGGTAGCATATTTTCTGTTTCTAGGTACCACTGCAATCGATTGGCTATTAGCCTTTCGTAAATTTTACATGGAATGCTGGTCAAAGAGATGGGTCTGTAACTAGAAGCAATATCGGGGGGTTTATTTTTCTTGTGAATCGGGATCAGGATAGCATCTTTCCATGATAGTGGAAATTGCTCTCCTAGAAAGAGCTTATTAAAAATATGAAGGAGTGCAATTTCGTCCTTAGCTGAGAGGCTGGTTACCATACTAGCGTGAATGCCATCTGGCCCTGGGGATGCTTCTTTGCACGAGGCTAGTGCTACCTGGAACTCAGCTTCCAAAAAGGGGTGGTTGAGAGCCGTACTTGTGCTGCGTCTGGAGGGAATAGATGTATTGCACGGAGTTGTTTCACGGTCGTTCTTGAGCCGCTGGAAGTGTAGGGATGGTTATCTCTAATAATTATACTACTTTAAATAGAGATTTTGTCCGTATGCTGTTGTTATTATTATTATAAGTCAAGGCTTCACAAATATTTTACGTTTAAGTAATTTAAAATAATGTCCCGATGACATCTCGCGGGCCCTCTGGACATAGCTTGCGGAAACCCAGGGGTGTACGGACCCACTATAGGAGACCCCTGGTGTAGAGCGACCTATCAACATTCAGCTCTGGCCGGCGCCCTGGCTATACTATTCAGCACAACATATCAGTAATGCATGCTATGAGCGGAAAGAGGTTCTCCGGGGTCTCCAGTATTAGTATTAGGACACTTCTAATACATACATACGTAATTTTTATTTTCATATTTTCTTCCAGAATAAATTAATAATAATTAAGTGAAATTAATTTATCTTAATAATTAAACAAACAATGTTTAAAAAAATACTCATCTTTCAAAAATATAAGTAATAAAAGATTTATTAATCCATAATACTTTAGACAATTATACATGAAATGCAATTTTCAAATACGTTTTTATGGGATTTTTATGTTTTTTTAAACTATTAGTATACAAATACGTCAAAATATCAATTTCGAAAAAAATGTCCTTCGGTACCTTTTGGAAATAAACGTCTCAATTTCTTACAAACCTGATATTTTGAGATATTTTTATTCTAATCATTTATCTTTGTTGAAAGATTCTTTCTAATTCAATCTAAAGAATACTCAATTTCTTTGAAGACCCGACTCGAAAAATCTATTATTATTAAAAGTTACTGAATAAACGTTTGATTACGTTCCATATCACATTAAAACATTAAATTCTATAAATTAAAAATAATGTAATTAATATAGCGAAAAAACAATTCCAGATAAAAAAGCAAATATAATCCAATAAATTGGTATAATAATTATAAATTAATGAAAGATTATTTTCACTTCAGATAGAATTTTTTTGTTAATATAGTATCCCTTTAAGTTAATATAGTATCTTTTGGAAACGAAAGTCTCAACTATAGCAAGTTTCAGCTCGATATTTTGAATATCTTTCCTCTTAAATAAATTTTAAAACGAGAAATGAGTTATTTTATTTTTATAGAATTTACAGCTGTTTCAGTTCATGTTTTGATAAAATTAGAAAAGTTTCTTTAAAATAATCATATCATTCTTAAGGGAAATCTATATTGACCAAACGGTGAGTAATGAATTTAAGGTCTATGGATATTAAAAAGTTACTAAAGTAGTCTGGCACCTTACATTCGAAATTTATGTATAAATAAATATACTTTTTTTTTCTTTTTTTTAAGGATCTTCTAACTTTCATATCAGTGCATTTCCACTAAAGAAAAAAATATATATCTGTAAATAAACATTCGAAAATTGAATTAATGTATTTTGAAGACTTGAGGACCGTTCAGGCATATAACGGACCAATTTAAGCAGTTATTCAACTTATCCTTTAGAAAATATGACGTATTTCTTAAGAGTTTTTTTTTAAAATAATTAATAGTGAATTAATATCAATGAATACTTCCAATATTTATTGTATCTATCTCAAAATAACATTTTGCAATAAACAAAATGTCTTTTTAAGGACGTTCCAATACAACCACTATTGTCACTCTAGTTGGCAAGAGACCACTAAAGAAAACAGGAGCAGATGGGTAGATAGAATAAACAAATAGAAAGAAGTCGAGCAGGCTTGTTAAGGGAACAAACGAGGTCTCCACATCCAACAGAAAACAACTAAAAATACTAGAGTCAGAATAAAAAAAAACAAATATTAATTGTTAAGGAAAATATACAAATTTTATATTTTTTATTAAAATTAATTAAATTATACAACTTTTAAATATGCTAAAAGAGAAAAGAATTTATACCTACTTCGGGCCAAATTAGCAACACTGTCATTGTCAATGAGTTATTTGTGAAAAAGTCAGGATCATTGAGGATTTTACGAAGGATTTTTGATTTGATACAATTAGAACTCAATGATTTAGTAAAGCCCTAAAGCTTAACCCCGTAAGTCCTCATGATAGTCATGTAGATGAGCGGTTTGTAGTTGAGTGGAACTTTAAGACGGTTGACTAGTAACTATTGAAGTAGGCAAAACCGTCAGGCAGTTTCTTGTACTTTCAATCTTGCATGAGGATTTCAAGTAAGTCGTTTGTTAATATGGATTCCTAGATATCGGATCTGTTCAAGAGGAATAAAAGGTGAATTATTAAAGGATACTGTAGGACAGAAAGTCATAGGTTTGCGACGAATGGTTAAGGTTATTTCATTGGATTTGTTGGAGTTTTATTTAATCCTTCAATTTTTACACCATTTGTAAAGGTCACCGATGTGGAATTTAAGAGTTTGAAATGCAGTAATTTAATCATTATCAACTGATAGCACAGGAATGTCAAAATCATACGTTCAAAGGAAAGTGTTACGATGGATTTGAATATCAGCTGTATAGACTGTGAAGAATGATTCCTAGTGGTGCTGCCTTGAGGAACACAAGCAGGCTACATAAATGAGGATGAACAGAAGAACAGAAACAGGTGTATTTTGAAGGATCTGTCACTGAGGTAGGTCTGGATGATGAGGAAGTATGTCGGAGGGAGGAATTCACTTAGTTTGCAAAACAATCCAAACTCGACAAAAAAAAAAAAAGTGAAATGCTCATGAAATAAAATAAATAAGAATGTATGAAAATAATAAATAAATAAAATAAAATATGGAATTTCTGGAATATATATGACCAATTCATTAAATATGAAGCATATAGTTATTAAGATTATCATATCAACTCTACTTAATATTTCTAAAGAGGCTAGTACAAGTTACTGTAACTTTATGTTAGAAAGAAAAATTTTGATATTCAGAACTATGTGTACAACAACAAATTGAAAACAACGTGAGCATTGCAGATTCGTCTGAGGTCTTCATTGAATTAAACAAAGTACATGTAAAAAATAGTTTAAATAGCATAGCTGGAAGAAAAACGGAGGTTCAGAAACAAATGATCATAATGTTCTGAGGCGCTATAAATGCACAAAACAATAGACACGGTAAAATCTGACCGAATTTCGTACTAAATTATATAGTATTGTTTTTGGGAGGCAGCTGAATGCTCAAAATCCTTTCAGACTCTGTAAAGGAATATATACATGATTCCCCAAAACCATATTATAGAAACTATGTAACAGATGTGGTGTGTGAACTATAATATAAATGTCTTTTATTCAGGGGGGAAAATGCTAATTAAATGTGATTTAAAGCAAAATCTATGGAATTTCATAGTCTTTTGGCAGATATGGAAGGAGAGGAATGCTACTATATTTCATACAGTGACAACTAATAACATACAAAAATATTTCTCAGTAGATATATAGATAGATATATAGTTTGTTGGTTATTAAGCCATGGAGTTTGGTCCATTTAGTGTTAGTGGTTATTAGTGTTAAATGATAATCTCATAGATATACATATGGCACACTTATAAATAAATACATAAATGATAACACATAAATAAAATGAATAGTTAAATTCTGATTGCTTACTGGGACATATTAGTAAATATTGTTACACAAAAATGTGGATTTGTCGTTTCCTTGAATGTATATAGTTTTTAGTAGAAAAAATAAATGTGATCTATCTTATTCACATTATCTGTATTTAAAATGTTTCTACGGATGATTCCTTGTAATTGTTGCTTGTTGTTTTGAACAATGTAATTCGCCAGGTAATATTCCCTTTCAATACTGAGTATAGGACATTCTAATAACAGGTGCTCTAAATTTTTGGTGATATGTCCTTGACACCATCTACATTTTTCTCCTGTTTTTATATTGAAAGTAGTTCTCTTATTAAAAAGTTTTAAATTTTCTGTATGTGACGTTCTTAGTTGGCTAACAAGTCTTAGTTTATTTATATTAACATGATAGGTTAAATAATCTTGCGGCTAAGGGCTGTTAAAGTTACAAACTGTTCTACTGGGTTATATTTATAGTTGAGAGCTCTGTCCAGGTCTATGGAGTGGAGATGATTTTTTTTTATTTTTCGATGATTAAATGTTTATTATTAGGTAAAAAAAAACCGTTTTAGCGTTTCGAAAAAGTCTTCCTCAAAATGATTATCTGCTGTTAATTTTCTTATTTGTGAGATCCAATAAAACCTGTGTCTCTCTTTTTTTGCATCCAAGTTAATGAGTTTGTTTATTTGTTTATTTATTTAACGTCACTTTATGCTACTATGGCTAATCGGACGATGCTAAAGTGGGAGTCCTAAATTTTGTCTATCCAGGTTTTATTAGGATAGGGATCTTTAACGAGTACCTGACATCGTACAGGCTCGGGACCACCTTTTAACGTCCCCTCCGAAGGACGGCATAACTAACGATTTTTTTCTCCCATTAAAAAATCCTAGGGCCACCCGCAGGTTTGAACCCACGACCTTTGGCATAGAAAGCTGTTATGCTAGCAACTACGCTATGGGTGACCCCCAAAGACAGTAGTTTCTTTCTTCTTAATAATTATCAACGCATTTTTACAAGAAACTGTCAACACGAATATGAAACTTTTACTCGTAACATATTATATTTATCAGATTACATGATAATTAAAATAAACGCTCAAGAAATGCTAAAGCGTCCTCAGAGTAAATCAGTAATAACGTTATTTAGTGTGTAATAATTAATAATAAGCATATTCGGTTGTTATCGGTAGGGAAGTACTCTGGTGTTCAGAGAATTGGTTTCTTATGAGAAAGGTCACTGCTTTGAATCCCTCCTACGATACTAACTTACCTCTTGCTCCAAACTTTGTCTGCTTTGTTCAAGTGAAGGCCAAGTTTGGTAGAACAGGTCTCACTTAGTTATAAGTACTATAACACTGGCAATAAAAAATATAGAACGGGTACCATCAAATGAGAGTTTTACTTTAAAAAAGGCAAATGTCTATGAAATCAAGAAATCTGTAACATATATCATAAAACTTTTACTTACCTTGACACATTCACCTAATTGTTTGTTTTAATTACAGAATTTTTTTTTAAACATAATTTATTACTGTTATTACTGTACTAAAAAATACAAGTAAATATGATAAAAGAAAAATTACATGAAAAAGACTTGTAGAAGAACTACATTATGGTAGCATTCCTGTAACTATTCTAAACTAGAAGGTCTCGAGACCATCTTCTTTTCAGATGCCTCGGAGGATTGTCAGGAATCGAAGAGAAAGCAAGGATTGAAACTAGTGGGTTAGATCGAGAGTGGAGTTTTTCATGGAAGGAGTGATATCTGGTTCGGGCCAGATCAGCAACAAATGGAACATTTAGGTCTTTATGGATGAGTTTATTTGTGATAAAGTAGGGAGTGTTGAGGATTTTACGAAGGATTTTGAGAATTGGATACGGGAAGAATTTGATGGTTTAGTCGAGCCCCAAATCTCAACTCCGTAAGTCCATATAGGCCTTATGATGGTAATATAGATGAGCCTTTTGTAGTTAAGTAGGAGGTTGGAGCATTTGTCAAGTAAGTGTTGAGGTAAGCAAAAGCTTTGGGCAGTTTCTTGTCGTTTCAGTCTTGTGTGCGGATTCCAAGTTAGTCATTTATCAAGTAGGAGTCCTAGATAGCGAATCTGTTCAACCGGGACTAGCGGAATATTATTAAAGGACACTGTAGGGCAAGATGTCGTAGGTTTACGACGAAGGGTAAAGGTAATTTGGTGGGATTTGTTGGAATTGATTTTGATTCTCCAATTCTGACACCATACCTCAAGGTCTCTGAGGTGGGATTGAAGAGTTTGAGAGGCAATAGTAGGATCATTATTGACTGATAAGACACAAGTGTCATCAGCATAGGTAGAAAGGAAGGTGTTAGGATGGGTTGGGATATCAGCTGTATAGACTGTGTAAAGAAGGGGTCCTAGGATACTGCCTTGAGGAAAGCCAGCAGACTGAGTAAATAGGGATGAATAGGAACTACTGTGGTTTATTTTGAAGGATCTTCCAGAGAGCCAGGACTGGATGATGAGGTAGTATGTAGGGGAGAGGAATTTATGGAGTTTGTAAAGCAGTCCTAGGTGCCAGACTCGGTCAAAGGCCTGTTCTACGTCGAGAAAGGCTCCAATGCAGTACAATCCGCGCTCTGGTGCTGATGAGACAACATCTACCACACGATGTCATTGTTGGATGGTGGAGTGGGATGAGCGAAATTCAAACTGGTGGTCTGGGATTATGTGATAAGTCTCTAGGATAGGATATAGTCGTTTAAGGATTAGTCTTTCTTAGTCGTTTCTGTCTAGTGTGCGGATTCCATGTGAGACGTTCGTCAAGCTGGAGACCTAGATAGCGGATCTTTTCGACCGGGACAAGTGGAATATTATTAAAGGATGCTGTAGGACAGGATGACATTGGTTTACGACGGAGGGAAAAAGTCATTTGTCTGAATTTGTTTCCATTCTCCAATTCTGACACCAAATGTTGGAGGTCTCTGATGTGGGATTGTAGGGTTTGGGAGGCAATAGTAGAATCGTTAATGACTGATAACACACAAGTGTCATCATCAGACATGGAAAGGAAAGTGTTAGGATTGGTTGGGATGTCAGCTGTATGGACTGTCAAGAGAATGGGTAAATTACAGAATTTAAATAAGTTTTCATCAAGCAGCAAAGGTAATAGAGAGAAAATTATATGCGTGTAATGTTTTTGCATTGAAAGTTCTGAAAAAATAGAAAAATAAAATTTATTTAAACCTTTATTCAAAAAACTGCTTTCCCTTCTGAGATTTCTTACATATTAGATTTTCAAAAAATCTACACTATCCATTAATATATTATATTGCTTAATTATCATAAGTATATTTTCCATACATGTTGAAAGAAATTCTTTCTCTTATTTCTCCTTTAGTTTATCATCCAATTCATTCATAATTTATAGTTACTCTACTATTATGAGTGTGAAATAGTAAATTATATCAAATAAACAAAGTTATTAAACCTGCACTTAAGCCTTTTCGTATATATTAACTTATATTGAAGACCAATTAGTAAAAAATTAAAATAATGCCATTAGAGAATTATTCCAGACACCTTTTATTAGCATAACATTAGTAAAATTGATTGTTTAATGTGGTACTTTTGTATTTTGATGAAAAAGTTGTTATAATGTTTATTGCACATAAAAAAGATTCCGTTGTGCGCTATACTTACCGTATACAAATTATTCGAAACATGGTCGCATGGATTCATGAGACTTTGAGACGTCTGTTTACGGGGGAAAAAAAAAAGATATAATAAATGTTGAACTACAGAATTTTCACGATCATCTATATTTATAATCACTTAAGATATTTTGAGGAGCTTATATTCAAAACGTTATTTTGTTAATTTTAATTACTATATATTTTCAAAAAAATAAATAAACTCTTGAATGTAAGCTCCTCAAATACCGTCAATGATTTTTATCTTTTATTTATATTTTATAAGCACAATGTTAAAATCACATTCCATATTAACTTTTGACGACGACGTATTCACCCGAAGGTAAAAATCATAAAAGTTATAATGGTCTGAACGATTTAGTTTTCATTATATTTTTAGAGAAAATATTTTAAAATATTATTGTCAGTGTAAGAGTTGCTGTTATTCGTAGATAATTATACTTGGAAACAGTTTATTAATACTTCATTATAACCATAATTTTTATTGATTAAAAAATAATAAACTTTATCACGATTAAACTTAATAAGGATCTTGTTAGAGATATAACATGATAAGAACACTAAGAGCACTTCAAGCCTCGAAAGGAAGCCCAGCTTCATTTTTCTTTTGAATATTTTTCTTTACTATCCAGAGTTGTTTGAACGTAGGTATTTTCCGCACGGTTCAAAGGATGGCTAGATAAAATATTGTAGATCTATTGAAAATTGTTCCTCAAATAATTAGTTTTTTATTTATTAATTTCTTAAAATTAAAAAAAAAAAAAATGAATAGAGCATTAGACTAATATACACTGGACCCCGGGTTCGAATCAGCCGTTGACAGAATACAATATTTATTCTGTTACCTCGACCATAGGGAAACCCTGGAAATAGAGAAACTCTTACAGAGCTAACCCTCTTTTAGACGTGGGGACCCGAAAATTTAGGAAACCCTGTTCTCTGAACCTAGTCCCAGCTTAACCATAAAAAACGACCATTTGGCTAAGAAATAGTATCAAATCAGAAACCTTCATTGATTGTAAAGATACAGGTTTTTTTGAACATGGAAATTCGTTTATAAAAATTTGGTGCGCGCACCCACGGCTTTTTCTTACCTCCGTTGTTAAAATAATTTAAGAAATTTAAATAAAGTTAGAGATGAAATAAGGTTAAAATTAAATTACAATACATTATCTATTTTATTATTTTATACAATAATCATAAAGTTTTATCCACTTTTCATGTCCATTACCTTAAACAATGTTGTATAGAAGTTAACATTTTTTTCTAAAAGCTTCATCATAAAATCAGCTTTCCAACAGTATATTAATGATTGTTCTTATATTTAAAAAAATACATAATAAAATATTCTTCCTCTTTTCTCCTTTTTCCTACAAAATTAAACGTACTTCACAGGATGAAAATTTTAAATATCGGCATTTGAGCCCTGTAAGTCTATTTCTATCAGAATGAAACCTACATGATATTAAAGACATATAAATAATGGTATAATAAATATTGAGGCATATGCCTAAAATATTTATTTCCGTTAAAAACGTTCAAACTGGAATTACAATATTTTCATTATCGCAATACTTTCACCTACTATGTATTTCATAGGGGTGCCCGTGGCTGAGGGGCTAGTTTAGTCTGTCACGCCAAAGGTTGTGAGTTGGAATCCCAGCTCCGGCGGGATTTTTTCAAGCATATAATTAAATGGGGAATCACTCACATCCTCTCATCCGGGTATGTGATAGCCGACGGCCAACTTCTGGCCACTCAGAAAAATAGGCGTAGGAAGTGATAACCCTACCCAATAAAATTTCACCGAGGAACGTGATGTATTCTCCCAGAAGATTACACCACGCGGCCTACACGACCTGTCGCGCCAGCGGAAAAAAAAAATATATATATACATATTTAAGTGATCACATACGGCTATCATATACATATTTAAGTGAAAGTAAAAATGGGAACCATTAGCTTCTCTGTAACGATTATTAGAATTTCCAAACCAGAATAAATTAAAATTGAGAACCAGATATTCAAACAAAACGTAATTCTGTTGCGAAAGCTTTAAAATTTCGAAATTCTTCTTCTTCTTCTTTGTCCTTCCAGCCTAGGTCCATACCCTGAACTCCTCTCTATTTGTTGCCGGTCTCTTAATTTCACTCAGAGAGAGCCCTCTCTTCCTAGCCAGCTCCATCAAATCCTCCCATTGATATCTCGGTCGTCTTCCCTCAAATTTGGCTTCCCTCCCATTTTCGCCTTTTTTTATTGGCATTCTTTGTATATGGCCAAACCACATCGTTTCCCTTTTATGTGTGTTAGCGTTGAGAGGTCCCTGTCCTGTCTCCTAGATTTTAGAAATTATTAAAGCTGAAAAATTATTCGTCCATTTTTCAAAATAACGGATTTATAACTAGATAAGAAACATTCTGGTTTCCCCTCTATAATTTTCAGTACTAGGATACTGTTTTACGCAAAATAATTATATATGGTTATATTTTAGTAATGGATTTTCTGCGATGATCAAATATGATTTTTAGGATTTATTTCAATTCTTCATATGTGGACAGAAGGATCTTTATGATAATGGGGGCATTAACAATACTGTGTGTAGAAAAGTTTTTGTAAATTGTTATAGGTCAATATAACAGTTCTAATTTATTATGTTGTTTCATGAATTGTTATCGCGATATCTTGTTCAATACAATTTTTTTTTTTTTTATGAATAATAAACATTCAAAAACTTTATATTCACACGTAAAAAATCATATATAAAAATGAAAACCTTCAATGCTTGTGGCCACTTGTAAAAATCTTATGAAAATAAAATTCTTAAAAAACAAAAAGAAGAAACATTTGATCCGATTTTGACTGTAGTTATAATAAAAATATAACTTAATTACAAGGTGGTTTTATGCCAATGTTGCAATGTCCCTACATCAAATTAATTACAGTAGTAGAAGATGTAATCTGCATTTGTTTGAAAAATATAATCCTTTGACTAGACAAACGTCCCGTTTCTTGCACCTGGGCTTCGTGCTGAAAATATACTTTGTTAAAAGAGAAGTAAAATGTTGTTATAGGGTTGAGCAGTAAATTATATAGACCCTATTTAAAAGGTGAATAAAGATTTATGGCAACCTTTATAGTATCTTCATTTGCTATGATCCGTTTTATTATGACACTTGTTTGAAATGTAATATTCCTTTTAAGATGATGGTCTCATAAAAATTCTTTTTTACTCTTTTTTTTAATATTTTAAGATTATATTTCCGACTTCGATTGTTTTTGGCGCTTTTTTTTTATTTCTTTTTAAGATTTTTCATGGTTATGATTTCTGTAAGGTATTTTTTTTTTTTAAGAAAAGGTAAATCTCTTTTAATGAACAGCGTTCGCTCAGTCAATTCAAATATTATTAATTTATAAATAAAATATAGAAAAGTGTATTTTTCGTAGCAAAATTTCCATGCATAATTGTGGTTTATATAATTTTCTACGCATAACTAATTCAAGTGTTTTTGATCGAGGCCAAAAATAAAAATACAGAAACACAATAATTTTTTTAAATGATAAAAAATAACAAACTAGTATTTATTAAATTTATAAATTTTGTTATTATAAACCTTTATTTATTTTAATTTTATTTTGTGTAATTCGACTTTCCTTTTGTCTATACTGTAAATATTGTATGAATGTGAACTTGTAGCAATATTATTACTGTCCATTGAGATAAATTGTAATATATCCGAATAAATAAATTAATATTTAAAAAAATATTGATATGGCAAAAAAGAAAAAAAAGTTCCTATTTATAAATATACATTATTATGTGTAATATGCTAAAGCATATGGGTTGTGGACAGAAGTCTTACTGGGCTGTTAGTCAATGAAAAAATAACTTATGAGTTAACGACTAGATTTCTAAACAATATACGAGTATCCACTAGTAGTATCAGTATATCCTAAATCTCTACCCGGAGATGTCCCTTGTTGAGTTTCTTTTAATTATAAATATAATACAAATATATATTATTTTTCTAGCCTCTGCTGAAAATAACTTCCTTCAGCCCTTTTATACTCGAGCCCGCTATATTAATACGTTCCGTAGCATTGCTCCCACTTTAGGACTAAATGTCTTATTATTTTTCCTGCCTACACTTTTTTTTTTTTTTTCGGAAAACCTCTTTCCGATCTAACTAATCTGTATTTAATTAAAGAATTTTTGTTTAAAATGTTTATTTATCAAACTATTTTAAAAATCATTTCAGAGAAATTATTAAAAAACTTCTAAAAATGTATATTATACTAGTTTCTAGTAGCAATATCTTCCTCACTCCCTCCCTCTCCCTCCCCCCCCAAAAAAAAAAATAATATGCTAACTATAGAAATTTTGTCATTCTTTTTATTAAATTTAAAACAAAAATGATAAAAATGTAAACACAATCATTTGGCATGCAGGTATATTATATTTATATTTAAGCGAAACTATGTAAAGGGGTCAACAAAGATTTTTTTTTTATTACCAGTAATAACATACGGAAGGTATGTTAAAATATGAAGACATAGAATTTCATTATATGAAACATTATTGATGTAAATGTAGTATGGTCGTTTTAAATTTTAAATTATTATAATCTTGATTTTAATATATATTTATATAATAATATACTCACGTAATATATTTGAGGATTTTTTATTGATATATGTTATATGTAATGTAAAGTAAAAATGTGTATATAGATTGATGAAAAATTAATAAATTTTATTTTTCACCAATGCTGGAGTTACAAAGAGTTTTGTTTAGTTTGTCTAATGAGCTAATAATTCATGATATAGACATATGTTAAATTTATTTTATTTTTAAAAGTGAAACTGAAACAACGATCCATTTTTGGCATTTCAAGATTTTGGAGTCCTGAATCGTACGTTATTGATCACATTTTTTTCCTTTTGACAAATTAATCATATATAAAAAATCATATAAAATATATATATATATATATATATATATATATATATATATATATATTTTTTTTTTAATACCTTTTCTAACCATTTAACTGCTCATGGTACAGCAGCCTTAAAATAAAATAAATTATGATTCCTCAAAATATTTCAGTTCCACGACATTAAAATGTTATATTCAATAGTTTTTATCAGGAAATCTCAGATGTTGAACGTAATTAATCCACCCTAATGAGACTTTAGCCGGCATAAATTTCAATTAACCTATGTTTCAATAAATTCCAACATCAAAATAAAAAAATATACAATTTATATGTAATTATAAATTTCTAGCTTCATGCTTTCTCGTTGGAATAAAAAAAAAAATTAGTACATTTAAATTGACTAATAATTTTTCCATTGTCTTGTATTGGTGCCATAAAGGAGCTAGAATTTCGCTTGGTAATTATTTCATTTAACGCCATTATTAAATCCAAAATGGCTACATTGCAGAGTTTGACTTTTCACTGATCGGTGTATAATTTATTTAATTCAACAAAACGTTGCCATCAGTAGTTGTTGGAACCCTAATATAATATCAAAAATTTAAAATATAACCTTAACTCTTAATTACAAATTATATGTTTGAGTTGTGGTAACAGTTAGAAGCTTTTTAAATCTGTTTTTCAAAGACATTAAAGTCCCCGTTGCTGAAAAAGTATCTAGAAATTACTGAATCCCAAAAACGAATAATCAAAATGCTACTTCATCTCCGACGAAGTCCAGTGAAACTTAAATTTCATCAAAAAATTGAACCATAACAGTATTCTGCATATGAAACAGCAGTGTCCTATTTTCTTATCTAGCTGCCACAGTAAATGAATTAATTAAGTATAATCTTCCGATTTATTACAGAATTTCTTTAATGTATTGGATAGAGCTAAATATGTAATACATATTTATATATAATTATATATATGTGTCTGTGTATAATACAGGTATATGGATAGTCTTAATAATCAGGAACTCGAACATATTTCAAAGATTAAATTACTTTATACTTCAATTAAAATAAATTGAGTATATTTTAAGTATCATAAAACTTAAATATCACATAAAGGTATGACAAGGTGAAATTTCAGCTAGCCGCGCAATTCCCCTGCGCTTTCTGTCATGTCGCTTTTACATTCGTCTCCCATCAATATGACAACTCATAGGGAAATCTGATTGGTTGATATTGAGGGATGTAATTCAACAATATCATTTTAGTCTGACATTTACAATAAGATATTTTTGTTATACGCTTGAATCACATATATACAAATTAATTGAAGAATTTCATTTTGAATTTTTAAAAAGGAGGATCAATACATATCCGAATGAGACTAATAATAATTGCGATATGAAAATGATATGTAAAATTGACGAACCGTTTTTTATGCATGTTTTTTTTTATTATACATTAGTCTTTATTTTTAATATGAGATTTTATTGTTTGTTTCTTTATTCGTTTCGAAATCTACAAGATACTATTAAGATATATTATATTTATAAGATTTTATAATAGTCATTTTACCACATGTTGAATGTGTCTTTCAAGGCATCATAATATTGAAATAAAATAAAGAAATCCTTATATATTTATTTATTCATTTATTAATGTTTGTGATTACATTTTACATCTGCTTAGTAGGATATAACAGACCCTATGAATTGTTATATGCACCTGATACAAGTACGAGAAGCGCATCTAGTGTTAGTGTGTATAAATTCGTATATACCGTAAAAGAAATAGTTATATTTTAATATCAATTGCCTGATTATCTGTCCAATATCTTGTATGGTAGTCTTGAAGGAAGTCGAATTTCGCTTCGACTTATTTAACATCAGTATTAAATTCAAAATGGCTACATTGCAGGGTTCAATTTTTTGCTACTCGGTGTATAATTTGTTTCATGAAAAAACAAACAAAAAAAATGTCATTCGTAGTAGCTAGAACATAAATATAATATTAAAAATTTTCGTTTCTTTTGATTACAAAATCATGCGTTTCAGCTGTGATAATAATAGGTATATGTTTTAAAATGACTTAAACGCTTGAATTATTGACATGTAGAAGATGAATTTGTAAAATGGAAGATCAATATATTTTCGTTGATGTAAATGTTTTATGCATGTTTCTTGATTTTTCATTTGGATTATGCGATTTTAGTATTTGCTTTTTATTCGTTATGAAATCTATATAAATTGGTAGGTTGTTATAATATTCATTTAACACATTTTAGTGTGTAGATGTTATAATTTAAAAAATAAATAAAAAATAAAATTATTATCTTTTTTTGTTTTTTTTAACGTTACATTTCCCATGTGGTTTGTAAGATGTAGAGAGCCTAGGGATTGGTATATGTACCTGATACAAGTACGAGAAGCGCAGCTAGGCAGGCGGAGAGGTACGTCATGGTTAGAGGTCGGGGGAACACTGAGCGTTGACCGCCCCCTCCAGCCGCCCACACGCCCCACTCCAGCCAACCCACTGGAATTATTAGCTGCGAATCCTGTTGGATTGGTTTTTCGGTTTAATTGTGGTTGTATTGGAGTCCGAATAAAAAAAGGTTCTGCCCCCGGAGTCTTTTACCCTTTAACAGAAATAATTAAGTTGCGAACATTCCATTTTTAATAACAGAATCCATTCCTTGGACACTCATCATTAAGTATTATCGAACTTTTGTACTTTTTTGATCATTAGTTAATTCTTAACGCATTTTAATCCTAATAAAATCTCATAAATCCACAGTCAAGAAATGGTTTGAAACAAAAATTATTTTGTGCGACTTGCACAGTTTTTTTTTTAATGATTAGACGAGTGTGTTTAGCTGTTTTTACTTTCACTTACCTATGTATGAAATATATTGTAAAGGAAATTATTGTGATCTTGATAATATCCTAATTCAAGTTTTCATTGGAAATATGAACCCTGTGAACAAATGACCAAGTCACGCAAAAATGTCTCGGTGTGTAGTAAGTCTAACATAAAAACGAAAAGTCGTGAGAAACAGAAACTGCATATGTAAGACAACTAAACGTCCGAGATAATACAGCAACTTTTTCACCAAAATCGGCGAACCAGAAGAGCCACTTAATACCAAGCATTTTGCACATTTTTACGATTTTCTCAAAAACTCGCTATATGGATGTAAATTTTAATAGGATTGAATCATATGTAAGTTTCATACTGATTGAAATAGTCCGACAGAGCTTAATCAACTGTCGGTATATTTGCTCTTTATGTACATAAAATTCCTGATGTGATGACTCTTGCAAAGTTCCTTGATGATGTAATGGGATCATTAATGCCATTAAACCAGGGCGGCGAATATTTTTAAAAGAATTGTGGCATAAATATTTTATGGAGCCATGTTTGGGTATGTGTGTATTTGCTATTTTTGTAAATATAATACTATAATATACCGCCATAGCCGGTTTCATGACCCAGAGAACAATATCTGCAAACCAGGCTGTTTTTTCTTGAACTTGTAATCCTAATGACGTTTACATAAAAAATATAATTCAAGCACCAAACAAATTTCATTTACTCGCTTACTTTAAATAAATTTCAAATTAGCATGATTTGAAATATTTTTCATCAAATAATCTAAAATTAGTAATTATTATTAATGTCTTATAAATTAAGTTTACGGGTCTTTCGTCACTCTCCATTCACTTCTGTAGCTTTATTAGTTTTGATTCCTTCCCAGGACCTTTATAGTTTTTTCAAGGCCGGAATTGAAGAGATATCATGCCAAAGCATCACCCTACCACATACCAATTTCGAAAACTGATGGACAATTTAAGCATGGACCCTTAGCATTAAATAAATAAACAAACAAACAAGCATGGACCCTAATCATGCATCAAACTCCATCCATTGTTACTTTACTCACCCGAATCAGCTTCTCTAAGATATTTAGCACCCCATGGAAGTATGTGATTAATTATTTTCTTTATTATGTTATATTCTGTGTTTAAAAAACTAAAGAGTAAACCCAGCCAGCAGCAGAAAATATTATCTATATAAATTAATCTCAAAGAGAAAAACATCAATCTGTGACTACAAAAACGAATCTTAAATCTTTACAAAAAAATGGGATGTGGTTATGTTTTGAGGTATGCAGCCTAATACTGGCACTGGATCGAGCTACATCAAAAATGAGAATGCAATCTCGGATAAAATAAAATAATCTACTCGCATCCTCAGCCATCTCTCGACTTACCCGACTTATTCACAAATAACTGAAGAAAAATACTATTCAACAAGCAAGAAGAATTGGAAAATGCGAATATGAGAATTAATTCAGAAAACAAATATCATGAGAGCAGGAAGAAAGGAGATCTAGTTGTAAGACTAAACAATATAAGCTTAGAGTAGAGCAAATAATGAATTTGAAATAAAGAGAAGTTTCCAACAGGTATTTTAATTGTACAAAAGCAATAAACAAAAACACCTTCTTACCAATTCGTGCCTATTCAAGCAACTCTATTTGAACCACAAACAAAGGGATCTTCACACTACTAGGTAGTAGCCTAAGGAAGGAAGTAAAGAAAGAAAAAATTTATTAATCTTCTTTCAGGAAATAGGTTTTCAACATAGAAATATAAGAATACTTCTTATTTTCAATGCTTCAGTTGATCATAATTTTTTTTCCTCTTCATTTCTTACTAATACTAGTAATAATAAATGGGAAGCCGTGGCTGTGTGGCTAGCGCACTATCCCACCACGCTAAAGTTTGTGAGTTCGGAGCCCAGTCCCGGGAGATCTTTTTCAAACATGTAATTGAATGAGAACGCACTCAAAACCTCCACCGGGTATGTGAGACCAGTGCCTGCTCTAGAATGGTGGCTACTCACAAAAATGGGCGTAAGGAGAGATTATTCTATTTTATAAAGTATCATCGAGAATCGGGGTGTGGAATCTTAGGAAACCATGCCGCGCGACCAAGGGTCTTCAAGGCCTGCAACGCAAACGAAAATAAAAATAATAATATTATTATATCCAATTAGAAAAATCTCTTCTCATTAATATCTTTATTATTACATAAAATAATAATAAAAGATTAGTCATTTTAAAATAAATTTTTAATTAGGAAATTTTAATTTATGCCCTATTACAATAGTTCAACGAATTTAAGACTTATCTGATATTAAAGATCATTTAATTGTTTATATAACAAGTTTAAATAACGGGGGGGGAGAGGGGGAAGGGCGAGGTAGCTAAGTGGGTTAACACGCGTTTCTTTAAACGCGTAATGCCTAGCAACCACTAATGACCATGGAATTTGAAACCAAATTATTAAGAGTTCGCGTCTCGGTGCCGGATGCTTTTTATCACGGCATTTATCCCCCTTCACTCCAAAAAAAAGTTGTTAGTCTTTTTCGAAAAAAAAAAATTAAAAATACATTCTATAATGTGGCTTTCCCGTTGTTATTTTAGATGAAAGATTTGCTGTAAAATCATAACTAGCTATGACATGTAAAGTCTTATGTATTTCATTACAGTTTAGAGCGACATTTCTTTTGTCAAATTTTTTTAATGGATACAATGTGTATTTCCTTCGAAAAAGAGAATTCGATAATCTCAATACTTTCGCTTACTAGTATTAGGTAAGTGGAACAGATGGGATCCAAAGCCATTGGCAATAACCTAGTTTAATTATCAGAGAAAGACTATTTTGAAACCGATTATCAGCATTCCAAACCCGCAATTAATGCACTAAATTATTAGTTATCAAGTCTGAGCCTGTTTCGTTGCCAAATCGAGGGATTTAAATTAAAATGTAGATAATGGATATTGGATGTAAATGGATAATGGATACGGTCGATAACCAGGAATACAGTCGCACAGAGAGCAATATGACCCATCAAGCTAGGAAAATGTACCATTGCATAACCGAACCCAACATACCGAATTAATATTATTATTTTTTTATTAATAAAAAATACAAAGAAATTTTTTGGGAATTCTAGTAGGACACAATTCACCATTCTTTTGTTTGTTCTTTTAGGTGTAAAACACCAAGGTCGTCAATAATTGAGGGTTTGAACAGCAGAAGATTGTAGACGTAGGAGGGAGGGAGGGGAGGAGGAGAGGTGTTGGGAGTTGATGGTTTAATATGGAAAGAACCAAGATCGGATTAAAGATGGGGTTGGGTTGTTAGTATAACAGGTTCCTATGCCAAAGGTCCTGGGTTCAAACCCGCAGGTGGCCCTAGGATTTTTAATGGGAGTAAAAAATCTTTAGTTATGCCGTCCTTCGGAGCCTGTTCAATGTCAGGTACTCGCTAAAGATGGAGCATCGTCCAATTAGCCACAGCAGCATGAAGAGACGTTGAATTAATAAACAACAAAGATGGGATACATAAGACCAGTGCCAAAGACGAATCGTAAAAAACATAATATATGGTGAGAAATAAATTAAGTATGAATAAAAAGTAAGGCATGAAAAAATTAATTAAATAAATATGAATACGTTATTAGATATAAAATAATAAATAACAAATTGTATTTTTTTTTAAATGATCACAACAGTAAATTACATTAAATATGTAAATGACGGTAGTCATCAAAGGTTGTAGTAATTATAAGACGTTCTTAGAAAACGTTTTGTCAATCCGGTTTGAGGTTCTTAACCAAGCTGAAGGATAAAATCCATCTATAAGTATTTGTGACTAAGCCAAAGAGCACGGAGTATCAAAGGCACTGTGATTACGAGCTTGTCAACCGCATACTTCCCGATAGATCAAGGATAAAAAAAGATATATCTGGTTAAAAGTGAGTAGTAAAATTAAGTAAATCGATCCTTCCTACGAATGACCGTTTTGTCTAAATGTCAAAATATTACGGTAAACACCATACATCTAAAAACGTGATTTTATTCTCTGTATAAAAGTACAAAAATAATTAGAACGAGAGATTGATATAAAATACAAACAATTAAGACAATAAATAAATTAATACCTGTATAAAAGAATTAAATTACACGTCAGTCTTTCAACGTAGTAAGAGAACAAATTGTGGTTACACTTTACACTATTTACAATCATGTGGGAAACCATATGTTAAGAGACCAAAGCCAACATTATATCTCCCCCTCTGGAGACGGTTGATGGGGGTGGAAAGGAAGCAACTTATTGGAATGAAAGAAATTGGAAATCTTCTTTTTCTTTCCGCTTGCAACTTCATAAAAAGATTGTGAAATTTGTCTAACGATAGGAAAAGGTCCTATACGTATTGGGTCCAACTTTTTACGATTTAATTTACCTCCATTCGATATGTATACCAAATCACCGACCTGGAAAGTATGTTGGCGTCGATTCTTATCTATACGTTTCTTGTTGATTTGGAAACTTCTCATAGAATTCTGGAAAGCAACTTTTCGGTCTTCTTCCAGAGCTGATTCATTTTCTTCCTGAAGAGGTGACATCGTAGTCTTCTTTCCAAGCAGTAAGTATGACGGTGCAAAGTGTGTGGAGCTATGAATGGTATTATTGTATTCTTCAACACATTCCAGAGCAAGAGTTGACCAAGCTTTTTTACTATTTTCAGAATTGATTTTACATCTTATGCGATTGACTAATGTTTGATTTAAACGCTCGTTAAGTCCATTTGATTCTGGATTATCAATGCAAGTAAAAACAATTTGTATTCCATTTTTCTTTAAATAATTTTTCAAGTCACTTGAGTTCAAACCTGTATACTGATCAGCGAGTAAGATAGAAATTTTATGTTTCTTGACAATAGGCTGCAGCAGATTTATAAAAACTTGAGCGTTCTGTCCTTTCGAAGTGGATATCCATGCGTACCGGGTAAAATGGTCTACTAATATATGCATGTATCGTTTAGGAGAACGGTGACCTGCAAAACCCCCGACAGTATCCAGTGACATGATCTGGAAAGGCTCAGTAGCTGGTCCCAGATTTGATATGAGGCCGATAGCACGACTACGACGAACTTTGTTCGCCATACACACTTGACATGTCTTATAGAAGGAATGTATAGCGTTTTCCATACCCTTGAAATAATAGTGCGGCCTGATCGTAGCAATCATCTGCGCTGGACCTATATGACCGTAGTGTTGATGAACAAGTTCAATTATTTTCTGTCCCAAAACTTGAGAAATAAAAATTCTGGACTTTCCTTTATAGTTCTTCAGAATTAATCCCTGTTTGAACTTTATGTTTTTAGCTGATTTTGAACCAGAAATATGTTCCTCTTGGTCTTCTAATATAGTTTGTAAATCTATTAAATTCACGACCTGGATCGCATCTTCATTCTCGAAATATTCAAGAACTGGGTTTCTTGACAATAAATCGGCAAGAACATTTTCTTTGCCCTTTTTATATATAATATTGAAGTTGAACTGCGATAAGTACATAATTAAGTCGCCAAGTATTTCATCAGTTCTTGCTTTTGTTTTTAAATTCTCTAATGGCTTATGATCACTGCATACTGTAAAAGAACGTCCGATCAAGTAGTACTGCCAGAATTTTATTGCATCCTTAATGGCTTTGCATTCTAAATGAATGATGTCAAAGCGCTTTTCCCTATCTGAGAGCTTACGTGAATAATATGCCACTGGGTGTAGTATTCCGTCATCTAGCGGTTGCTTTAAGGTAGCTCCGATACCTTTATAGCTAGCATCTGTTTCTATAAAGATAGGCTTTTTAATATCATAAATAGCAAGGATAGGCGTTGAACATAAATACTTCTTTATGAGATTGAAGGTTTGTTCACATTCATCGGACCATTCAAATCTCACTCCTTTCCTTAATAAACGGTGGAGTGGTTCCAGCTTCTGGGTACTGTTTTCAATGTATCTTAAATAAAAATTTATGGATCCGAGGATACTACGGACTCCAGTTTTATCCGATGGTCTTTGAAGCTGTTGGATTGAAGTTAAGTTCCCTTGAGCAGGTGAAACTTTGTTTTTCGAAATCGTATGTCCTAGATATTTCACCGATTTACTTGCAAACACACATTTTTTAATTTTAATTTGAAACCTTCAGCACTTATAATTTGTAAAAATGTTTCAATGTGTTGAAGATGTTCCTCCCAAGTTCTAGAAAAAAACAAGATATCGTCGATGTACTTGACGCAGAATTTATCTCAATTATTTCTTCGCAAAATATTTGACAATATTCGTTGGAACGTGGCGGGAGCTGTTTTAAGACCAAAGGGAAGAACTTTAAACATGAATTTACCATATTTCGTAATAAATGATGTTTTATCTTGGTCTTGTTCTTTCAGTTTGATACACCAGAATGCAGAATTTATATCTAGAACCGTAAAATATTCGCAATTCACTACTTTTTCGATTACATCTTGTATTGTAGGGAATGGAAAACATTCAGGAACTGCTAGCTCATTTAATCTTCTAAAATCAATACATAACCGGGATCTTTTACCATCCTCTTTCTTGAAAGCCAATGTGACTTGAGAAGCAAATGGAGATTCAGATTCTTCAATAATTCCGACGTCTAATAATTTCTTGATTTGAGTTCTGATTTCTTGGTCGTCCGGAATTGAACATTTATATGGTCGACAGGTAACATATTCGTCTCTTAATAATTTTATCTCTGCTTCTTTAGACTTTACTTTGCCAATATCAAATTTATCTTTGGCAAACGTTTGCCGATACTTCTTAATTAATTGGAAAATCTTTGTTTTCTTATCTTCATTTTCTATATGTTGTAAGTCGACAAAAAATTCATTTAAATTTGATTCAACATTTTCAGCTAACTCTTTAACCTCGTGTTGAACTCGCATCTGATCATCATTGGATCGCTTAAAAGGAGTCTTCTGATCATTAATCGATCGGTATTCCTGCAGATATGTTACTTTCTCACTATTGATTCGCTGGCAAATTTTTAAATTTTCATTTTGAATCAGCTTAAATTTTGTTATAGCGTCAGTACCAAGTAACATATCATAGGAGAAATTATCATTTTTAACAACATATGTTGTCAAGTAGTCAATAATATTACCAATTCGTAGTTTAATTATTGCCCGGGCTGAAATGAAATTATGTCCGCTGATTGTTTTTAATACACTTCTATGTTTCATTAACCTTAACTTGAGCAAATCAGCAATACGTTGGTTGATTAATGATACATTGGAACCACAATCATAAATAGCGTTTATTTTCAAATTGTCATTAATTAATACATTTAATTTAATCAACGGATGTAATTTCGCCCGGTCCATTAGTTTAAATGTTCGTTTTCAAGATCTATCTTCAATATATCCACATCTTTTCCAAATACATTTTCAGTTGCATTAACCCGTTTTTGTTGTTCGGATTTATTGTTACGACAATCAGCTGGAAGATGGAATCTATTTTTAAAACCTAGACCCACACATATAGAACATGGTTTTCTCTGAATGTCATTGTTTTTCAATGGATTCAGAACGGACTTTTTGTTCATTGGAGTTATTGGTTGTTCTTTCTTTTTTCTGGAAAACGAATCTTCTAGTTTGCGAAGCTCAGTGAATAGCTTGTCGAGCGTGATTATCTCTTCTCTGTCCAGTTTGTTTTGGGCTTCAATAGGTAAACCAAAAACTATCTGATTAATTAGAGATAGTTCAGTTCTATCGGGCTCCGCAGCTATGCATAACCTCTCTTTTACCAGCGCATAATCGATCAAAGAACCTCCCAAATATTTATAGCTGAATGCTTTCCTAACAATAGACCAACCTTTATGAACAAAAACATTAAAAATGAATTCTTCCATATCTCCCATGATGTGGTTAGGCCATACTTTGTTAGGTTAGATTCGTACCAGTCTTTTACGGGGCCCACTAAAAAGAAACGTAAAGCCTGAATTTTAATGCTTTCTGAAGTTATTTGAAATCGAAAACACTCCTCCTCAAATTTACGTAGCCATTCAGTGGGATCGGTTTGATTCTTTTCAAATTTATCCAAAACAAATTTCTTTTCAATTTGGTACAATTTTACTTCGCCTTGAGTTGAATTGGATTTTAATTGTTGCTCTAATCGTCTAATTCGATCCTCATATTCAAATTGTAGCTGTTCAAAACATCGAGGAATTTGAGGAGGGATGTATTCTTCCAATGGTAATTGTTGGAAACACATGTTCCCTGCTTCATCGAAATATTCATTTTTAACATCGTCATCAATTTTTACGGCTATAGTTCTATAAGCATTCACATTCTTAATAGCAGCTATAGCATTAAAAATAGGTTTTTTACCTGATAAAACAGTGTGATGTTTCAAGTCAATTAATTCAGCTGGCAATAAATACCAAATATTTTTATCAGTAGAAATACATTGGATGAAAAATTCTTCCTCCGCTTTCTTAACAACTTTAACAAATAGCTGAGCCATCTCCTTACTCATTGAAGCTTGTAATTTAATTTCTAAAAACGTGATTTTATTCTCTGTATAAAAGTATAAAAATAATTAGAACGAGAGATTGATATAAAATACAAACAATTAAGACAATAAATAAATTAATACCTGTATAAAAGAATTAAATTACACGTCAGTCTTTCAACGTAGTAAGAGAACAAATTGTGGTTACACTTTACATTATTTACAATCATATGGGAAACCATATGTTAAGAGACCAAAGCCAACATCATATACATAAACTTGAATCCATTCTTCTGTGAATGGTTGATAGTTGCAATCATAATGTATTTTTTACTTAAATATGACAGTTTCTATATTCCGTCCAACGAATCCTGTCGAATACCCCAATGTAAGTCGTACAGATTCATGAAATGCAAGGGTATTGAATTTTATCAAAACACGAGATTTATGAACAAAGACAATGATGCCCCGAACGTGACTGAAAGGTCACGTTTAATGCTAACCACACACAAACTAACGTTATCTTTGAAAGCATTGATCCAGCACACTATTCACATGAATGCTGTGGATAGTTCCCTGTAAACCAACTAGTAATGTAAAACGATATATCAGTTACGACATATCAATGAATCCTTTTCAATGAAAAGTTATGTGAAATATTATAAGTGGTATGATTTCTTATTTTAAAGTAACTTCGTTCACCACTACTATTGATGTCCAACTTGGGACAGATTGTAATTTTACTCAATAAAATCGTTTTTGTTAAAAAAAGTAACTTCATAGCGTTCCTCAGTAATTTCAAAATTCAAATCTTTCTACGGATATATGCGTTTTACTGATATATGCGGAAAAACATTTTACTGATATTAGCGTGTGTTTAAGACCTTCACTTATTATTTTCACTCACCTATTTATGAAATATTGTAAGGGAAAGTATTAAAAAATCGTGAAAATTTCAGTGTTCAAAGAAAATACATGTTTTAAGGTCCCCTGAATCCAAATAATCAAGTGGCGCGAAAGCATCTCTATGTCCGTGGATCTGTGTGTTCGGTAAGTCATGAAAGAAAAAAAAAGTCGTACGATACTGAAATTTTATATTTAAGAGCAACTATAAGCACGAGATGTTACAACAACTTTTTCATCTGAATTTATAAACCATTAGAACCACTTTGTACCATTATCTCCATTCTACGATTATCTCAGAACCGATCATAACGATTTTGATTAAACTCACTAAAATTTTGTAAAATACCATATAGGTTTCATTCTGGTTTAAATAGTCTAAAAGGGTTTTAATGCAGACATTTTAAATTTTATTCTACCAAAGTATCTTTAATTGTGTATATCATTATGTTAATGAAAAGTGGTGAAAAGCATATAAGCATAACTGATTGTTGTAGATAAAAATATATGGATGGAGGGAAAAGACAAACCAGACGATTCCCGGCGCCTCTCCTTTAGTCGCGTCACTGGTTTGAGAGCTGGCGGAAGCAGATTGAATAGCCACAAACATACAGCGCATGAAGGGAAAATAACTCTATAAATATACAGTTCTCGTTGCTAGTGTTGTTTTGATAATCGAGGAGGATGGTAAGGATGTATGGAACTGATTAGAGATTGAGCCAGAGGATTGGGGTGATGAATAAGATTCTGACTTAATTAGGGGAATTTGGATGAAATAATTTGTAAAATAAATGGAACTTTGAGGTCAAGATGTAGGTTACGGTTTGTGACATAATATGGAGCGTTAATATTGTTATGAGAACTTTTGGATTCAATGGACTGGATGTAAAAACGCTGTAAATTATTACACAATGGTTTATTATTTCCAAATAACATTATTGGGACATAACTGTTTATAAGGCTGTTGATAGGCAAATTAAGTAATATGAAAAGCAATAATTCAAAGCATCATATCACAACACTACCACTGATTTCAAAACGCAATTTCTAAGCTAGTTGAAAGCCAAATTCAATAATTCTTTTTTCATTTGGTCCAAAGTTTTTTTGGAGAATAGCACTGGGATCTCCTGAACCCAGTTTGCTATCTACTTGTGAATGGCAAAGCTTAGTTTGTCGTTACCGAGTGTATAACGCTCAATCATTAGTTCAAGATAATTGTTTTGATGCGAACAAAGTTTCTATTCATTTTCATTATATTATTGACATGTAATAATTATTTATTTTATATCAATCACTATTATAGAAGAGTATTTTAGAATATGATCATATCAATTGGAACAATCTCTTCTTGTTTTTGTTTATATGCATTTATTTATCCATATATGTCAATAAATAATCTTATAACGTTTCGAGGTTTCACATGCCTCATCTTCAGATGTACAATGTTATCTAAAATATAATTGTATAAATACTCTATACATGCTTTTCTCTATCGTCAAAAATAACTGAGTTATGGCCGTATATATGTGAAAAATATCAATTTTTTTTCTTTTCTTTTTTCTCTTTTATAAATTATTAAAAAACAATAATGAATTTTTTTTCTATCTGCGAAAATAACGTAGTTACAAGAGTATATATAAGCGAGATTACAATTTTTTTTCTTTTCTTTTGTCTCTTTAATGTAATTATATAATGAATTTTTTTTTTCTATCTTCGAAAATTACATTGTTACAAGCGTATATATAAGCGAGATTACAATTTTTCAATTTTTTTTCTTTTCTTTTTTCTCTTTAATTATATAATGAATTTTTTTTTTCTATCTTAGAAAATAACATTGTTACAAGCGTATATATAAGCGAGATTTCAATTTTTTTCATTTTTCTTCTTTTTTGTTTATCGAGCTTTACTGATTCAAAAACTCTATACATGCTTTTCTCTATCGTCAAAAATAACTGAGTTATGAACGTATTTATGTGAAAAATATCAATTTTTTTCTTTTCTTTTTCTCTTTTATAATTATTCACGTTTTGTTGGTTAAAAAATACTAACTTAATATTTTTCTATCTTCAAAAATAACTGAGTTATTAAATAATTTCTTTTTATCGGCCGCCATTTTAAAACTAACTAGCTGATATCAACGTCTAGGTGTTAGGATCATCGTTGAATGGACTAGTATTTTTGTGGCGAATTTCGGAAAAAATGGTCCAGTGGTTTCGGAGATATGCCGCGGACGGCGGACAAACGGATTTTTTTTTTTATTCGTTATTCGTTTTTTATACGCATCTTGAAACGTAAACCCTCAAATTTTGAGCAGGATTAATTTTTTTTTTTTTTTTTTTTTTTTTGGGTCTATTACAAAGGTTG
The DNA here is from genome assembly GCA_023052935.1 of Piezodorus guildinii. Taxonomy (NCBI): domain Eukaryota; kingdom Metazoa; phylum Arthropoda; class Insecta; order Hemiptera; family Pentatomidae; genus Piezodorus; species Piezodorus guildinii. The sequence continues at coordinate 173,920,631 of CM041292.1, read as the reverse complement.
ATTATTGAAAATAATAAACCAAAAAATTGGCTGTTCTCTACAGTTTAAGCCTATTGGTTCAAGATAGTTCAGATTTTCAACTTTGCGAGAGTTGTGTGTTGCGCTGCGGGAAAGATGGAGCTGGATAGGAATTGAGCCAAAGGATCGGAACAGAAATTTATTTTCACTCTGTTTCCAGAATAGGGGGAATTATTGCAGACTGTACCGCAACAACCTCTTGATTTATTAACCCAAAAGCAAGTACCAGAACACTTAAGTTGACACATTGGGTTGTAAAATAAGTTCTTAGCGTTTTTCAATATTTCAATTTAATCCTCTCTGTGTTTATAGAATCGTGGTCAATAATGTTTACATATTCTAAAAATCTGGTGCGGGCAACACACGACTTTCACTTACATCAATTTGAAAAATCAATGAAAGAATTTTCAAATAGAGTTAGAGTTAAAAATACGTGAACCTATTAAAGAATTAAATAAATTTAATTTATATAGAAACATGTGTTTTATTAAAAAATCTTTTATTTTATTATCTAAAATAATCAGTTAGTTTTATCTTCTTCTCATCACTCTCTATTAACTTCTAAAAGCGTGTGCATGAGATGATATTTTTTCTAAAATCTTTAGCTTTCCAACGGTATATCATACATGTATATTACTGCTCTTATGTTCAAAAACGAAAAATTGCATTAAAAAAATATTTTTTCTGTTTTCTCCTTTAGTTGGGTATCGGATTTATCCAATTTATATATTTAAATGTTTTTCATCAGCGTTAACAAGATAATCTAGTTATTATTATTGAATCTACAAAATTAAAGGTACTTTAGAGGAAGAAAATTTAAAATATCGGTATTTAAGCCCTGTCAGACCATTTTTATCCAAATAAAACCTACATGATATAACAGCCCATTAAATTTTACATCGATATAGCGAGTTTAATCAAAATCGTCGGAACCGTTTTCGAGAAAATCGAAAAAAGGTGCAAAATGCATGGTATAAAGTGCCTCTTCTGGTAAGCTCATTTTGATGAAAAAAGTTTTGTCCCGTCTCGGGCGTATAGTTGTCTTAAATATGAAATTTCAGTTTCATAGGACTTACGTTTCCGCCCGGGAGTTACCACACACACACACACACACAGACCTTTTTGCGGGACTTGATTATTTGGACTCAGGGGACCCTAAAACGTGTATTTCCGTTGAAAACTGGAATTCGAAAATTTTCACGATCGCAATACTTCCCCTTACTATATATAGTAAGTGAAAGTAAAAAAGGATTAGTTAAGATTTTCTTATGTATCAGTTGCAACCGAGATTCAATGGAAGAGGAAAAAATTCATTTTCGTCATTTAATGATTTTTTATTTCCCAAAAGGAAAATCCGCTGCAACAGTTAACCAAATTGTGTATGGCGATGCTGCCTTAGGAGAAGCACCATCCTTAAATGGTTTGCTCGGTTTTTTTTTACTAGTAAGAAGCAAAGCGCTTGGGTCGTCCTTTTTCGTTTTGGGAGGACGGAATAAAATATTACCTGAAACATAACAACGTGTAACAGACAAAAATGGGTCATATGTAATTGATCCATCTCAGCGGGTCTTCCTCAAGGCTCTTGCCTATCTCCAATCCTATTTAATTTGTTCATTTCTGATTTACCAGCCCATCCATTTGTGACGAGGTCATTATACGCTGATGATACAGCATTGTATACCTCATCATATCGCATCGATACAAAAGTGAATCGCCTTCAACAATATTTTAAAAAATTTCACAAATATTGCATAAAATGGAAATTGAAAATTAATCCCACCAAATCCGAAGCAATTCTTTTCACTAAACGTCGCCCACAAATCAACCACCAAATCAAGATAAATTCAGCTCTCATCCCTTGGTCAAAATCCGTACAGTACCTAGGCGTAACATTAGACAAATCTCTTAGATTCACAGACCATATCAATAGAAAAATCGATAAAGCCAAAAAAATAATATTTAAAATGTTCCCATACTTCAACAAAAAATCCCATTTGAGCTCTCATAACAAATTAATAATATACAAATCAGTTATTCGCCCGTTAATTACATACGCCTCGCCAGTCTGGAGCTCAACCTGCTTGTCTAACTACCAAAAACTTGAAAGAATTCAAAATCTATCAATGCGGATAATTAACAATTACCCCCGCTACACTAAAATATCATCTATGCTCCAGGACTTACAGCTGCCAACAATTAAACATTTTGTCCATACTCAAACAGCTTCTTACTTCAGTAAAACACCAGTTTCCAAAAATCCTTTAATAAAGGAAATTGGTAACTATAATAAAGCATCTCTAAAACGCTACACTCATAAAAGAACTAAACATGTGTTGCTAACTTAAGCTAGTTTATTTTAATTTCTAAGTTTATATTATCAATTGTGTTATCTGTTTTTTTTGTTTTGTTTTTTGTTTTTGTTTTTTATATGTAGGTTTTTTATTTAGTTTTTCCTACTACCATAGTTAATATCAATTTAATTTTACTACTAATTATGGATTAGATAATTAGATTATAACTACCTAATGAACCAAACATTTGATGATTGTAAGGATGTCTCATCCGAAATCATTTATAAATATTTTGTCAATATGTAAAAATGTAAATAAAGTTTATTTTCTTCTTCTGTAATTGATTAAAAATATTTACAAAAATCTGGAGTGTTTATTGAAATCACCAGTGAAACACGCAGTTGAGTTTTTCGTGGTAGTGAAAAATTAATTTTAAGGCTGCCTCATATTTCTCTAAACGAACATGTATCAACAGATTATAACAATAAAAGTGGTCATCGATATTTTTTTTAAAAATGTTTTTATTTCAATACAAAAAATTACATTTCCTCCATTGAAATTAATAAATAAATCAACAATGTTTATAAGAGCTTAAGAAGAGATGTTTTCAATACCTCACCTATACTTACTATTTCTCTTCTACTCCTTCTCCTAGCAGATTAAGGGGGTGAGGAGAACGCCTTAACAACAAGTCATCTTTTGACTCAGGAGAACCTAAAAAGTAAAAAAAAAATAATGATAAAATGTTATTTTTACTTATGGAAGTAAAAATGAAAAAAAAAATTCAATTTTTCACATTTTGGTATCGCTGTTATAATGGTATATCTCTAATTTATATTAGTTTTTATGTTTTCAAAAATATTATTCCTACAAATGTATATAGTCACATCTCTTATAAGTTGTAGCTTGACCATATAAGATTTTTTTCTTCTCTTTGTTCATCGCGTTGTCTTGATCTCAAAAGTCTTTTCGGTTTTCTCCATCTTCAATAATAACCGATTTTTGGTGGAATTGTATCTATTATAATTGATATACAGATTATATTTTTCCTATTTTCAAAAATAACTGAGTTATTGAATTAAATCACTTTAAATCACCCATTTTAAAAATAACCAGATGATATCAACGTCTAGGTGTTAGGATCATCGCTGCATGCATGCATGCCCTAGTATTTTTGAGGCAAATTTCAAAACAATTGGTCCAGTAGTTTCGGAGATAGGCCGCGTACGGCGGGCGGCGGACTAACGGATTTTTTTAAATTTGTTATTTGGGTTCTAAGCATCTTATAATGTAAGCCCTCAATTTTTTTTTCTTTTCTGGTCGATTACAAAGGTTCATTATTTAAAATAATAAACCAATAATACTTTAAACATATTCTTTAATATTTAAAATTCTTTATATCCAATATTTAAATAACTGGAAATGCATAAAATTCTTAAAGCCTTATCGCAGCCTAATGAAAAAACTTACTATTTTTCGTTTCACACATAAATAGTTCAGATGATACAATTTCAACTCGTAATACTGCGAAAAATGATATCGTGACTGATAAGAATTGAGAACCTAAATCCGGAGTAATAAATTTTTTATTGCTTTCGTGCACATGATACGAAATATTGTATCCAATAAGATTGTCCGACCGCTGTTGATTTAGGGCTCTATAGAATCCCTCCAACTTATAGATTGATATCTTTGTTACAATATGAACCCTTTTCACTCGATTCGACTTATTTGTTTTGAATAATATATTGAATAAAATATAAAATATTTTCGGAATGAAAATCTCTGACTGTGATTGTTTTATTATTAGAACAGATTAAATCAAACGTGAAAACAGTAGAGTTACGGGTTCATTGAACAGTGATTAAGTCTATGACACTTCTCAAAAGAATAGTCTATAGCATAGCATAGCAACTACTATGAATTTTAATCAAACCTACATAATATAAATAACTTCGTTTAACGAATTTCTTGAGTTGTCTTTAAAAGAGTAATATCCGAAATCATAACTCAAACAAAAAATTAAAACACTCCATTTCTCTCAGACAGGGAAAAAGAATATACTATGAATCTAGTAGGGGTTTTAACCTATTTTTTACTTTCACTTACTATATATAGTAAGGGAAACTATTGCGATCGTGAAAATTTTCGAATTCCAATTTTCAACGGAAATACACATTTTAGGGTCCCCTGAGTCCAAATAACCAAAAAAGGTCTGTGTGTGTGGTAACTCCCGGGCGGAAACGGTAAGTCCTATGAAATTGAAATTTCATATTTAAGACAAACATACGCCCGAGACGTTACAATACCTTTTTCATCAAAATGAGCTTACCAGAAGAGCCACTTTGTACTATGCATATTGCACCTTTTTTCGATTTTCTCGAAAACGATTCCGACGATTTTGTTTAAACTCTTAAAATTTAATGTGTTTTTATATCATGTAGATTTCATTCTGATTAAAATGGTCTGACAGGGCTTAAATACCGATATTTTAAATTTTCTTTCTCTACAGTACCTTTAATTTTGTTGATTCTAAAAAAATTATTTTTTACTATATTATCTTGTTACCACTGATGAAAAACAGGTAAATATATAAATTTAATTAATTCGATACCCAACTAAAGGAAAAAACTGAAAAAATATATTTTTAAAGAAATTTTTTGTTTTTGACCATAAAAGCAGTAATATACATGTATGATATACTGTTGGAAAGCTAAAGATTTTAGAAAAAATATTATCTTATACTCAAGCTTATATAGAAACATGTGTTTTATTAGAAAATCTATTATATGGTTATCTAAAATAATTAGTTAGTTTTATCTTCTTTTCACTACTCTCTATTAACTTTTAAAAGCTTGAGTATAAGATAATATTTTTTCTAAATTTTTTAGCTTTTATATCATACATGTATATTACTTCTTTTATGTTCAATAACAAAAAAAAAATTTAAAAACATATTTTTTAAAGGATAAAACTGAAAAAATATATTTTTAAAGAAATTTTTTGTTTTTGAACATAAAAGAACATGTTTGTTTTGAACATAAATTTTTACTTTCACTTACCTATATATTTCGAAGAAAGTATTGCGATCGTGAAAATCCTCGAATATGAGTTTTCAACGAAAATATGCGTTTTAGGGTCCCCAGAGTCCAAATTACCAAGTCCCACAAAAAGATCTGTGTGTGTCCGTGTGTGGTAACTCTAGCGCGTAAACGCAAAGTCCTATGTAACCGAAATTTTATAGAGGTGTAACAGAAACTTTTCACCACCATCAAAATCGGCTTACCAGAAGAGCCACATTATACTATGAATTTTACACCTTTTTGCGGTTTTCTCAAAAACGCCTCTAACGATTTTGATTAAACTCGCAAAATCGTAGCTCGTAGGAGCGACAATTTTTCACAGGTTCTAGACGCCAGTTAGAACAGTTTAATCCATTCTAGGCTTTAGACCATTATTAAAAGAGCACGATCTATATTATTTAAACCGAATAATTACACCCACTTCTTGCCTTTAACCTTGGCTCTACTTCCTCCAGCATTTCGTTTTTTGTAGTTTTCATAGATCCTAAATATCTAAATTCATCCACATGTCATACGCATATCCTGATATATCAATCTCACCTAGCTTGTCACCGTTCCTACTGCTAACCTTATATTTCGCCTTATCCGTATTTATTTCAAGATCTGTCTTTTTACTGGTTTTTATAGTCTTATATAAAAATGTTTACTACCAACTTTGCAAATAAGCTTAAAGGGAGTTATAATTTTTAAATAAGTTACGGTGACTGACACACGTGACGCAATGTTGTCACTTTCAGAAAAGATAGATTAATGCCATTACTCTGGAGGATGAGCTTGTCATCAACCTCTCTACTCTCCTCCTCACCCCACATCCTCTCTCTCTCTTCTCTCTCTCTCTCTCTCTCTCTCTCTCTCTCTCTCTCTCTCTCTCTCTCTCTCTCTCTCTCTCCCTCCCTCTCTCACTACCCTATATATATAACACCCCGCTGCGACTAATATGAGCGAAGAATCAGAGGAAAATGTGGAAAAGACGGATGGAATTAACCTCATCCCAATAATTTCAAATGATTTACATTTTAATTTTAAAATAATTTAATTTACCGTTGTTATTTTTGTCCTAATAATTAATAAATCACAAGGGACAACTTTTCAACACCTAGGAATCGATTTACGTCAAGATCGGTTTGCGGAGTAAATCAGTAAGTTCTTCTGCCACAAGAAAATAAAACCCAAAATATCATTTACGAAGTACTTTAAAATATTGGATTTTCCGAAAAGTTCGTACAGGTTTTTAAAATAAAATTTACCTTTTATTTTTTCAACTAAAATTGATTCACAAGCTAAAAAAAAAAAAAAAATAATAATTCACCCTCCTAAAAATTCGAGATTCCGAATAAGGAATAAAAAAAAATACGTTTTTCGCCGTTGGCGGCTTTTCTCCGAAACTACTTTACTGATGTTTTTGATACTCGGCAAAAACAACACTAGCGCATCCATCAATGATCCTGATACTCCGTGAGCCAGCAACGAAAAGTGCAAGCTATTTTACCCAAATTTTTATTACGTAAAGGATCTGTCATGGTAAAATGAAAACTACACGTCTGTCAACTCATAACGGGTAGGTTACAAAATGCCGACCATTCAAAAAAGGACCAAAGAGACGAGATTCTGACTCATTTGACCGGATCCATCATATATTTTTTATCAAGGGTAATTGTTAAATTTGGACACATGGAGTATGGATAATTGCAAAAAGGGATTGTGACAGACAGAAAAAACTGAAAGACTGAAAACTTGAAAAAAAAAAAAATTAATGTCGTACTATTGCTGACAATGACTTGACATTGCTCCTTCGGATTTCCATCTTTTCCGTTCCCTCAAAAACTTTCTACTAGGGAAATCTTACTCTTCAGAAGATGACGTCAAAACGTATCTTTTATTGTTCTTCAGGAGTAAGGACAGTGATTTTTGGAAAAAATGGATAATGGATCTTCCAAGCCGTTGGGAAAGGTACATAAGTAACTATTTTGTAGATTAAATAAATAAATTTTAAGCTGTTCATCAATTTTAATTTTTGTCCAACGAACTTTAAGGACAACCATATATATTCTTATAAAAACTTCTTAATAGCGATCATAATAACAGAAATTGACGCAGACAAAGTCGCGGGCAACAGCTAGTACGTTCATAAAGTATAAACAAACATTTAAAACAAAGAAACTGGAATTTATAGGGACAACGTATGAAAAAACAAAAAAAACAAGAGCTAAAATGAAAAAAATTAAAAAAAAAAACTTTTTCCCGTGAAACAGCACGAGCTCGCAGGTAATTATTAATGGAAAGTAAACTATAAACCTTCTAGCTAATTTCTGTGGTGGTAGATTTCTAGGCGATGTTCGCTATGAATGTTTTAAATTTTTTTTATGTTTTTCATTAATAAAAACTTTAAGAATCTATAAAAATTCAAGCCTTACCTTAGCATAACCTTAAATTATGATAATAAAGTTAAATCATCGGAATAAAGATGGTTCATTAATTTTGGTTATCAAAATAGTTGTATTTTTTTTTAAAAAAGGACATTTTCTATGGACGGTCGTTTTAATAAGATACCTTAGGTGGAATTTTTTAATTAAAAAAAATAACTGATGATGGACAATTATGGCAGAAACCGAGAAGAACAGTTTTACCCAAAACATATGGGGAAATTCGATATTTCAGATATTGGTCCTATGACCACCGAATGCATAGGCTCGCCCTACTGTGCGCCGTCTTCCCACCTCAGCCTTGGCCTTCCTCTGTCTCTCGACCGGATCAAATTAACAAATAGTAGTTTTGGGGATTTTGTTCCTCATCCCTCCTTGCAATGTGGCCTGCCCATCTTAGGCCACCACACTTTACAAAACGAACGACGTTCTCTTCCCCAAATAATTGGTTTACCTCCCGGTTATTGCGCCTCCTACTCTTAATGGCTCCGAAAATACGGCGCACAATTTTCCTTTCAAAGATAAGAAGCTTCCTCTCCTCTGAATCAGTCAGGATCTATGTCTCCGAAGCATGCGTCAAAAGTGATGTATAAGTGCTGTATAAAGAAGGCACTTGGTCTGAAGAGAAAAGGCCTTATTGCTAAGGTTCTTTCTGAGGTCAGAATAGCAATAATTGGCCTTCCGTGTTCGTATGCCCGTCTCGAAACTTATCTTATTTGTAATAAGTACTTCTTAATCTGGTTCACATTAGAAAAAGAAGTACTGATAATTTAGGTATATTACTTGAAAATGATAAGATAAGATAAGATAATGATAGGCTTAACGAACTAGAAGGTTTGATGCCGATACCACCAAATGTTGCCGACATAGATTTGTTCAATGATCACCGGTCAAGCCCAAGCCCCTGAGATCAGGCAAAACAATCCTTCCACCAACGCCTCGGCTCCCCTGTCTACCGCTTAACAGGCGGTTCAGAGCCTACTGACTTTTCTGGATTCGTTCTTAACTGAGCCTACTAACTTTACACGCCCATTTGAGTCGCCGCGATCCTTTCAACTCAATTATATTGACATGGTACAAGCTCCATAATTTCAAGTTGCATAACCTCCTTAATTCGCCAGTGGCCACATCTCCCTTTGGAACAAATATTTTACATAGTACTTTATTCTCGAAAATCTTAAGGCGTTGACCAGTTTTCAAAATAAGCAACCAAGTTTCAGACCCGTATAGAACCGTCGGGATAGTTCTTGTATAAATTCTAACTTCGTTTTTCGAGAGATGCCACAAACTAAGTGATTTCGAAACAGAATAATGTCGGGTTGTTTCAAATGAAATGTCCGTTTTAATAGTTTCTGAAATACATAAAGGATTTTACAGGTCTCTGTTTTTTTCTTCCGAATGTTTACATATTTAAAGTAAACAGTTACTAATCCTCTACCTTTGTATTATAAACATTAGCTTCCCAATCCATTACCCACTTTTTAGTATACCTCCAAATATGAACACGGAAACACACGATTTTCGAGTAATATTTTTGTACGAGTTTAAACTCGGCCATTCAGCAGCTGATCCCGCTAGAAATATTTGCAAGGCGTTTGGGGAATTGAGTATTAATGAACGGACCATTCGCCGTTGGTTTGCTAAGTTTTCAGCTGGGGATACCGACTTGGAAAACTTACCCCGAGGAAGACCTCCGTCCCTAATAGACAACGATGTCCTCAAACATACATTAGAAGGAAACCTCTACAAAACAGATAAAGGACTCTCAGCACAACTTAATGCAAGTGCATCTACCGTTTCCAGGCATTTAAAGTGTATTGGGAAAGTAAAAAAGCTCGATACATGGGTACCTCATGATCTCATTGAGCGGCAGCAATTGAAACGCCTTGAGACCTGCGTTTCTTTGCTTGCGAGACAAAAAACCGAGCCTTTCCTTGAAGGAATAATTACCTGCGATAAAAAATGGATCGCATATGACAATCAGCGTCGGTCAGGGCAGAGGTTGAATATCAACGAAACCCCGGGGCAAATGCCAAAACCGAATTCGCATCCCAAAAAAATGATGGTAACAGTATGGTGGTCCATGGCTGGGATAAATCATTATTCCTTTTTACCTAGAGGTGAAACCATTACCTCTACAACGTACTGCAATGAAATTGGCCAAATGCACACAAAATTATTAAAAAAACAACCTGGATTGGTAAATCGGAAGGGTCCTATACTCTTCCACGACAACGCTAGACCCCATGTTTCAAAACATAACGTGCAAAAATTAAAAAAAAATTGGGCTACGAAGTTCTTCCGCACCCACCATATTGTACCCACTTGTCTCCAACAGATTACCTGCCACCTGTTCAGGAATTTAGACAACTTCGTCCAAGGAAAACTTTTTGAAAATGATGATCAAGTGAAAAGTGCGTTTTCAGATTTTGTTTCACTTCAAAGCTCAGAGTTTTTCAGTTCGGGGATAAAAAAGTTGGTGTCACGTTGGGAAAAATGTGTAGAAAAAGAAGGTAAATCCTTCGAATAAAATTATCTTGTTTTCATATCGTATTTTTAATAAATATCCTTTACCTTGAAAACGGACATTTCATGTGACACAACCCAACAGCATGCATTTCCTGCCTTTAACCGCGACTTTATTTCTTCTTTTGATTTTGTTTTTTCTAGTGATCATAGCACCTAAATACTTAAATTTCTCTAGAAAATGAGAGGGAAATACTTTATATTTAAGAAAATTAATCTTTGTAATAGCCTTATAAAGCCAAGGAAAAGTAAAGATATCTTTTTTATGAAAAATGGTTCTTTTTCTATACTTCTTCGCTGTATTTCACAGTATTTTGGCTAGCGAAATCTTCTATATTTTTTTCTTTACCGCTAGTAATTTCATCGGTGAATGTTCAGGTTCAAGAGGCAAACCAAAATTGAAAGAGGGATTAGATTAAGCAATTTTCGCTTGTGTCCTTTGCAGCATTCCCACCGATTTTTTTTTTTTTTTTTTCCTCGAATAATTATAAAATTTTGTTCTTTACAGGAGTGTAATAAAACTAATTTCAGGAACAGGTAAAACACTTCACAACAACACTGTGAATGAAACATCCTCTAAATCACGATAAAGTAAACCCAAACGTACTCCATTGACTTGACAGTTTCAAGTAAACAAGTTTAAGGAGGGTAGCTAATAAATAATTTAATGCTACAGTTCAGCGTAAATGTCTTCCCTTTAGTTGGTTTTAAGAAAACAGCGAATATTACTAAAGAATTGGAGGTAGTTAAAAATTAATGTTAAATGTTTGTACACATTTAATATATTAACGCCTTTCTCTGAAGAAGATATTACTACCACTTATCGTTTCAAACTAAACACACCATTATTTGAAGCATTTTAACATCAATTTGAAAGTTCTTATTTATTGATTTGAAGTCACTTTATGCTACTGTGACTTCTATATGTTATATGCTACAGTGGGGATTTTGCCCACACAGGTTTAATTAAGATAGGGATTTTTAACCAGTACCTGACATTATACTGGATCTGGACCACAATTTTACACTCCTTAGGAAGAAAAGCATGTCTGTAGATTTTATTAGTCTCTTTAAACAAGCCTAGGACCATCAGCTGGATTTGAATTCTCCACCTGAGTATAGAAAGCTGTTATGCTAGCCACTACAACACATATGACCCCGAAAATTGAATGTTCTTTGGGAATTTACAAATACAGTTTTGAGTAGAGTGTTTATTCAAAACTCACTTAATCAAACATTTTAATTAACCGTGTGTTATTGAACTGAATGGCAACCTAATGACACTTTTTTGAAAAAAAAAAATCCAGTTCTGGGTTTTCAAAAATGAAATTTGGTTACAAAGAGAAAATGTATCATATTTAAGAGACAAATTGTTTTACTAATAAAATTATGCCGATAACTATTACTTATACAGATATTTAATTCCATTCAAATTAAAGCTACTTAAAAGAACTACAAAGTTTATAATACTAATTACCAAAGGATAAACTGTTTATACAATGTTGGTTTGAATATCTTAATAAAATGTGTTTTCGGTTATACTTTATCTCAGTAACTATTAGACCTAAAGATGTCTAATACTACTTAACTACAGAATATTTCCTGCATAAAATATCCATTCACTTGCCAAAAATGGAGGCCTTGAAATTCATCCATGAGACAGCAACTTTTTCATAAGGAATATTTCTCTGTATTTGGTTGGAAAAAAACATCAACACTTCTTTTGCTCCACTCCTTCTTGATAAGCAGGCATTGAATTTGCTTCACAAAGTAGATAGCAGCATCTGACCAAAATAATATAGAATATCACTCCAATTTGCTTTCTTTTCCAACAGATTTAGGAAAAGGCTTTTATTTTATTTTATTTATTTATTTTTCGTCTGCATCACTGTATGTTAATTGAAGATGCTAGTAACAAATGACAACATCAGGAATAATAACGTGGTGATAAATGTGACATAAAACATCTATATTTTATTAGGGAGGGCGAGTGATAAAGACCACCTACTGAAGTTGTCTTTTACCCGTTTGGTTCGAAAAAGTCATTTTTGCTTTGGGCACAAATTTATGAATCAAAAAGTAGTGCATGGTAAGTCTGTCTAAAAAAAGGGTGTTAAATAATTACTTAATATCAAGAAAGTATTCTACTAATGCTTTTAAACAGTATAAATAATTGTAACTTTTTTTTTTTAATTTTACGTTAGCTCATACCGATCAATAGAAGAGACCCTCAATAGAAACTTTGGGTTAAAAACCTTATTTTTTTTATCCTTACCTTCCTATTCACCTAAATATATATGTATGTATATGCATGTTTTATATATATTACATAAATACAAAACTTTAAAACACTATAAGTAGACACAATTTTAAATTTTCATAAGGTTCACCATAAAATCTCTTTAAATTTCATTTAAAACTCAATGCTTACTCAATCACATTATTGCTGAATAATGTTTCATGCCTAACAAAATAGAATCCAACAAGGAAATTACAGTTTACTCAATATTATAAGCCACTCATATTCTCGTTTTTAAAACTCTTATACTGATCAACAGAAGAGCTAGGGCATGTATAGACTAAAACTAATTACCAAAATGTTATGTTTATCAACCACTCTACCAATCTGGTCCAATACATCCAATGAAAAGTGAAAAAAACAAGATAAGTTCTAGTCATATGTTTGTTTAGCAGAGTATTATTAAATATTTTATTATCTTATCAACAGTCTCATCAAATCAAAAAATATCACAACATATGCAAAATGCACAACAATTTTAATGTTTCATTTTTATAAAATAAATTTTAAAATATAAATCAGCTAATCATGATACTTTATTCAATCAAAATAATTTATTATGATTGCATTGATTCCCATAAAAATTGTTTGTTTTTTTTTCAAATGTGTTGCACAATAACTCATAAATCTTCAACTTTTGTTACCAGTAGCAGTCATATGAAGATTCAATAGTATTAATACAGAAATAACTTACAACAAAATCAACTAAAATATGGCCAGGCATATATCATTATCAAATAAATTATGATTTTCAAATTTATAAAGAAGAGTGCAGTTCACTGCCTGGCAGTAGTGAGTGTGGGAGGTCAGTGAGATTAGATTGAGGAAAGTGTCTCCTTTATAAAGATATAAACAGATATTGCATTATCTGAGGTCTATGTCAAAAATTATGATTGAAATAAAAAACAGAACAAAAAGAGATAAAGTTGATTCTAAAAACCCATAAGGACAGGGAAGTTATAGCAAATAGTTATAATTACTTCTGGCATTTTTATAAACTATTGGAACATCTAATAGAAGTTAAGCTATTACACTACTGATGAACAGTTAAAGCTGTAGTTTCGTTAGCTGTAGTTTGTATCAAAAAATCTAAATAATTCTATATCTAAATTTACCTATTTGAATGGAACTGATATTTTAGAAACCCCCCCACACACACAAAAAAAACCTTATTTCTAATAGGTGTCGACCATGAAACAGTGAATCAATAAGCTAACAAAACAATATATATATATATATATATAAAATAACAAATTTTAAATATTTGACAACTAGTTGAGAAAATTATTTCTCTTGAAGAGTATAAAAAATTGATGACTTTTATGGAAGGAGTTGGTTTTGGAATGAGGAAAGGAAGAAATAAAGAAGATAAAATTATAATTTTATATTAATGGTCAAAAAAATTTTAGCAAATGCTACAAAACATTGATTTAACATTTTTATCGCTGTACAAAATTAATTATAGTCCAGTGATGTCTTTAACAAATTTATATAGCTAATCGAAATTGATGGAAAGTAATTTTTTTTATAACTAACTTAAAATATAAACTTAAAAATGTTATAATAAAGTTCTTAAGACATAACAATAGTAAAAAAAATTATAATACGATATTAAATGTAAAAGCAATTATCAGTAAAAAAAAAAAATCAAAATAATTCATTTTCAATGTCTTGCTGATCTCTTCAGATAGCACCATAATAATTTTAAATAATTTTTCACACGACTTTTAATTTTAAAAAATTTTACAATCACCGACAGACATTCACACAATCATAAATGCTTGTATGTAAAGCAATATCATTATGTACATCTTTACATACAAATTTTTACAAACAACTTGATACTAAACAATAGACATTTTCCTTGAATGCCTACTTTCAGAATGTGTCTCAACCACATAACGTACACTACCAATATCTTTACTTACACAGTTCAGCAAACCACTTCTTTGCACTTGAACATCGTGGATTGGTGCAGTGAGGGCACCTGGTTAAAAATTTAGGACTGACTCTACAATCGCTCTTCAAATGAGAGCTCACGATATCTGCAAGAGCAGAAATAAAAAGTGGATGATCATTCGGGGCTGCTGCTCTTCTTATGCATTCAACACCCAACTAAAAGAACAAGAAAAAAATACAGGCAAAATCAGTTCTATCCGAAACTATAATATATTTCTAACCATTAGCATTATAACTTTAACTAGTCAAAGCATTGAAAGAGAGTTGACACTAATCAGAATCTCATCAGAAATTTGTAGGTAAATTAATCTCAGTAATATTATTTAAGATATCTTAATTTAAATATTGCAGATATTAGTTCTAGTTCATTGCATATATTTTCAATCACATATTTGTCAAGAGACATGGATCTATCCTATCAATAAAAAAATAAAATAAATCATAAAATGCTCGGAGAAAACTAAACTGAACTTACATTACAGTACACTGTTACATCACACAATAATATTACAATCAAGTTAAATGCACATTCTAATACTATTGCAACCACAGGAGTTAATAAGTCATTAGCTTATATGGCTGTAATTACAATCTACACAGAAAATCAGCTCTTCAAGCTCTAAAATTCTCTAAGGTGACATCCACGCTAATCAGGTATTATAAACAAAATTTGAAATCACATATTTATCGAAAGGAATTTTAAACTAGTAAGGAACCTTAGCCACAAAAGAATTAAAGGTGATGAAAAAGTCATCATTAATTATTAAAAAAACATTATTGGGAATAGCTTTGCAATAAATTTTTCAGGAAGGTAACTGGTCTAATGAAGTCAGGAAATGATTAGTACCTTTAAAAAATTCAGTATCATAGAGAACTCTAACAAAACTTAAACTCTACAAGGTCAGATTAATTTATATTTATATAAAAATCAGTGTTAATTTGTATGTTACCTCTTCCCCAAGTTCTTTGCAGTATTCAATATCCAACTCGTGTAATGTTTCAATATGCTCATTAACGAATGCAACCGGAACAAGGATAAAATTTTTCTTTCCTTGTTTTACATAGCCTGACAACAAAAAATACAATAATTTAGAATACATAATATATAGCAACAGAAAATATGTAAGTTAAATAGTAACCTTTTATGGCTTCATCAGTATATGGTTGCAACCATGGTAGTGGACCAACTTTGGATTGCCAGACTAAACAATAAGGATTACAGTATGATAATTCCTGCATCACAAGTTGGACAGTAGCTCCAACTTCACTAGGATAAGGATCTCCACGGTTAACAGCCTAAACCAATATTATTACTTTTGGTTATTAATCGATTTTAAGTCACAAGAATATCTTGTATTTTTATTAAGTTGAAAACTACAGACTATAGACAAAGCATGTTAGGGCGAGAGTCTCTGATCAACCACTTCTGATGCTCACTAGGTTAATATTTATTCCATAGAGGTCAATTAAAAAAAAAATTGGTTAAAATACAAATTGCTACCTACACAAAAACAGCTTACAAAATACACAAAATAGCCAATCGGCCAGGTTGGCCCTCTTATCATCAATTACTCCAGCACCACAGACATGAATATTTCCTTTGACAATATAGATACCAAACAAACAAATCAAAATGATCAGTTTATAATCAGTATTATTTCCAAAGAAATGTTTGTTTAACTTCAAGCTTTTATGAAGAGAGAATTAAAAATTCCAGGAATTCATTGCTTAGAATATATGGCAATTAAATAGAATTGTAAACCGATTGATTAAATAAGTGCACAGAAGAGAAGGAATAAATAACAATTAATTAATATACGATTAATTGCAGACATTGAGATTCACGAAAAAGATTAACTTTGATATTCACCTACTTCCACAATAATCAACAAAACCTAAACATGATAATTTACCAGTTGATAAGCATTAGAAGAGGGGTCACCTGTTAGCATAACAGCTTTCTATTCCAAAAGTCGATAGTTCAAACCTGCAGGTGGTCCTAGGATTTTTTAATGGGAGTAAAAATTCCTCAGTTATACCATCCTTCGGAGGGAAAGCAAAAAGGTGGTCCCGAGTCTGTGCAATGTCAGGTACTTGTTAAAGATCCCTAATCCTGGATAGGCAAAATTTAGGACTCCCACTGTAGCATCATCAGATCAGCCATAGCAGCATAAAGTGAAGTTAAATCAATAAACATACATAAAAAGCATTAGAAGTGACTAATGGTTATTGGCAGATTACTGGTCAACAAAGTGTTAATTGCTGCAACTAAATTATATTTAATTAGATTACAGAAACTGAATCAATAATACTTTACTTTAAAAAAAAATCAATTTTCAAGATATGGGAATAATTTTTACAAAAAACAAATCTGTAATCAATACAAAGAATAAATTAAAAAAATAAAAATGAGGTTCACCTTCAGAGGTAGAGAATGAGCAGAAAATAATATAACAACATCCTTTTGCTTTTCTTTTGGAAATTGTTTAAGTTCTGTTGTAATTCTGTCAGCCACAGTTTTAGTAAACAATGGATGAACTGGCCATCGGTCAATTACACTCCACTTAATATTGGTATTATTTTCCCTATAACGTAAAATTATGAATGAACAATCAACGTGAGTAGGTAAAAAAATAAGAAATAAACTCATTTAATAATTCAATAAAATATTCTAAAACATTAAGTTTAAAGCAAGAGGTACTTAAAATAAATTCATTTATCACTGCTGCAAAATATTCTCAACAAACAATAACAAATTTATTTCAATCATAATTTTATTAGTCAATTTCATGTATTTTCAACATGATATTAACACAAACTTGAAATTTTGCATTTTGATAACTGGATAAACATTATTCAAGTTCAATGACTTCCTGTGTTTATCTGGTTCAATGTACATACCTATTGGACATGAATGAATAGAGAGCATTAAAACTTGAGCCACTAGTAGCACAACTATACTGTGGATATTGTGAAAATACAACTACTCTTTCTGGTTCATCCCTACAAAATAAGAATTAAAAATAAGCTGTCTGATCAAGGTTATTATTAACTCATTAATCTAAGCAAAGAATAAAACCAAAGTTGATTGACCTTTCTATTTCCAGAACTGTTTCTTCAGTTAACGGATTTACATATCTAAAAGCTACATAGTGCTTATGAGGAGCAGTACTAGGTGATAAGTTATCAAGCTTTTGACACAATAACTCTCCCTGAAATATTTTCAATAAGATGATTGACAAGAAGATGAAAAATAGATTGTGTATTATTGAATCATTCATCATGATTTACTACCTGCAATCTAGTCCATTTAAGAATAGGAGATCCACCACCTATTTCACCATATTTTTTCTGAACCTCCGAAGTTCTTTTTCTAGCGATGTATGGACCTAATGTACTAAAAACATATTATAACTGCAATCTTAAGTACATAAAAATAATTTTAAAAATTCAGTAATTAAAACCAAAAGGTAACCTTTGAACTGGCAGTTGAATCATATCCCGATCTGTCATTATTCTCAATAAATATTCAGGTACTTGGTCGGTAGTTTCGGGTCCACCCATGTTTAACATCATAATAGCTGTTTTAACGTTTTTCTTTGCATTTTTACTATAGTTACAGGATAAATTCTTTAATAATTGACCTATATGAAATAAACACTTAGTATTAAAAGTAATATGATATACATTAAAATGAAAATAAATCATTGCAAAGTTCATTAAGCATTTATTTTGACAAATAATAGTGAATACCCTTCGGTCGCAAGAGGGAAAAATAAGAGCACATGCTTTTCAATTTCAAATACAGCTGTAGTAACAATTCACACTGTCACCCTAGAGTAACAACTAACTCATTGGTTAGAATCAGCTGTGGCTAGTAACGTCATATACGGTTTAGGTTTGCCGCGTTTTTCAAACTGGATAGTTCTGTTTAAACTTAAATTTACATTAAATCCAGCAAAACTAAGATCATCAAATTCTATTTTGCCATTTCCAGTAGATTTAAAGTAACCAATGAAAAAATTGATAATGACGAATTAGGTATTTCGAAAATTGTGAGCAAACAACGGTTTTTCACTATAAAAAAAAAATTAAAATATAAAAAATGGTTGAAGTAAAGCAGAATATGGACATGGCTGCGGTGAGTTATCATGATCATAATTATCATCACTAATCCTTTTTTGTTTTTCTTAAACGTAGAAATTAATATTTTAATTTACACATGTATGCGTTACTTGCATTGAAGTGTAACCGCTGAGTAGCTTCTTCTTCACGAGTTTATCAAGCCAATTGTTCCTTTTTTCACATTAAATCAAAAAGCATATTTTTTTTTTTTTATACAGTTGTATATATCATTAAATAAATTTAAAAAATTAAAAATGCGTAACTTGTAATATATTATACACGCTGTTGAGATTTTGTAAACAGTTTTTCATAGCATATAATTTTAATAATAATTTATTATATTATCTTATATTTTGGTTTTATCTAATATAATTTGCCAAATTATTTTTTTTATTTTTTATTCGAAAGGTTATCGAAATGAAAGCTAGAATTTTTTATCATAATGATATGTAATCAAAGAAATGGTATGAATTTAAAAAAAAAAATGTATATCTATTATATCAAAATGATTAAATAACCTTACTGACCTAACTAATGACAACAACATTAGAATCAGTTAAATGATTGTCTCACAATCAAAACTAAATTTGTTTAATCAAAATTTTATATTTACGGATGTTAATTACAATAATTTAGTTTTTCAAAAACTTAAAAAAAAACGTATTTGAAAAACCACTACGGCAAATGTGGCAAATATAAAGTTCTATATCACGGTGAAATATTATGAAAATGTCAAAAAGGTATGACGGGGAGTTAATATGGCAAAAGCACTGGGGAACTCCAAGACGAGCGTTAAACTGGATTTATCCTTACAGAGAATAACTGATCAATCATTTATATGAAATGGGTTTTTAAATTATATTTATTGAAAATAGATAAATAAATATTTTAATAATTATTGAAAGAGTATATAAAATTCTTTCCATCGAGGCGGCGAGCTTCGCAATTACGGGGATTGGACTGGAATTCTGGCAAGCTGTTTAGTCGAATTACTACTCCCACCCCTCGGCTAGGGGTACACCCCTACACACTACGGCAGTAGAGGGGTGTCTTAAGGTTCACTCCCTCACTACTAGAGATTGGGCAGAACATGCGCAGTATATTTTTTCACATGTTCTGCCAGATCTTTAAGAGATGAAATGAGATGAGGAGATGCACTTATTATCTAACAATGTTAATAGTTGACTCGATGGTCTTGATGAGATCAAAGAGAGACTCTAGATTTATAAGCAAATTGATATCTCCTTGTCTGGCATATAAAAATTTATATCTTTAAATAACCTTTTTATTCACTCAATTCTCATAAGATACAGAGGTCCTTGCAATAGGATCTAAAGAAATGGGAAGGGAAGAGAAATCAAGTAATTGCAGGTTACATCAGGTCCATGCACGCACGTCAGCCGGCGGTTGAGCATGCGCAGTGCAAGTATGGGAAGGAAAAATGTACTGTGCATGAACAACCGGCGAGTGAGTGAGTTTGTACGTAATAAAGATTAAAAAAATAAAGTTCATATAATCAATTGAGACTACCTTCTAATCATAGTTAACTAGGGTCAGAGTATATATGTTCAGCATATGCTGAAGAATTAATTAGTTGTACCATTCAAGAAAACAAAATCAGCATAAAAATTTCTGGAACAGTTCATCATTCTTGTATACAATTGAATGGCAATGTAATCCGTAGATGCCAAAGGATAAATGTTTACACAGTTAAAAGGCTGTGATGGTTCAGAGGGTAGAGGACCCGGTAATCTTGAGTGATTTCTGATCTCGAACTGTCTATTTTATTAATAAATTGAAAACCTATAATATAATCTATCATCTTTGCCATAATTGAAATAGGAAAGGATGAATTGAAAAATATAAACATAAAAAAAAATTAATAAATAAATTAAATTAAATCATGACTCCCTCCTTTAGAAGAAATTTTAGCAAATGCAACGATTAAAAACAGCCTATGAAAGATGAAGTGCTAATTTTAAATAGCCATGTCGTTGACCGAACACAATTATTTTGTTACAGAACTTTGATTAATGAGCTTTAGCACTAGATAATGGATCATCTCATAAATCTGGGAACAGTGTTGAACCGATCAACGAATTAATTAATTTATATTTTAAATGGTAATATAATTCTCGTTTTTCTTTTTCCAGCCCCGAGCGTGGCCAGCAGGTCATAAATATGGACTTCCATGTCGATGCAAAATGTTTCCTGGAGAGAAAGTAATGAACTATGGCAAACCGATAAAATTTAGTTAATTTCGTCAAGGTTTATATTATGATCATTATTTTTTTTGTTTTAGAGGATGAAATACGTCCAACCAGAGCGTGCTGTATCGTTCAAGCCATGTAAGGTCTGGAAAAAAAACTAATTATTAACCTTTTTATAAATTTCCTACAATTTAAAAAATATTTTTTAATAATTTTAGATTTACAGATCTCCAGAAACAAAAATGCCTGATCATACAACTTACAAACAGTCTTTCGAAGCTTTTGAGCCGAGTATGCTAAGGAACTGTAAGGGGAAACCGTTGTTAGCTAGAGAAAATCTGACTCCTGCAGGTGACTTCTCGGACTTGACTACTCATAAGGTTTGAGGTTTTTTATGCGAGTAATGTCTGTGCTTTAATTTTATGCCAGGATAAGCCAACAAATGAGATAGTAACTGTCAATATTTTTATCTAAAAGAATCTTTTAGATAAATTTGATAGGAATTAGGATTAAAATAGTTAAGTTTTGTGATATATCTAATATTTAAAAAAATAAATAAACAAAAGTGATTATTGAGCTTACCGGGGGGTTCAAGAAGTTTCTTAGCAAGAAACGTCGAGAGCGGTGTGTACTTGGTGGTGACCATCTTAATTTGGTGATCACCTAACAAGGCAAACCACGTAATTCTCTAGGTGTTTAGCTCACTAACCCCAAGTATGTGCGTCTCGTTATCCTATTTGGACACAACTCGTTGCTATCTAGCGTAGGAGGAATAACCACTTCGTGTCTTGATTGTAAATCGCGTCGTGGTCTTCCGGGATATCGATTAGCCATCCAGAAGTCCTCGAATGCTTTGTTTCAGGGAAACATAAAAAATCCTAGTGCGCCTGCTGACTCCGACCTGCCATAATCCTTGGAACTCGATTGATATGTCGGTGATAGTAAAATATATAGTTATAGTCAGGCGGATAATTTAATCCATAAAACCCTTATATTTATGTATTCTTTCCAAATTTTTTATAATCCTTAAAATTACGAATCACCCATGGTAATCATACTAAAAACAAAAAGGTTCATATTCGTTTCCGTCAACCTCAATAGATTTCTTTATCAATTATCATTATATATCAAATAATCAATTATTCAATGTAGCAATACTAAATTATTTCAACAAAATCCGGATCATGTCTCTTCCACTAGAATACTATTCTAATATGGTTCTTTGTCGTATTGAACTAAGCCATCGAATTAATCCGTAGAGTAGCTACTGTAAGAACTATTCGAAAGAGTAGTTTCCTTTAAACTCGCAGGAGTTTACACCGCGAGGCCCAGCGCCTACACGGCCTGTCGCGCCACTGGAAGAAGTTTCCTTTAAAGTAACTAAATATAAGTGCATAGCCTTGAAATCTATTCAAAATTTTGTTTTTAAACAAAAAATAATGAAAAAGCAGAGCAACTACTATAATCAGCTTCCCTTTTTTAAACATTAAACAAGTTTACTTCGATGCACAGATGAGTTTCGGAGCTTGGCCAGGAGTCAGCAGACAGAAAATATACTACCCAAGAGATCACAGATTGTCTGGTGAAGGGCCGATGGCTGAGGTGACCACTCATAAACACGACTTCACACCCAAATGCATCGAAACCCCAGTGAAGATTATCAGACCCAACAATCTTGGGTTTTCTTCAGCTCCAATGTGCGGTAGGTTTTCTATATTGAATACTAGAAAGGACTACACTCTATTTATAAATTATAGTTTATATTTATTTATTTAATGTCACTATCGATATAGTTTCATTATAAATTTAAGACCAACATAGTTACAAACAATATTTCATCCTCATCCTAAAATTTAGTGTATTACCAGTGCCACTAAAACTGTCAATCAACGACCGTCATTGGTTTCAGGAATTAGCTAACCCGTGAAGAAAGGTTTCTGTAAACTCTTAATCTGGAGGTTTTGTTCTAAGGCTGATCGAGCCCTCGGTTGATCAGCTCTCTAAGTGTAAACTCAGTATATGAGATCGCATGGATGAGTTAAAGTTAGCTAGCAAAGTAGTTGTGCCTAGTTTTTAATAATTAGTCCGCGCTGTTGATTACCCACAGAACTGGGTGTATACTTAGTCTTTAGCATGGTACCTGAATACATGTCTGTACTGAGGCGTTTGTGAAATGCTTGAGCGTTGTTAGTTTTCCGTACTAATTCACTTATGTAATCTACAATGATCTTTTTCACCAACATCGTTTTAAATGTGTATACACAATTTTGGTATTTTACAATTGCAGCGGAGACTTCTTAGAATTCGTAGTAACTATTTTCTTAAAGTCTTCGCCATAACGAATTTACGCCTGGAACAGATTCCAAAAATGTTTGAATAATTTTTTATCTTAGGTCTGCAAGAGAGGATTTTTATTTCAGCAATTGTGTAAATAGTAATATATATTTCCTGAGTCTTCTTGTTGAAGCAAGAGGTTATTGGTTGTTTGATGGTATTTAGAGTATGTATTTTTATTATGGACACATCTTGTGCTCGTGTGTGTTTCGCAATAAAAGTTAGCTATATATATTGCATCGACTGAAGACTGATTGGCCTACTTTTTAAGCCAGTTGTGGTTATTAAGTCGGGAGATATATTTATCGGGGAGTTTTTGGACACCATTGTTCCTGATATCTGATATAGGGTTTAATATTATTTAAACAGTTTTCTATACATTTTACCTCATTGAATTTTAGAATCACAGTTCTATGGTTATTTTCTCGTTTATTGAAAAAAAATTGAAAAATACCAAATCATCGGTGTAGATACGTGTACAAATTAACGTTAGATAATATTAAAATGAACGTTATTTAAAAATTGTGTTCCTTGCAATTTTGGTTATAATTATAGGACCCTTAGAGTTTTAAATATAATTTAATGTGTTTTTTCCAGACAATTCCGTAATGTCTATGTCATATAAATGCCCAGATTACAGAAGATTCGAACCTTCGGCGTCATTTAAACCTGAAAGAAGGTACGTAGACAACAGTATGATTCAAACCTACAAGGTACTTTTAATTCAACTGATTTTTAAAATGAAAAATCCAAGTGGGGAAGATAGTACCAGATTTTGTTTCTAGATAACCAAAATGGATTACATAGTTTATTTATTCCAACTGAATTTGGGTTTAAGTAAAATAAAAGTTTAAAATTTTTAAAAATTGCAATTCAGCTTTTTTTTAAAAGGTTTCAAGAACGATAAACTACGACAAATTGTAGATAAATTTAACAAGTTGAAGTACTAAGCTATTGTCTATGCGAATAAAATAAATATACAATCGTTTATTAAAGGTCATTGATGAAGTTTTATTCCACCGCTAAATTACTATGCTATACTACCAAATACTTAATTTTATTTAAGTTGATGATTTTTTTTTTAGATTCATACCACCAAAAAGCCCCTTGGAAAGCGATACCGTTCATAAACTATCGTTTATGCCATTTGAACCTCAACCAAAACAAGAAACACCGTGGGCCAAGCCCCCACCTTACATCCGACCTGGAGAGCCTTTGGATGGTCACACAGTCTACAATGGAAGGTATTATCTTAATAATTATCGTCGAACATCATTGTTTCCAGTGATCAAATACAAAATACTAACTCAAATAATTCCACTTCTTATTTTTCTTGCATGATAATCATGAATTTTGTTGAATGGAAGAATTTAATCCAAGTGTCTTAATTTTAATGGAGAAAATGTGATTATATCCATTCATTCATCCTGTCATTCCAAAATATTCCATGCGTAATGGTAGATAGTTAATTATTAATTAATAAGTTTACTTTTGTATTTTATATCGATTTTTTTTTTTTTTTAGTTACATCGCTCCTGGAAGAATGGTAGAAGATCCATATGGACATTGCACAGGTCAGTAATGAAGAAAGATTTTACTAATTACTGACTTGATTATGTTTGAAAAAAAAAAATGGTTATTTATTTGTGTTTTCAGGTTGTTATTGCGTATATCCCACGGAATGCTATGAAAAAACTGGTGAAAGGCCGTCGGTAGATATATGCCCAGCTGGATATGATCCTAACAAAGACCCACCTCGGCCTCCACCGTAAGTATATATTATTTATATTGTTTGCATCCTCATATATGAAGTTAAGATATTGATTTATTCAAATAATTTCGAAGACCCAATAATCAGATCTAATCGGCATCAAACCTTATCACCACCCTATTATTTAAGAATTACATTCTAAATACCTGTTTTAAATTGAACTTACAAAACAATATCCTATTTGTCTCCATACGGTAATAACCAGACAACAAAATATACATATCTCGTTGCTGGGTGCTGAAAAATATTGATTAGATACAGCTACCAGTATCTGGTATTCAGTTTTCAGCAGTGCTTTAAGCACTTAACAGGATAGCTTCGTATGTAGCGCACTCGACTGCTAATCTCAAGATTCGGAACAGGCTTACTAAGTTCTAATGTTTCTAACCCACTTGTTGAATAGGGAAAAGTTGAAGTTAGTGGTGCAGACAAAGCATTTTCCTTTTTGAAGAGAAAACAAGGATGTGCAGTTTAAGCGTGGATCTCTTAATATGCTATAGCAGCACTATTTATTATTTTATAAGGGTATTATAACTGTTAAACTTTTAAGAAAAAGTGTCAGCTCAATATTACTATTAAGTAGTTAAATCAAATTATGAAAGATAATATTTTTTTCAGGATCACGGAAGAATATCCAGCGCAGTGAAGTACCAATTTTGTTGGGTCATGTCAGTCAAGAAGAAATTACTAAGGCTACATTAATTTAATAAATGAATACTCCAAATTTGTTCGTTATTTATAAAAAATGAGCAAAAAGTAATAACTATGTTTCTTTCATTGATGAATTTACAGAAGGCACACTGTAATAGGAGAAGTTCAAGAGAGATATAAAGAAACAATAAAGGGTGGATGTGAAAAAACGATGATTATTTATATTTATTGATAATTGTATTATATATACATACATTGTAGAGGGAATTTGCATTTCACGAGGTACAAATGAATTTTGATAGTTATACTGGAGATTTAATTACAAAGCTTTTTGTCATAGGCAACATTATAATTTTACTTCTCGATTTTCAAATTTAAAAAAACAAAACAGAGTTCCTTCTTATTCTTGTTTTTGCAATAACCATCAAGTTCGTTCCGACGTCCTTTCAGAATATTTCCCTCCCTTTCTGACCTATCTATGTCTACTTTTCTGCATATGATGAGTAGTCACTAATTGTGTTCTAAACTTTCTCTTCCATTATTTGACATCTGGATAGGTTATATTTAAATATAAGTCACTCTTTTTTCGAGTTTATAATCAGGGTTTTATATATATATATTTTATGTTTGGAGTAGTTATTTGTTTTTTTAAATCTTTCTGCCATCTGGTATATAATCCGGAAGTTGAATTAAAAATAAGTGTTGAATCTACGAATTTTTGGTAATGGAATGTACTGGGCATGGTTTGGATCGGTAATGGTTCATAAACCTCGTGTTAGAAATAGTAGGTTCTTTCTCACACCACTTAGAAATCTGTCAGAAAATTTGTAGTCCATTTTTTTTTTTTTTGCCAGAGACCAGTTATCTTAACATTTTTTGCAGCACGACTTTTAAATTGTCAGAGGCATGGACAGAATACCCTTTGTATAGGTATAGGTCCGTTCCCGCATGTGCAGTACAGATTTTGGAAGGAAAAAAACTGTGCTGCGCATGCGCAATAGACGAAATATTCCTGTGGGAAGGATCTGTCTGAAGAGAACATAGGAAAGAAACTATTCTGATGTTAACATAAACAAAAAAAAATACCATGCTTGTTTTTTATGATTTTAAAACAATATACCTACATCAGAATTAGCATAATTAAGTCTGGTGCATAAATTGTTATTATAAACTGAAGTTGTACCACGTTTACTCATTTTGAAGATACTAATTAATGAATAATGATTTAATTCATCCGTTAAAGCAATCCATTTTACAAAATAAAAAAAAATAATAACTCCATTATTATTTTATAAATTTATGTCATCAACGATGTATTACATTATAAATTTATATACAGTACTCAGTGAACTTCTACTTGTCTCATGGAATTAGATTCGATCAGTCCATAAGTTTGTGAAGTAAGTTATTATTAGCCCTTACTAATTATTACCTCTTTGGAAATTGTGGCTTGAAGTTGAAGTTCATCACTGAGCGGCATTATTATTCCCATTTGATTCCTAACCTTTTGCCATGCCTGGACCTTACAGAAGGAAGAAAACACATTACGGTGATACTCACCTTCAAAGGCGATGGAGAACTAGAAATAGGAAAAGAGACTTAGATCAAGTAAGTTATTCAATTAAACAGATTATTAAAGTGAACATGATTCTATCGCAGTTCTTATTCTGATTTAATTCACAAGTCACATTTCAAATTGCACTGTACTTTTTTGGCATTATTTTATTTTTGTTTTCTATTTAGTTGTGTGTTAATAAGAAACACAACTAGGTTCTATTTTTCTTTTGCCCATTTCAATGAAATATTTGTTTGCTGTGATTATCAATGTGTCAAATTTGTTCCTCACGTTTAACTCATTTTTTAATGTGTATCTAACTTATCTACAATACTGCTTTATGTTCCGGTAATTATATACTTTAAACAATTTATTCCTTATGTGCCCATACTTATTCATCTTCCTTTAAGTTTTAAAACTTGTAATGCTTCAACTGGAACGGTCATGGTTTGGGGCCCTAAACCTGAGTTTGAATATTATTCATAATTATAAAATAGCATTATCATTTCATGACATATCAAGATAAATATTATCACAATAAATATAATTGTGTTTGTCTCAAGCACTAGTTGATTGTTAGGTTCGTTCTAATTTTTGCTTATTATTGAATAAATTCTACTATAAAAAAAAATTTCATAGATTGATGGAGATTTGAAAGAAGAAAACGCTGAAAAGTTGCTAAATCAAGAGGTTGATGTTGATAAACCTGGTGATGCTCAATTTTATTGCCTGCATTGCGCGTAAGTTGTAATATTTCATGTTCTCTAATATATCGGTAAATTCCATATTTCTAATTTTTTATTTTTTTTTAGCCGATACTTCATTGATGACAATGCTATGAATGCTCATTTCAAAACTAAGGTACACAAGAGACGATTGAAAGCCCTTGAGTTAGAACCATATTCGATTGAGGATTCAGAACGAGCAGCAGGACACGGGAGCTACGTTCCGCCCAAAAAAAGGAAACTTCAGACTCAAAAACCCATTACTGAGAATGATGTTATTAAAGAAATGGAACTTGCTATGAATTAAAATGTATACGAAAAGGAAAATTGTTTTTGCTATCAATTTTTTTTACCAACATTCCAGATTTTTCCAAAATATTGCTTTTAAATGTTCAGCTGTACCAAAGAATGATATTGTTAAAAACAATATTTATTCCATTCTGAATCCTTATATTGATTTTGAAGATAGGCTGAAAGGCATAGCATTGTACCATAGTATAAAAGAAAGAAACCTAAGTATTGATTTAGATAATGTTATAAGTTTGTGGAATGAATATAAACAAATTGAAGAAACGAAGTCAAAACTAGAAAAGTCTCGGGAGGAAGTCGTTGAAAAAATAAAAACATGTGCTGATCCTTTAAAGCACAAGTTAGATATTGAAGGGTTAAAAATCAAGGGAAAGATAATAAGGAAGGATCTAAAAAATACTGCCCTTATCTGTTCCGATATAGAACAAAGGTTGTTACCTCTAATATTAAGACTCCCTAATGATGTAGAAGATGATGTGTATCCAAATGATAACAAATCCTATCTAACCCCAAATACTAATAATAGCTATCATTTAGATATTGCTAATAAACTAGATTTAATTACTTATGTTTCTCCTTATGCTTATTTTTTAAAAAATGAAGCTGCAGAATTTGAACTATTATCAGCTTCTAGTTTTTTCAATTTCTTAGTTAAGCATGGGTTCATCCCTTTTTCTAATCCAGATTTTTCTAGAAGCAATGTAGTAGAAGGATGTTCTATTAATCCCGATCTGATTTTTACACTTCAGCGCCATAGCAATGATGCTGATCAATATTATTTAAATGGTACAGCCTCCTTGTTACCTTTCTGTAGCTTTCACTCGAGGCATGTTTCAAAAAATATACCCGTGAAATATGTTTCACAGGGCCGGCATTATGCACCAATACATAATAACCAGCAAGATGGTCTTTATTCTGTTTGCCAAAGCAATGCTGTTCAGATATTTATTGGGTTCTCAGATTCGACCAAAACTGATGAATTTAATAAAGCTGTGGAGTTACTAACAGAAATCTATCGACAGCTGGATTTACCTTTTCGAGTAGTTAAAGTCCATCCCTCTCAATTAGAGCTTGCAGAAGCACTAAAGGTTAGTTTCCAGGTTCATTCCCCCTTTAAAAATGAATACATAGAAGTTGGAAATTTGTCATTTTATGGAGAATACATAAGTAAAAAACTTAGAATGTATTATACAGACAATGAAAACATAAATTTCATGTCTGTGATTTCTGGAACTATATTAAAAGTTCCAACTCTTTTGGCTGCATTTTTGGAGAATAAAGGAGACTGTAAACTACCTGAAGGCATAGTATCATATTCTTGATAGTGCATAATGTTTCATTATGTCATTTAGTGTTTTGTTTAGTTTTGTATGGGTGTATAACTCATTAAAGATATATCAAGTATCATAAATATTTTATTTTATCATTTTTAGATATCAACTCGTTTCCTTATTTATAAAATTTTAATTTCTTTAAAAATTCATTCCAAAAACTTGTATCTGTTCTGTAACTAAATTTTACAATGTTACTTCCACATCTTAGATGTCATCTGACTAAGAAGTTGTTTAGTCTTGTTAATATTTAAAACAAAAAAATGTTATAGGATTAAAATATCCTAATAATTTAATTTACTACTAACAATTTTTCTTTTATCATTTTTGCTTATTATTGTGGTGAAACAATAAGTTTGTATATATGAAAATAAAATGAATCACTTCTTACACATATTTTCTCCTTTGCCTGTTAGATTTAATGAAGGTTTTGATTCTAAAAGTTCATGCCCTATCATGTTTTATTGCTATTGTCAGAAAAGTAAATGTTTTAGTCCAATTTTTAATTTTTTAACCATTTCCTTTACCATTATCCCCTGGATAGAATGCTGCGTCTGCAATAACAGCATATTCTTTTATTTATTATTACTACCAATTGATATTTTTATAAGTTATGCTCTATTTTCAACAAATTTGAGGCTTGATGTTTTCAATAGACTGGCGTGTCAGTTTCAAAGTATTGGAGAACATAAAAATTGTTCACGTATTCTTCGAAAGATAACTGTTGCTCATTTTCTCTTAAATGTAAAGCAACTGAATTAATTATTAATGAACCCCATTGTTAATTAAGTATATTTAAATTAAACCTGAATGTATGAGGTATGTATGGCAATGATTTTTTCAATGAAGAGGTTTAAAAAACTGCTGCTAGCCAATTCAGAAGACCCAACTTTCTTGTTTGTTTATGCTAAATTGAATATCCAGGAATCAGAAAAAAAGGTGAAGTATCTATTTTAATGGGGGACAAAAAAATCTTCCTAAGCATTCATTTTAGTTTTACTATGTTTTATTATTTATTCTCTTTAGTGAACAGAGTTATTCTTCTCACTGGACATAAAGTATCTTAAAAATCATGAATGATTCATATTAGAATTGACTATCTATGATGTTTTATTACCAATATGTAAGGTTAACCAATTTTCATCTTAAGATGACTGAACTGAACAATAAATAAAACTATTTTTAATAAATTAAAAAAAAAAAACCTCTACATCTCATGAAGGTTCTTGGGCTCAGTACATGTAGACATTCGTACTGTTTCTAGGCAAAAATTTGTGGAATGAGGTGATTCGAGATCACGCTCGGGCGCCAGGTTTTTTCCCTTTTGGATACCCACTTTACAGAGGATAAGTGAGCCCAAGGAGGGTCTCCATACCCTAGGGTTGCTCAGAATAAATATTCTCGGATTCAAAACAAGAACCTGAAGAACAATAGACAAGTGCTCTATCCACTGGTCAAAACTGCGCCATATAGGTAAAACTATATAGAAATACAAATAACTTGAGGACTCATTCTAGTTTACATCTAATTTTGATTTCACTTAACTTAAATTTTATTACTTTAATATAACTTAAACTCCCATTATTTGTCGTTTTAAAATTAAAACTTTAAAAATTCATTTACACTTCCAAATTGAATATATATGTGCATGGGCATAGGGAGGAAGTGCCTTAGTCCCCACCCTTAAGATTTGTGGGACAGATAAAATTATAAAATAAAGTGTTAAGATAAAAGGTGTACTTCAAAAATGAGAAGCCTGTTCTTAATTTTCAAAGTAATGTGGATAAAGTCAATGTTTAATAAAAAATAACTTAAATTTTTGACCAACTTGCTTTCCCTCCCTCCCAATGATTTTCAACCTACCCTTAATGAAAATTCCTGCCTACACCCTTGCACACATGTCTCAATGTTAAAAAAATAGCTCTTTCTAAAATTTTTGTTTTCCATCACAACAGTTTTAACCATATTTATCTTATTGTGCTAACAAATAAAGGATAACTGATGCTAAAATTCTTTTGTACGAGTTTTAATTTTTTTAATATATTAAAAATTGACTAAATAAGAATATGGTTGAAACCCGTAACAATTTAATTTTATAAGAAGTGAAATTTTACTTATTAATCTTGAGTGTACTAAAAGGTTATGTTATTTATAAATACTATAATCTTTGAACTGGTCCTGGTTATTTCTTAGGAACATTGTTGAGACAGATTCGTGCAACATATACATTTTTAAACTTATATTGTTTTTTCCTAGAACTTTTATTATAACTTCTTTCTAAAACTTGTATGCATAAGTTCTACAACATAAAAGTTCTCAAAAGAACTTTGGTAATAAAGTTACTCCTAACATATTAGAAATGTGCATGGAATTGTTTGTACCATAGCTTTGGTGATAACTTCTATAGTAAAACTACCTTTTTATTTTATTTTATTTTTTTGTTGCTATTAAATTGAAACTTTTTGAAAAAGTTGAGTTACTGCTCTATTATTTTTATTTTGCTTCTTTTCCATTTACTAATGAGTGAAACAATTTTCTTCGTTAAAGTAATGATTCAAGGAATAGGAAAATAAAATAAATCACAATTAGAAATAATCTTAATTCAATAAGCTTTTTTTTTTTCAATTTAATTTGTCCAATTCAACCTAAAAATATAATACAAACTCCATAACATGGAGTTTTAATAGGCAAACATAATACCATAAGTGCTAGTTCTTATACTAACCACATAAATGTATATATCCTAATTAACTTTGTAACTATAATTTAAAAATAAAATAAATTAAGGCATATTTCTTCTTTACACTGTGTAGTTTTGGCTATTATGGCTAATTTCTATTATTTCACCATCTCAAAATAGTAGTTAGAATAATTTCAATAAAACTATAAAAAATAAATACTTGTAAGAATCTATGAATTAATAGATACTATTTATGTATGCGAAACAGTTATTGCTTGAAATATTGAATATTATATCAGTCTTCTAATAAATGTATAACTTGAAAATTGTGTTCCAATTATTTAAAAACAAAATATTTTACAATCACAAATTCAATTAGTACTAACTGATTATAAGTCAATTATTCCAAGCCATTTTTAAAAATAGCAGTTACAATTATAAATACTTAGAGGAACAGCTTATTGCTAGTTAATGCAATTTTACAAGTAAAAAATAATTTTCAGAAGTACAAAATGTTCTAAAAGCAAGAGTGGAATATTTAATGTAATTAGATATCTAGAGTTCAATCTGAAAAAAATTTCAATTACTATAGCATGTTTTAAATAAAGTTATAAACTCTGTATTTAGTTTTAGTTAGGTAGCTTTTTTGACAATA
Organism: Piezodorus guildinii; assembly: GCA_023052935.1. Taxonomy (NCBI): domain Eukaryota; kingdom Metazoa; phylum Arthropoda; class Insecta; order Hemiptera; family Pentatomidae; genus Piezodorus; species Piezodorus guildinii. The sequence goes on along the minus strand of CM041292.1, from coordinate 173,887,686 downwards.
GAGCGATTTAACAAATAATAGAGAACATGGAGGGAGGAAGTGAGAAGGTTAATATTTTTCTAAAAAAGCAGGACTTGATTAGGGTTAAAAATTACTTTTAGACAATTATAACGCTGTATTAACTATCACATGAGTATTATTGAGTCGTTCTTGATTATTCTTGTCCAAAATACTTTCTGCTTTAAGGCGTTAGCACGAAATACTGGTGTCTAAGTGAGAGTGAGCAAACTATTTAATGTCCTGAATAGACTCTGATCCCTTAATGTTCCTACTTAAAACTAACAAAGCTATTAATTGGTGTAAGATATATATTTATTTGATTAACTGAAGGTTCTCTGTTATACTATTAAAATCTAATAATTTTATGTGTGTTCAAAAGATAAATTCATAAGTAGTAAATGCCTTTAATGAAGACAATATACCTACCAACTTTATACAAAAGTTTTATACCTCTTGGCTGGGCTCAGGCAATATCCTATAGTTTGTGGATGAGAGAACTAGAACCTTATAAGCTACTCATGACAATTACCAGATTAACAATAATAGTTTTATAAGGATTCAAAGCCACTTTGGTTCTTGGGTGTAAGATACTTTAAAAATACTTGATAGCAATAATTTAAAAGTATTAATGCTGGTTTAAAATGGGTTCCTAAGAAGATGAAGAAAAAAAATGATGTAAGACAGGATAGAGGGGCTGGAAAGAAGTGTATAATTGAGCAATCAATAAATAATGATTGCTTGAATATAATATTGACAATTGGATATAATTATTATAATCCTAATCAAATTAGACATCCCCAAGAATTTGACATTTTATCAAAAACATAGAAGTAAAGATAGAACACTGATACAAATTAAAAACACAAATAAAATTTTGGTAAAGGTAGGATTAAACTTATCTTTATATAATGAATTGCACTTTGCTTAATTTCAACCTAAGCAATTTATTTTTTCTTTCCAATTAACTCTACACTATTCAAGACTTTGACCTGATTGTAGCTCTATATTCCCCATATATCATCGCTAACTAATCAGTTAATAAAGGATCTTAACAACTGCAGACAACAAATGACAGATTATATAAACTTAATTTTTTCAATTTAGAAAACACTAAGTAAGCTTATGAACAATTTGTTTAAACAAATTATATGCAAAGATGAGGAAGTAAAACATTTTAATAACAAAAATTTGTCTTATATACAGATTAGTAAAATAGAAGTAGAATTTTTAAAGCTTTAAAAAAAATAATTGTTTGATGGGATTGTCTTACATATTCTGAAAGTTGTCTAACATATTGTTATACATTCCAAATTATCTCAATCAAAACATTACTTTTTATTTAGGCACTTAAGTCGTTTTGTGTAATAAACATGGAGAAATATTAATTTTTTTTATATTACAAAAACAATAATCACATATATATATATATATATATAATATATATATATATATATATTTATTATGTTTATATGTTAGGTAGAAAAATAATTATACACATAAACAATAGTTATAACAGGACAGAAAAATATATCTTGATTAATGAAAGGGGAAATTTGTTAAGTCTAATATGATTTTTAATCATCGTAACCTTCAATTTTTTAATTTGTTCAACAAAAAAATTATAACTATAATAGACAACCAAAAAAAACAAACAAATACAATGTTGTCAATTGAAATTCATCGATTAATCACACAGACTAAGAGTCAATGTTACCTGTTAGTTTAAAATAAAAAATTAATAAACATATATACATCATAGAATGCTCAAATTTGAAACCCCTGAGCAAACATTCTCATACCTGAAGACTTTTTTCTAACACATTAAAACAACTTGTCATAAATGAATTTGCCACGCATCAATTGACAATGTATTTAATGTATTAAATATTACTTAAAACTGGAAAATAAATAATTGCATTGATCACTTAAAAAAATAAAATAAAATGCATCAATAGAAAAATTGATAAATAAACAAAAATTATAAAATTTAATGTAATTTCAGAATTTTAATAAGTGCAAAAAATACAATATTACTTCTGAATATTTAAATAAGCACCTGAATTAAAATTCATAAATAAATACTGAAAAACAGTACATCATCCCGATATTTCCCTAAAATAAAATATCCAGATAACTCAAGCTAGATATCATTAAATGACTTTTTAAAATTTTAATAGATAATAGGAAACATTTCCATATTAGTTTACACAAATTTATAGACTTTACATTTAATGTAACAGTGAGAGTAGAATCATATATAAAATGATCCATTAAGTTGTCAAAACGATTCTGAGTCAGGTTTACAAACTGGAATAACCCCTACACCAACACCGCCTTCATGCGCACACATGGGAGCTACAAAGGACCACGAGTCAGTGTTGGGATCATAAAGCTCCACCGTGTTAAGATTTGAAACTCCATCATATCCACCTATGGCCCAGAGCTTTCCCATGTTAGCCACTAAAGCCACACGACTGCGCATCACATTCATGGGAGGCAACGAATTTCCATCTGCAAAAAAATATTACAATTAACAACTTTTTTTATGACTATAAATATAAATTGTATGTACTATTAAAAAATGAAAATAAAATAAACAGGTTCTTACTTATCAGTGGCTGGGTCATACATTTCAACTGTTTGAAGGAATGTGGCACCATCATACCCTCCGCAAACATACAGTTTACCATTTAATGTTGCGACTCCTAGCCTGCACCGTTTCGTAAGCATTGGAGTGACTGAAGTCCATAAACAAGTATGTGGATCATATCTTTCAACCTATAATAATTAGAAAAAATTAAAATAAAATAAATATAATCACCAAATTAGAGCATAAGTACGATAACAATAACTAACTTCAGTTGATAACATTTGAAATAACAAGAATAGTAATAATTATTAATTTAAGGAGATTCATGCATTACATGACAAGTATACTAACTGGCGGTAGTATGGAAAATAAAAGCTTTTGAACTACATTATGTAAACACAAATTTACTTTTATACATTATTTTGACATCACTATAAGAGCTAGAAACATCAAATTTGGTTTGACATCTAAACTGGACCTCAACAATTATCATATTAAATATTAGATTAAAAAAACAAACAAAAAAAATAAATTAAAATAAAACTCACAGAGTCAAATATTGACAACCCATCGTGGCCTCCAAGAGCATAAACAAATCCTTCAAAAGCAATTACACCACCAGCACTACGATGTTTTTGCATGCTCGTAATGACTGTCCACATATCAGTATCGGGTTCATAGCATTCGACAGTATTTAAGGAAGATACACCATCATAACCACCACAGACATACAAACAGTCATTAAGCGCTGCAGCACCAACTGCACTGAAATTTTCAAGCAAAACAAAAACATTAAGAATTATTATTATTTTAACAAATTTTGTTAGTCACACTCAAAGTACAAAAACATTAAGTATTACACTTGTAAAATAGCATTACAGAGTAAAAATTATGAATACTTATAAGATAACCTGAATAATTTTAATAAGAACAACTAAATACAAAGCAATGACTTTGCATGTTGAAGTAATATTATATTTGTGAAGTGAAGAACATTCAATTCTGGCATTTGAGTATTACTATTATTTTGTGGTAGACTCACATGATATAAATTTCCACCTTTCAATTCTGTCTTGGTTTTGTCAACCCATACTTTCTTATAGGCTTTTACATAAAATTATTCCAAAGTTAAAGAAGTTTATTGATTATACTTAAATTCCTAAATAGCCAGAATGATCAAACAATATACCTTCTCTTACAATTCATCGGAGATACTTTAAACCAATTTCTTTTAAGCGGATCAAATACTTCCACAGTTGACAATCGTTCAGATCCATTGTAACCACCAAAAGCGTACAGTCGATTCTTTATAACTGCCACCCCAACCCGAGAACGGAGCATAGACATGGGCTCGGCCATCCTCCATCTTCCAACAACTGGATCAAACATTTCTACTGTACTTAAAGAATCTCCTGAAAAAAAAAAAAAAAAATAAATAAATGATAAACTATAAAATTAACTTGACTTTTAGTTAATAAACAAGTTACATGACCTAAGAGCACGTCAAGAGTTGTTTGAAAAGATATAATATGTACTTTTTGTTTTTTATAACAAATTAAGAACGATTTATACTTTCACTTGCCTATCTATGAAAGATATAGTAAAGGGAAAGTATTGCGATCGAGAAAATTTTCGAATTCCAGTTAATAAATGTTTGGGGTCTCCCGAGTCCAAATGACTTAGTCCCACAAAAAGGTCTGTGTGCCAAGTCTAGCCCGAAAACAAGTCATGCAAATCTGAAATTTTATATTTTTAAAATGTATATGCCTGAGATGTTACATCAACTTTTTTATCAAAACCGGCTGACCGAAAATGTTACTTTATACCATTTATTTTAAAAAAAATTAACCATGTCTTCTTCTACATAGTGATAAAAAACAGGTAGATATATATATTGAACGAATACGAAATTCAACTAAAGGAGAAAAAGAAAAAAAAAATTTTAATTTAATTTTTGTGTTTTTTAACAAAAGAATAGTAACATGGAAGTATAATATACTGTTGGAATGATTAAGATTTAAAAAAAAATATCATACCTATAATTATAAAAGTAAATGGAGAGTGGTGAAATACCAATAAAACTAACTGATTGTTGTAGACAATAATATAGTATATTATTTAATAAAACATATGTTTCTATCAAAGCTCAATTCCTTAACATTTTTTTCATCTCCAACTGTATTAAGAAATTCTTAAATTTATTTTATTAGAGAAGGTATGTGAAAGTTGTGTATTGCACTCAGTAGATTTTTAATTTATTGAGTTGTTTTATTATGGTTATTTATGAAATTCTTTACTTAAACGAGCTACAATATGATTGAGCTGGTAAGAAAAATTAAATAACTAAGAAAATAGATAATTGGACTAAATACCTGACTTAGTAAGACCACCAACTGCATAAATATTACCCATAATGTAATTACAACATCTAGGTCTTGTTTTAAAACTTTGAAGTAATGGTCTTCTTTCAGGCATTAAATGACAATCCCTGGCTTCGTCCACCAAGTCTCTAAAACAAAAATATAAAGGTAACTAAATACTATTGGTATTAATGGCTTGTTGTAGGAATATTTAATTTGATTTTAATAATTATCAGTTTTTATTATAAATTAATTATGTGAACATAAGTAATTAATAAGAAATATATTTTAACTAGCTGACCAGACAAACGTTGTTTTGCCCTATAAATTATTTCTAGGAAATTTATAGTGTAGAAAAAAAACAACTAACTTATTGTAAGTGTTTAAGGATGTCGTATATGAGTGAAAGAGCTGTGAACGATGAGTATAATTAATTAAGTGTGAACATTAATTTTTGTTATTTATTCCGTAAAATTATATTTATATATATAAATGATAATTGTAAAGGTTAATACTATGCTTGATGCATAAACAATAATAATGGCCGAAAACTGTGGAGGGAGTGAGATAGGCTTATTGTCTGAGAAACTGGAGACTGGCTTCGGTCCCATCTCTACTCCGTGCTGTTTACTGGCTGAGAAGTGACCTCTGGATCAGTTGTCGAGCGGGATGAAAAATTATTAAATTACTAAAATGACTACTAAAAAATAGGGGTTGGTGATAGAAGGATGAAAATTTAGGGTTGTATGTATTTTTTTAACGCAACATTATAAAAAAATAAAAAAAATGTTTGTCCAAAAAATTTAAAATTAATGTTAGGAGTGGACGACCCTTATCACTTAGGGGTATGAAAAATAGATAGTTTCAGAGCTATTGAATATGCATATAAAATTTCATAAAAATCGGTCAAGCCGTTTCAGAAGGGTATGGTAACTAACATTGTGACACGAGAATTTTATATGTTAGACATAAATGTAAAAGCTTTAATATAGAATAATTAAATTAACTTATCCTTACCGACATTCATGAGAGGCCCTGATCAATTCCTCTTTAGCTACCCTGTCAACTAAGTAATGAGGAGTTAAAAGAGGCAGTCTTACTGATGCAAGAAGTCTCGGTAATTCACATTTTCGTGTCTCAAGATCCTTCTTAACCCACCTCATAATAGCTTCAAACACCTGATTTATAAAAATATTTATATAAATAAAATATAATATTATAGTCAAAAATAATTTTATTAGGAGAAGTTGGTTGGTGGTGTAGTCATAAAAATAATTAAATTAAGATAAATCAATTTATTGTGTTGTTCAACTCAAGGATTAACTCTAGAGGCAATTTCAAAGAGGGAATTATAGCCAACTATTATTCCATTATTATAAAAAATTATTTATTTTAATATTCTTGACTGTCTATCCATCAAAGTAAGATATAAAAATGCTATTCTACAAATTACTAAACAAAAAAATGGTGCAATCAAATGAATCAATTTTAAAAGTATTTAAATAAACTTATTGTATTAATAAATTTAAATAAAGAACTAAGTTAAATTAGTAGTTAATAAATAATTACATTGAGATTCGATAAGAACTTTTATTCTAGATACAGTCATATAATGATAGAAATAAATATCTACAACAATCTAAAATCTTAGAAAAGAATCTAATTAATATTCTTATTTATAGGAAAAAATTCAACCTGAACAAATATTTTCATGCTGCTAAAAATGGGAGATGAAGAATCATTCCAAATAGACCAAATCAAAGGTTCTTTAAAGGAAAAAATTAAGAAAATTTGGCATTTAAGAATTGCCGAATTGTTTCAATAAGGATAACAGCTAAATGACATTAAAGCCCATTTAGTTACACATTGATAATTATATAGTTTAATCAAAATTGTTGGAGGCATTCTTGAGAATATATAAGAAGTGTATGATATAAAGTGGCACTTTCTCAAACAGGCATTTATCAATCTTTCAGTTTCCTATTTTATTTTTATTTATTTTTTTTTTAGCAAGATACGCAGCATGAAAGCTTTGGACAAATAGGAAACTAGTATTTTATTTGAAAACTCAGATTCAAAAATGTTTACTAATGTCAAATGAATACTTCTGCTTACTACATTTTTATTTTATACATATGCAAAAGAACGTAAGAATAATAAACAAATAAAGTAATGGGCTTAATAGTATATTGGAAAATTAGTTAGCATTTTTACCTGTTCTTCAGAAATAACATGCAGTTCATCTCTTTTGACAATATCCATAAGTTCATTAACATTTAAATTATAGTATTCTTCAGAAAGTGAGACATCATGGAAATACTGGTGCATGTACTTATCCGCTGCCTCTACTAAAACTGAACATCCCAGAGTATCAGCAAATTGCCTTATTCCAAGCACATTATGAGGGTGAAATCTAAAAAACAAAATAATATCAATGTAACTAAAAATTATACAAAAATAATAACAATTCATTAGTAAGAAGAAATCTAGTATTTAACCACTAATTGCATCATACAATAAAAAACAATTCAAAGTATTAAAATAAAAACATAATTTTGTTTTGATAACATTTCATGACAAAATAAATCATGAAGTTTAACATTTTTATAAGTCAGAATTTTTACTATTTCATCAATTGAAAAAGGAGATAAGAATAAATTCTACTCAAACAGGAATCATCTATTACAATGCCATTTAAATATATCAATAAAATATATAAACAAAACAAAAATATATTTCACTTTACATGTATTTTTAACATTAAAGATAAATTAGGACTATAAATAATAAAATTAAGTTATTACCTTTTTTTTAAAAAGTCTGCACATGCATTCCTGACTCGAGGCAACTGCAAGAATGCAGCACCTACCATTAAACTTTGAACATTGTTCGTGTTAATAGTAACCCTGCCACTATATGCGAAGTTCACCAAAGCTCCTAAAGCTCTAAAATTAAGAAAAGCTGATATAGAAACTTATTGAAAACTACCGATATTTTTGTTACACAAGTTTGATAAGAGACACATCACTTCTATCTGTTATGCAATGGAAAGATTTTTTTTTAAATATATTTTTTATTGAAATTTACAACTGTATAAAATGCAACAAGTAAATATGCTGATGGATGATAAAATACATAAAGAGAAACTGCCCATTGGCAGCACTTCATAGTAGTGAGTTTAAACAAGAAGGTCTCCAGGCCATCTTCTTTTCAGACGCCTCGGTGGATTATCAGGAATTTAAGAGTAAGCAAGGATTGAAACTAATGGATCTGAGTGGGAGTGAAGTTTTTCATAGAAGGAGTTTTACCTGATACGGGCTAAATCAGCAACATATGGAACATTAAGGTCATTGTGGATGATTTTATTTGTGACAAAGTAAGGAGTGTTAAGGATTTTGGATTGTAAGGATTGGATATAGGAAGAGTTTGATGGTTTAGTAGAGCCCCAAAGCTCAACTCCGTTGGTCCAAATAGGCCTTATGATTGTCATGTAAATGAGTCTTTTATAGTTAAGTGAAAGGTTAGAACGTCTGTCTAAGTAACCGAAATCAGCGATCAGTTTCGTTTAGTATGTGGATTCTATGTAAGGCGTTTGTCAAGCAGGAGTCCTAAATAGTGGATCTGTTCAACCAGGACAAGCGGAATATCATTAAAGGACACTGTAGGGCAGGAAGTCATAGGTTTATGACGAGGGTAAAGGTAATTTGTTAGGATTTATTGGGATTGATTTTAATTCTCCAATTCTGACACCATACCTCAAGGTCTCTAATGTGGGATTGGAGAGTTTGAGAGGCAATTGTAGGATCATTATTAACAGATAAAACGCAAGTGTCATCAGCATAGGTAGAAAGAAATGTGTTAGGATGGGTTGGAATCACCTGCATAGACAGTGTAAAGAATGGGTCCTAGGATACTGCCTTGAGGAACACAAGCAGACTCGTAAAAAGAGATGTATAGGAATGATTGTGGTTTATTTTGAAGGATCTGTTAGAGAGGTAGGACTAGATGATTAGGAAGTATGTAGGATTACGGACTTGGTACAGCAGTCCTGGGTGCCAAACTAGGTCAAAGGCCAGTTATACGTCAAGAAAGGCTCCCATGCAGAAGAGACAACATCCACCATACGGTGAAATTGTTGGACAATGGAAAGATTAATACACTTTTAAGTTACAAAAGAAAATTAAACACAATAAAAGGATAAAAATTTATTTCACTAAGTATAGAAATAAACTAGGTATACATTATTGGTTTGAAGGTAAAAGTCATCATCTGACATTCTGACAAAGATGAATTTTATTGCAATCTGCCTAAAATTAAATGTATTATTAGTCAGCTGGTTCAGATAAAGGTAGAAGTAAGTAGCAATGAACCTCATCTAAGGAAAAATTTCATTTGATCACTTTTGCATCAATACCTACAATATATCTATACTTAAAAAAATTGTTTAAAAAAAAAGTAAATATAAAAAAAAAAACATACACAGCATCAATTCCTTGTATAGTAATATCTCTTTGCTTGCTTTCTACCATATCATGCATAAACATAGCATGGAAGTAAGGGATAGATGCAGCAAGCACTAAGCGATGGCCAGTAAAAGATTGATCTTCAACCTGTAATAATAAAACAGACATTAACAAATAATTTAATAAAAACTTCAACCACACAAGTATGGTGTAGCATACTTTTAAGGTAACATCACAAAGTTTTCCTTGTCTCCTTATTTCTTCCATTATCGAAAATCCATGAGCGAAAATATCTAACTGTTGGAAAATGACACATTCTTCTGACTCAGAAACTGTTCTACTACCAAGATACTTTACTTTTTCACTATCACTGGTATCGAAACTAGTATTCGATGATTGATCCATAATCACCATCACATAAGATATTAAAATCGAATGTTTTAAGAAAATAACATTTAAATGCAAACCCTGAGTGAAACTTGAGAAGCTGTCAAAAGGAAGGTTATAAATATTGCTGACATTCCATACAAATAGTAATTTCTTTTATAGATAAGCTCGTAAAAAAGTATATGTTGAATATTAAAAAATTAATTTTATCCGTGAATAATTTAAATAATAACATCACGGAAAGATATAAATACAGATTTTCTATTTTTTATATAGGAATAGGAGAGTAACCTTCTGCAGGTTTCTAATGAAAATTTAGGTAGGGGGAGTGGCAGTTGTGTTGGAAGTTCAAGTGTGGTTTTCCAACATCTTGTGTGTTATTTTTGGTAATGTCGAGGTAGTATAACAGCATCTTATCATGGGCGATGAATCAAAGAAAACTTTAAGTAAAATTCCTCTACTGAAGACTAAAGCTGGACCTAGAGACAAAGAATTATGGCCCCAGAGGTTAAAAGAGGAATATCTTGCACTCATCCAGGTATGATAACACTGGTTTTTTTTTTTTTAAATATTTCAGTTAAATATTAATGTATTTTTAAGGATTCAACTTAATACTGTTGTAAAATGTCATCCCCAGTATATTGATATTGTCCATTCATGTACCTTGCAGTATGTTCAACATAATAAGAAGACAGATAATGACTGGTTTAAATTGGAATCAAACAAAGAAGGCACAAGATGGTTTGGAAAGTGTTGGTTTATCCATAATCTCTTGAAGTATGAATTTGACATTGAGTTTGATGTAAGTATAACCGTCTCACATACGCACATATGTGTTCATGTTAAATGGTTTTTATTTACTTTAAATTATTTATTTGTTCTTTTGAAAACTCTTGATGTGATTATTGCAGTTTTTATTAATAAAGTTTGAATTGGTTAGGTCTATTTTCAAAGTTTCTCATTGTCTTTGGTTGATAATTGGATTATCTGCTTAATTCATCAATCATATCACTTGTGCTTGTAATTTTCTTAAAGTATGGTTGGAGAAACTTTGACTTACTATCCTTTATCCATGTCAAAGTGACAACTATCCTACTTTTATAATAATGTCTATTTGAAAACATCCCTTCTTTGACAGCTGGTACAGGTTAGTAGTTGCTGGATTCCAGAGTCTCTTATTACTTCTTCCAAAGAATAAAGGTGGCCTGTCACATAAAACCACTTTACTCCTTTACTTTAAATAATGCCATAGTCATTGACATTGAAGTGATTACTCTATTTTAGTTTCAATACATACAAAGAGTTAGGAGTTCATTATTAAGCTATCTTCTCAAAAAAAAAAAAAAAATAAAAAAATATATATATATATATATATCTTGTCAGCAACCCCCACTTACCTCAGCAGTTAAAATCAATTTTAGATCTATTAAATGGCCCAATCCTCTACACAGTGTACACAGCTGATATCCCTATCTATCCAAGCACTGTCCTCTCTACTTACGCTGATGATACATGTGTGCTATCCGTGAATAATGATCCCATTGTTGCTTCTCAAATCCTACAGAGCCATGTTTCAGCCATTGCAGAATGGTGTCACAATTGGAGAATTAAAATAAATCCCACCAAATCACCTTCACTCTAAGCCGTGAACCTACGATTTCTTGTCCCGTTGTTTCCTTTAATCATACCCCTCTCATCACTGTAGAACAAATATGTTACCTTGGACTTCATCTTGACAAACATCTTACATGGAATCCTCAAACCAGACTTAAACGACAAGAAACTGCTCGTAGATATCGTCTATTAAAACACTTACTTGACAACCATTCAAAACTCCCTCTTTAAACTCATCCATAAAGACCTGAATATCCCACTAGCTGCAGAAATAGCCCCCAAAAGTACACTTCCTTTCATTCCAAATTGCCCGCCCATACAAACCCGCTTGTCAGTATCCTCTCATTGACATCTATTCCCGATAATCCTCTGAGGCATCTGAAAAGACCTGCGGATCAAATAAACATTGAAGTGCTACAGCTGGATAGATTCTTCTCAAGACTTTTTCAAGCCAATGTTTCGTAAATAGTAGCTCATTTACTTATTGTACTATGTACAGTTTTAAATTTCAATAAAAGAATTAAAAAAAAAAAAAAAGAACTATAAGTAAATTTGAAGTTGAAAAAAAGTTTCTTCAAATTTAAATAATAAGTTTATTCAGTTTCATTGAAAACATGATTTTGATTACATAATGTAACAATATTAATTTGATAGGTATAAAAATCAGTATCAAGTTCATGTCCTGTTCGTCCCTTTACATTACCTTTTATAACTTTCTGTATTAGATAATATTTTTTCTAGAATCCTTAGCTTTCCAACAGTATATTACACATTTATGTTTTTTTTTCTTATTTTGAAAAATTCAAAAACTGAATTCAAAAAAATATTTTTGCTCTCTTCTCCTTTAGTTGATTACCAAATTTGTTCAGCTTTTATATTTAGCCACTTTTTATTAATGCTAAGAAGATGATATGGTTAATTTTTTAGAAATACTAAATTAAAGGTAATTCAGAGGAAGAAAATATTTGCCTTTAAGCCCTGTCACACTATTTCAATCAGAATGAAACCTATATGAAATTAAAGCCCATTAAATTCTACATTAATATAGCTAGTTCAATCGAAATCCTTAAAGCAGTTTGTTATAAAATCCTAAAAAAGTGGAAAATGCATTAATACCAAAGCAAATTATCTTTCTACAGCCAGCTTCGAACCCAGGACCCAGAGGACAGAAGCTCACTGGATCCACCCCACTTCCCTGTTTTATTAAAAAAAAATATATTACATAGTCAATTGTAGTCAGATTGTGTCCTAAATGTAACTTTTTTATGATTCTAGTTTTGTTTTTATATATGTTTAATTGTTTTAGATACCCGTTACATTTCCAGTTACAGCACCTGAGATAGCAATTCCAGAGCTTGATGGAAAAAACTGCAAAAATGTACAGAGGAGGAAAAATTTGTTTGTCTGATCATTTCAAACCTTTATGGGGAAAGAATGTACCGAAGTTTGGAATTGCGCATGCTATGGCTCTTGGTGTAAGTTTTATGATCACTTTTTAATATTACATTTTATTGTTAATGCACTTAATACTAAAGTTTTTTTTTATAGTTGGGACCTTGGCTTGCTGTTGAAGTTCCAGATTTGATTGAAAAAGGAGTAATTAAATATAAAGAAAAGGAAGAACAATCATGATAGATATAGATGCTGTCTCATTCAATGGAAAAAGATATTTTTTATCTTATTCTGTAACATCTGATAATTAATCTCACATACAAGAAAGTTGTGTAAAATGCTCATAAGTTTCATGTATTTTTCTCAAAGTTTTACCTATTTATACCAGTTGAGCTGCAATTACCAAACAGTGGTTAATGTATATTACCAGTTTTATTCTTCAGACATGACATATGTAATATAGATTTCCCAACTGATGATGTATTTAAATTTTGTTCTAAACATTGTAAATAAAACATTAGATTTTTCTTTGAAAGTTGAATTTAGTTACATTGTTTATAATAATTATTTTTTTAACTTTTTATAAAGTTTATTTTTACATAAATAAATGTATTGTTTTTGTTATGGATTTATTTTTCATGTTTTGTTTTGATTTATTATTATGTTTCTAATAAATAATAAGAGGTTTTCCAGTTGCTTTGTATGCAAAACTTTGTCATTTTTATAACCGAAGATAAGTTACGTTTTATCGTTAAAAAAAAAGTTAACTGTGCTCTCAAAAACAATACAGATTAAAAAAAATATTTTATCTACCCTGTTAATTGTCATCAAATGCTCATTTATTTATTGACTGGTAGAAGAAAAGTAAATTATATTTTTTCTTTTTAAAGAACGATAGTGAATAAATTTCATAGCTTATTTTTATTTTCTATTAAATATTTAAGTGAAGCCATTTACTCTTCATTCATAGAACTTTATTGTTGATAGCTGCATAGTATATTAATACCAAAATATAAGGGGTCTACCACATCTTCCGGGGGGAACCCTCTGCTGAAATGAAAGGATAAACTATTATTGTGCCCCAGCTGGAGTTTGAATTCAAGATCTGGGAAACAGTTTTCTAGTGTTCTATGCACTAGACCATGCCACTCCCTCATATTTTATTGTATATACAATTTAAATAATTCTATGTTTATTTTTTATGTTAATATTATTTCAAGGAAGGGAGGAAATAAGGAATAGGTTAGGGTCCCAAGCCTGTGCGATGTCAAGTACTCCTTAAAGATCCCTATCCTAATAAAACCTGAATAGGCAAAATGTAGGACTCCTACTGTAGCATGTCCGATTAGCCATAGTAGTATAAAGTGATGTTAAATAAATAAACAAGGAATAGGATGAAAAAATTATATTTTATAAATATAAATTCTTCCAACAATTTTTAAATGCTGGCCTAGCTTATATATATATATATATATATATATATATATATATATATATATATATATATATATATATATTATATATATATATATATATATATATATATATATATATATATATATAAGATGCAAATTTTCATTGATATGTTAATGTAACATATACTGATGTAATTATATCTCAAAAGTAATCTTCTTAAAAAAGGTATCACCTTAATAACGCAACGGATCATTAAAAATATACTTTTAAAATGCTTAAAAATCATATTACATTAACAAAAATACAAATTTAACTACAACTAAACTTTCAGCTATAACAATCAGTAAAAAGTTATGATTTCTGATAATGTAATTATAATTATAATTACAAAAGTATGTTGTTTTTAAACAAAAAATTAAAACTAAAATAAATAAAAATATATAACACCTATAAAATAACCTATAAGTAATTTGAATAACAATAAAATGGCACATGATGGGCCAAGCATAATTTTAGTAAAACATCAATTAAACTATATGTAAAAATAACAATATAATAAAATCAAAAACTTAATATTCTATATATTAATTGAAATAAAGTTCAATACAAGTATTTATGACTAGGCAAGAATACATAAATGATAATTATAATTAATGACTATTTAATAATCACATTGTTTAAAAAATGACTTTGCTTTCAATCAACTAATGATTATTATATTGAATAACCTCATGTACTAATAAAATAAATTATTTTTCAATATAAAAATATATATTAAATTTCACAAAATGTAATACTCATTTACATTCAAATGATAGTTGATAGTTGGTCAAATTGTTTTTAAAATTAAGGCACTCAGTTTCATAAAACATTATTTCCTTTTTTATAATGACAATAAATTAAATTATTTTTTAAATACAAAAATATATATTAAACTTAACAGAATGAAATATTCATTTACATTCAAATAAGTTGTTGAAATTGAAGTAAATAATTGAACACCTTGTTTTGAAAATTAAGGTACTCACTCAGTTTCATAAAACATTATTTGCTTTTTCTTATTATGCTAAAATACATTAACATTTCTAAATTATTTAAAAGTAATAACTTGTATGAGTAAGAATAATCCTGCATAGAGAAGTATCTTGGGTGATGACCTACATCCTGTATTAGAGTCTGTACTGTTCACTGTAATATTAGAAACACATTGTTAACACAATACATAATTTAAATGCAATTATTTGTATGTCATTATGATTCTAATACATCTTATGAATTTCAAATTTATTTATGAACATTATTGAAAATAAATATTTATCTTTTTTTCACTAATAATGTATAAGAGTAGTTTTATTGATTTTTAACTCATTTTTTATGCTTAAAAACAAAAATGTCTATGCTTGCACTTTTATGATAATAATATCAGTTACCTATTAAAATATAAATGTTCCATATAAAAAAAATCTTGTTAAAAAACTATGACAAAAGCAAAAGCACTCAATGCAGCAGAAACTTTGTAACAGAGGTCTACTTGAAAATTTGGAAAAAAAAAAAGAAATATCATAAAAATAAAAAAAATAATATATATATATATATATATATATATATACACATATATATTAGGCCCGAAATGGTCAGGTCAAATTAATTCCAAATAACAAAATTTATATTAAAATCTAAAAACTTTCCAGTAAAATAAGAAAAGTACTAATTTCCTTTTACTTCCACTTGGTTTGGATGAATGAAAGTTGATTAACCAAGCAAATTTTATTATCCTCCTTAAAAAGAGGAAATAAGTAGGTTGTGGGTTCAAACTTGCAGGTGGCCCTAGGATTTTTCAATGGTAGTAAAGAATCCTTCGTTATGCCGCCCTTCAGATTGGATGTAAAATGCTGCACCCAAGATCCGAAATTCAAAATTCAGGACTCCCACTATAGCATTGTCGGGTCAGCCATAGTAGTGTAAATTGAAATTATGTATGTAAATTAAATGAATAAACAAACAAAAAACGGATGGATTAAATAATGAAAGTAAAAGATTCCAGGTGCACTAATTTCTCAGAACAGAGGCAAAGAAGCTCCAGAAAAGCAAAAAGAAACATCAGTGAATAAATCAGAGATTTAACGTATTCCAAGGTTACTTTTACTTCCCATATTTGGAAAAAAATAAATATATACCGTGCTCCAGAAAAACAACTATTTATTACTTTTAAACTATTCTGTGCTACCGGATTAATTATAAATTGAAATGCTGATGAAATATCAACTGATGACTCCACAAAACAACAAGAATAAACATAAAATATACATGGTAAATGAAGTTATGTAAATGGATATCTAGAGTTATTAAATGTATACCTATAATTAACTTAAAACTTGTACTACCTTCAAGTTTAAAAACATTTATTTCACAATTTTTGCTATAGCAATTTTTCGTTCGTTTCTTTAAACAAAACTTTCTAAAATTAGAGAAGTGTATATATATTATATATATATATAGGTGTATAATTCTATATATGAGAGCTAAACTGTTATTACTTATAGTGATCAATGTTTGTATTTGAAATATTTTACATTTTTATTTTAAGCCTATTATAAGGTACATTTTTTATTTGTTTTACATATTCTTGTCATTTAATTTTTATTTGCAATGATGAAACCACGTTTTGTCAGAAAAATGGCCAGATTAACATAAATACATAATAGTATGAATTAAAATAACAATATGATTAACGATTACAGAATTATGACTATTAAAATTATAACCTTTTTAATGAAAACCAAAGTGTTTTGAATTGAATCAAATAAGTATGTGGGTACAAAAAAGTCACTATTATAATATTTGTAATTAAAGAATAAGATTATTATCCTATAGCTCTTTCCCTCAATGGTTTCTATAGAATTACAATTTTTTTTTTTGTTTATTTATAATAATTTACAACTGTATTAAACAAGACAATGAGTAAATAGGCAGAATGAAGAAAAGTCATGCAATGTCTTGAGAAAGAGCTACCCAGTGGTAGCACTACACTAACTATTTTAAGGAAGTAGGCCCTGAGGCCACCTTCGAATTACTATTTATTTCTGTATTATTATATGTTACATTATTCTTGGGGAACTGTGTGTGAGATCCTTGAATAATTATGATACATTATTTTCTATTAGAATTTAAAATATTACTAATAAATTACGCTGAGGAAATTATCAGAGACTACCAATGTGGTTTTAAGCGGAATTGCTCGACTATTGATCAAATATTTTCCTTACGTCAAATATTAGAGAAGAAGCTGGAACTCAAGGGTGTAGTCCATCAACTCTATATCAATTTTAAAAAGGCTTATGATTCCATAGACCGTCAGAAGCTATATAATATCATGATTGAACAGGGGATACCTAGAAAGTTAGTAAACCTAGTAGAGATGTGTTTGTCTGAAACATTCCATAAAGTTAGAATCGGTTATAATTACTCCGAGAAATTTGAGGTGCGATTGGGTTTGAAACAGCTTGACTCCCTTTCACCTGTGTTATTTAATATAGCTTTAGAATATGTCATAGAAAAGGTGATGTATTACCGAGATAGGTTTAAATATGGGTGACAAGATTCCGGTTTTGGGATATGCCGAGATTATTTGGTACTGCTAGGTGAAGACACGGGAACCATACAGCTAAGTGTGTTAATAAAAACCGGTAAACAAATAGGTCTCAAATTAAATACCGATAAGATGAAATATATGATTAGTAGCAGAAATGGTGGCGATCTTGATGATATTAATATATCAGGGCATACTTTTGAACACGTAGAGAAATTTAAGTATTTAGGTTCAATGATAACGAGAAAAAATAAATCCAGGAGGAAATAAAGTCCTGGTTAAAGGCGAGAAATGGTGTTATAATTCAGTTGCGAAATTACTTAGCTTCTGTCTAAAAACTTAAAGGTTAGAATTTATAAAACTATCATTCTTCCGACGGTGAAACGTGGCCACTTACTTTGAATGACGGACTTGACCAGTGAACATTGGACGAGTCTGTGCAGGCGAAGTTTGGTGGTATCGGCATCTAACCTTCGGGTTCGGTAAGCCTATTATCATTATTATTATTACTAATAAATTACCTTTTAAACAGTAACTTTGTTCCTCCATAACATATCCATCTCTGCATTGGCACAGCCCTTCTTTACACATAACTCCATGTTTGGATCCTTTGTCAATTAAACATTCAGGATTATATCTGCATGGTTCAAGAAAACCTTTAAAAAAAAAAATTATTAATCAAAATTTATAATTGCATTCAATAATACATTTAGTCAGTGGTTCTCAAGTTGTGGTCCACCGACGCTTGATCTCATTGGATGATAATTTTTAATTACCTTAACAAATGTTTGTGAATCTTTTTCTTTTAATAATAATCACACGAACAAATTTAACATTCTGATGTATAAAGTGATATAATTGATAGTGTTTAATGACAGGTGCCTGCTACTGCACAATCAAAAACCTTAAAATTGGTCATTTTATAACATTTTGAAAATAATGAGCTTAAAGAGCAGATGTATTGTAGAAAATAATGAAAAACATTTGATTTCATTATAGTATTTAAATAAATAACTTCTTATATAAGTTGTAAATGTTATTTTTTTTTATTCCCTTGAAGTCATGTTATGCTACTATGACTCTGGGACAGGAGAAGTCCTAATATGCCGAGCAAGATTTTTTTAGGATGGGGATCTTTAATGAGTACCTCACTTAGCACAGGCTGTGGACCACTATTTTATGTCTTCTTTAAAGGATATCCCAATGAAGGATTTTTCCTACCTTTCTAGGATCATCTGCAAAGTTTAACATTAAATTTTAATTGTTCAATGTTTCACGGATTGAAGTAAACTCATAGAGCAGGTTTATTTTTTTCTTCATTAATATTTCCCCAACTAGACCATTTCTAAAATATATAGTTTCGGTAGAGGTATTTCGCATGGAATTTACGTGTAGCTCTAGAAAAATCTAAATATATATCTAATATTTAGGATTTAAGGGTCCTTGCTATTCTACTGATTAGATGAGGTATACAATTTTTTTTTGTTGGGAATCACTGCATTAAGTAAATAGGCCAAAAGACAAATGGCATGAAATCAAGTTTAGAGAAATTAACCGATGGTAACATTACAATGATTAATAAAATAACAATTTCTTTTAAGTAAATTTGCATAAAAAAAAAAAAAAAAAATTCAAGTCCAAAAAAAAACATTCATCAGGTACCATTATATTGGTTTATTTACTTACAAGTTATAATGTTGAACTGAAATTTGTTGTGTTGTATTACATTGTATTGAACTACTGATAATCCTAGTTTTTTAATTTTGAAAAATATTTGTAAGAGTTCAGGAATGACTACAGATCCTAAATAAAAATATGTTTCAAATGATACCTTCCTTTCTCTAATTGATTTATTACTCAGTCTGGAAAAAAAATTTTCGTACTGAAAAACAAATATTTAATTATGTTAAGTCAAGTTGATTTACTTTTAATGCAAAAGTAAGAGCTTTGAATACAGTAGGCAAAATCTTTGAGAAATTAATGATACCACTTTCATTGAATCTGAGACTGTACCTACTAATCAGTATCAAACTGGTTTGGAAACTTTGGCTATTACCGTACTTTAGAAGATTTTATAACACTATAATAATCAACTATAATTGAGATAGTCTGAATAGCTTGGTAATTTAATGAATTGAGAGTAATATAACAGATGTCCTAAATTTTCTTTAGGATTCAAGAATGGAGTATAAAATTTATATTGAAGGATTGTTCCTAAAATATTTCCAAGAGAAAAAGAGAGAGAGAGAAGGGGTTAACGAGTAGGCATAAAAGTCTATATGATGGGATTTTATTGGGAGATTTATCAAGTTTTATGTTAATAATAATAATTTTAGGACTATAAATTGAAGGAAAATTATTATGAGAAAGTACTAGATATTAGTACAAAGGAATGTCAGTTTTTAAGAAAGTTGATGGCATGCGATTATTTGCAGATTTTAACATTTATAAAAAATAATTTATTTTTAGATGGTTAGGACGAAAAAAAGAAGAAAACAAAGTTTATTATTACTTACGTACTGTTTTCCAGCATTTGCCATTTACATTGTGTGAATCATTTTCACATACACAAACACCTGTTTGTTCATCACATCTACTGTTCTGCAAAGGAATTGAACATTGGTCATGAACCTCACAGGGATCTCCCAGCTTCTCAGCCACTTTTTATTTAAAATAAAGTTATTAAAATAATGTTAATATAAACTGCGATATGAATATACTTCTTAATAGAAAACATCATACATAACAAACAAAAATTATTCTGGTCCCCAGTAATATACTCTTTTTTACATCTACAAAATCCATTTCTACATCCTGAGTTTAAAACTGTGCATCCTGTATCGTCAAGACAAGGACCACCTAGACCTGAAAATAAGCAAATCATTAGAAAAATTCATACTTTTGGTTAAGAAGTTTATACATTTCTTTATTTTAACAGCGATCCTAAATTTAAAAATAATCATGTGAAGTTAATGTTATTTATATTTCAGGATATTAATCAATGCAGCAGTGAGTTCTAGTAGATACAGGAATGTTCCCAACAAGACGTCAGCAGCCTCCTGCAAGATGTCATTGGGAAATAATTTTAAATTACTTTGCAATTAAATATTTGTGAAGTTTTGGATCAGACATACTCTACATAGAATTCAACATTCTAAACGATATGATTGCTAGTGATCACAGACGAAAGGTTAAGATTCTATACAATCACAATCTTTACATTTCCTAATTTTTAGAAAATAATGAGCTCAAAGAACAGATGTAACTTTGCATAAGAAATGAAAAAAAATTGATTTTTTCAACAGTATTTGGTTAAATCTTGTATTAGTTTTAAATTTTAGTAATCCAATGTTTCACAGATTGAAGTAAACTCCTAGAGTCTGGTATATAGGGTTTCGTTAGCAGTGGTATTTCACATGAAATATACATAATTCGATATAGCCCAAAAGAAATGTAAATATATATATATATATATATATATATTTAATATTTATGATTTAGATTTTTAGAATTTGGGTGTCCTTGCCATTGAAATGATTGGATAAAGAGACTGTGAAAATGTTTTGTTGGGAACCATTGGGATAGAGCACTAAACTATACTAAGGGTAGAGTACTACAGATCCTGAGTTCGCATACCACCTGAGTCAAATAATTATTTATTCTGTCATTAAAGCTGTGCATCATGGGCGATCATGGGCTACGTAGATACTTATAAGGCACACCCAGCTTCTATGAAAGAGGCACTCATAAATTGGTGGAAAACCTCCTGAGGATGAATGGCTGCTGGCCTTGGAACAGTACAAATCCTTATATTTACTGAACCAATGAACCTTCATGGGTTGCAGAGCTACAAGATTTTTAATCAAGAGCTAAGCATATCCAAATTTGAATATTATTTCTTAAATTCAGAGGATTAGTTAGAAAAACCCTCCTCCCTCATCCTGCCTACATGGAAGAATGAAACACTAATGGAAGAATTGGAAAGTGTGGTGAAATTAAAAATAACTTAGAATTCTGTTACTGTTGGTGAATAGCAAAATGTACAGTGAGAGTAACTTCAAATAACGGGTTTCATTTTATTTATAAATCATTTAGTTTGTTAAAAATTTATTTGAACAACCTTCATTTCAACATTTACAAAGGGGCATTATACAATAACACACCTTTCCCCTACTGCTGATTTCCTGAAAGTTTTATTTATTTATTTATTATTTAACATCATTTTATGCTACTTGGCTAATCAGATGATGCTACATTGGGAGTACTAATGTCCATCCAGGTTTAGTTAAAATAGGGATCTTTAATGAGTACCTGACATTGCATAGACACGGGACCAACATTTTACGTCCCCTCCGAAGGACGGCATAACTAAGGATTTTTTCTTCCACCCGTTTACCTTTTACTCCCATTAAAAAATCCTAGGCCCCCTTGTGGATTTAAATTTGAGATTTTGGGCATGGAAGGCTGTTATGCTCGCCATAGGTGACCCCACTTTCCTGGAACTACTAACACTTATAAACCTCATAATCCTGATTTATCTTAAAATTATTAAATTTTCATTCACATACAGTAACTGATTCATACAAAACAAAAACATGACAAAAATAAATCAAAATTTTAAACAGATTGATGTTTTATAAGTAGTCATCATTATTTATTACCTGAACTAGGTTGACAGTCATATGAATCAGCAGTTGGGTGATACATAGGTGGGCAAATACACCGACCAATGTCACAATAAGCTTGTATATCTTTTGATTTTGTAAAACAATTGTCATTTACATCGCATCTTTCTCCAATTACTACAAAAAATTAAAACAAAATATCATCAGAGGAGGAATATTATTATAACCCAGCCTTTATCAAAAACAACAAGTTTTACTAATATTAAAATAAATCCTTCAATATATTTAAAATTCAATCTTAAAAAAAATATATCATTTTTTATCATTTGTAAAATCACGCAAGTTTAAAGCTAAAAAGTTTCAGACCAACTTACTCATCACTTGATAATACACTAAACTACTCAAAATAATTTAATTTGAAAATGTAAATATATTTTCAAAATTTTAATTTTATCCAATAATACTTAGAAGGGTTGAGATCTGAAAATAGAGAAGGCTAATTAAAACTTTGTTGATGTCATGTCAAAACTACTCTCTCTTTAACTACAATCTGTTGCGCTATATGACAGAGTTGAATAGTTAGAAAGACACGTTTCCATAAATACAATCCTAATATACTTACATAATGTAATCTCCATCCAAATTGTTTAATTCGACCAAGAATTACATTTTCAGAACAAATATTCTACTTAGTATTTCTAGATCCACTTATTCTAGATATTTATAAATATCTAGATTAAATGGCCCCATAAAAATATTGAAATAAGCTAGTTGAAAAAATAAATATACTTACAAGATGTTTTATAACACATTCCATTTTTATAATGGGCTTCTTTTGTGCACTGGCAACTACCAAGCTGATTATTTGGATCACTAATAAAACACTCAGAATGAGCACCAAATTTTGTCTTACACTGAATATCCTTTTTACAGTGGTCACCAATAAACAATGCTTCTGTAGAAACAAAGTAAACAGTTAATGATATATGAAATAAAAAAAAAAAATTATCAAATTAAATATAAATTTATTATATTGAACCTTTAAGGCACACAAGGTGATAAGCTTTTCTTCCAGGTATATTGGGCTCACGATCAGGGATATAATGTTCTTTGCATTGGCATGTTCCATAGCTACAATAGGCATGAGCTGTACAATTAAAGTCACTAACGCAATGATTGTGATTCGGGTCTGAAATAGAATATCATGAATAAAAATTAAAATATTTTTATTGAAAATTCTTGATAGCTATTAGCTTAAGCTGTTACCTTTATTAAGTTGATCAATGCAGAATGATAGATTTCTTGACAATGTTAGGAAGATAAGTGTGATTAAAATAATATTAACAAAACCCATCATACTGAAAATTAATTAAAAATGGTGTATATGTGAGTCAATGATTCATTACAACCCCACCTTGCCTCTCTATAGCTTATCTAACTTTTGATTAGATACAATATTGTATTAAGAAGATTATAGCTAAACAGGTGAATAACAGTGGTGTATGATACTGTTCAGTTAATATGAATCTTAAGCTAAAACAGACAAATGTTTGATGAATGGTATCCTAAATGTCAATTAATGTGAATTAACTTGGATATCATGTAGAAAGTGAATCATAATTTAGTATAATTAAAACTTTTCATTTAAAGGCTAGGAGCTTTAAAATGAATAAATCTGTGTTTAAATTTTGTGATTAAATACTCAATATTTAGCAGATGTAGATCTTTAACAGTGATTGAGAAAGATTGATAGAAACCTCTTGGATATTACTATTGGGAATTAATCATTAGGCCTTGGGAAAGTTATTATTAAAATATTTTAATTGTTTTCCACAATATGTAAATACTGTTATATGTATATATATATCAAAAATGTTTGTATATATACATGTTTTTGCTTTTACGATCATACATAAATAATTGGAAGGAATTAGTCCGGGTGGCGGTCATTAAATGAAACAACTGAATAGTTTCAACTATTTTATTGTTTACCAACGTTTCGACCCCCATTGTGGGTCATCATCAGGGCGTCTGGTAGGCGAGTGGAAACTAGTTTCTAGTTTTTTCTCTAGTTTCCACTCGCCTACCAGACGCCCTGATGATGACCCACAATGGGGGTCGAAACGTTGGCAAACAATAAAATAGTTGAAACTATTCAGTTGTTTCATTTAATGACCGCCACCCGGACTAATTCCTTCCAGTAATTCTCAACGGTCAACTAATTATATCCACAATACATAAATAATATTCCAGCTGCATGTTTTCAATTTTAATATTGGTTTATTTTAGTAGAAGGATCGGGCTCTTACAAAAACAACAAACAGATATTTATTGGTTTAATAATATCGAGAATATAGAGAAAATTAAAAAAAATATACAAGGAATATTTCAATTCAAATACCATCAAATTCAGCAGTTAATGTGTCATGTTTAGTTAATGGATATAGCTAGTAAGTTAAGAATAAAGCAGAATTAATAATACAAATTTATATTTTTAACGCTATAAATAAATTATATATATAACATAAAGTTTTTGGGAATTACTGGGTTTACCTATTTCAGACATACAAATAACACAAAATCCTTTCTCTTGAGTCCTGAATATTTAAAAAATAATCGTCAAATCAGTCAGAATCTGCTTTGAAGTCAAGAAAATTAGGTACTATGATTTTTGATGATTTGTAATACCCATAAATAATAAAATACTTTTCATTCAAGCGATGTTTACATTCTGTGAATCACATATCCCTCCCGGTTTATTCAGGAGACTAGTGATATGATAATTATTACAAGGAGGTTTTCTTAAGGCGTTAAACGCCTGAGCAGGCAACATTTACTTCAAACATTTATACCAATACAAAGGCAACATTGTCGCCAACAAATATTGGCAACATTTTCTGGTGTTTCTCAGAAACGAAATAATTTTCCAAGGTTAGGTCCATTTCCCTCACTACTTGGGTAGTACATTTTCCGACTAGTGCAAGACTAGAAATCGAGAACTTTACGTTGTTCTAACATATATTCCTAATTGTATTCCCAAAAGTGTTAGGCATGACTAGAAAACTGAAGCATGCGCAAACGGTCGATCACAGACCCGAGATCGTATGAACATATAAGGTTTACGCATGAACTTAGAAGTAATTAGGATCTGCCGTGGAATCCATTTGGCATTTGAGATGTCTGTTTATATATCTAGCTGTACAGCGCTTAGAGATCAGACAAATCATGCGTAGAGCATTTCTCCATTCCAATACATCTCGACCAGAACAAAAAAATGTACTGCGCATGATCTGCCTGATCTCTACTAAAAAATAAATAAGCGATTAGGGAACCGACCGTATTATAGGACTTTTTTTTTACGAAATTGATATTTTTCATATTTGTATCCTAATTGTTTTGTGCTATCGAAATCTGTCATTCGATTTTCCTAAAAAAGCAAGCAAGTTCTTAAGAAATGTGATTTGAAAAGAAACTAATTACACATATAATTATATTCCAATTAAAAGTTAAATATTTCCTTCAATTTTTTGAGATGATTGATGTAAAATATAACACGATTTTATTAACTTTTACTTACTTACACACACACACACACACACACACACACACAACACACACACACACACACACACACACACACATATATATATAAAACTGAAATTCCACATTTATGATAGATACACATGTAAATTTTTAACCATAATTAACTTACCGGAAGTTTCTCTTTATATCATGCATTCTATACTTCTTTTTTTTCTTTATGATGCCTGAAATAACGAATTTTGACAATTTCTTCTCCCAACTACCTTACAAGTTGTTTGGCTCTCATATTTTAGTTCATCTTGTTCTCATTGGTGATATGACTAAACTGTACTATTCTTGCTCTTATTACTACTGTTGATCAAAGCTTGACCATTAATGCCATTTATGCCACTTTTACATAGAATAGGTTTGAAATAAACTGTAACACATATCATATAAAAATTTATATTTCAGGGGAGTACAATTGACATTGTCAACTATGTGCCCTTAACCATTTTTTGTTCACTAAACATTGAGATTTACATATTTCTAACAGTGGAAATCACACCTATAAAACGTTAGAATTTGTGCATGAATATTTTAGAGGGGTGCTCTTGAAGTACAGATATTTTATTTAGGGAAAGCCTATGTATCTATATATAAAAATGAATAAATTATGAGCCACCAGATACAAATTACATAGTATTATGAGTTTTTACTCTTTAAAAATATAAAACATTGAAAAGAATGAGGGCTACACATACTTATGAATATACAAATTTACTTAACAGTAAATCATTATTAAGTAAGCATAAAATTGATATGAATTTTTTTTTTATTATTCATAAATAATTATTATATTTCATTTCAAAGATTTTTTTTTCAACTTTTACAAAGTTGTTATAATGATTACATGTTCTGTGGCATAATCATTCTGGTAGCTTCATTTATATATTGTAGCCTTTATCAATCATTCCTGTGGCATTGCAGTGTATAATTACCACTTTAGTAAAATACAATTGCAAACAATGTTTATTACTTTTTAGGATCTGACTGAATTATCTAAAATTGCAATTTCAAGCTGGAATGAAACAAAGAATTATTATAAAAACTTTCACTCTTTGGTTTTGTTTGGAATGAAATATTCGTTGATGATTGAACAATAGTATCCTTTGAATAAAACCTGTCTGAGTTAAGCTGCAATCATTCATTTCTGTTTCAGAAAGCTGAGTAAAATTTAAAAACAAAAATCATAATCAATGCACACATATCTTTATTTTCTTTCATCCCAAATCAGTGCAAATAAAACAAGCACCTTAATGTTTTTTAAATATTATTTATGTTCTACTTTTTTGCACATTGTGTGCTGGTTTTCACTAGTTTTCTTTTACAGAAAAATATGTTTTCAGAAATTTTAAATAAAAATACACCATGATTTAATTAATGAATCACTTTTCAGCTCATAAGCAAACATTTTTGATGAAATGGTCCTAAAATGACAGATATAACCTGTCTGGCAAATACCTAACCTATGATTACTGCTGACTATGTTATTTATTCCTAAGGCATACCTCTAGGCCTTTTTTAAACTAAATTTATGAGCATTATAAATACAATTTTTATTATACAATGATATACATTAGCTTCGTTAGGCTTCATTATAGAATTATTCAATCAGTTCTTTTGTTTATAATGGTCTAGTGGTCAGTGTCTTGTTCTGTTCTAGTCTGACATTAGGTATTATGCCTTGAGTCTTCTCATTACTCATTACCTACTTATTGGATGAGGTCAAGTTGAATGCTTTGAACCAAATAATGTGTATTTACTTAGCAGCATTGACTATGTGTGCATGTGTGCATTTTAATATGTGTTTTTATATATTAATTATTTATAAAATATATTAATAAAGAAAACAATTTTTACTTCTTCATATTTTCATGAATTCAGTAAAAAATATGTAATGTCTCAGTTTTGATTGTAATAATGATAATGATAATTTAACCGAAACAATATCAGTACCAATCTGAATAATAGTGGTACAATTTATTCTTTTATGAATAATGACAGGTTCGGGTTTTAGGTTATTTTATAAATTAATATTAACATAAATTGGTATTGCTCATTAATTGTCAGATACTGTTAAGACCTTGGACCTGTCATACTAAAAGATTATATAAGGAAATAAAGTTGCAATTAAGGATTGTTCAGATGATTAATTAATTGATTTTGTTCTGTAGCAGATACTAGAAAAGTCACTGGATGATGGGCAATATGTTAAAAGACCAATCAATGCTACTAGAAACAATCATTACATAATCAAAAACAGTAATTGAAACAAGCAATAATTCTTTTCAATCATAATTAATGAAAATAAATAAATCATAAAGAGAAAGCATATTAGAAAGCAAAATATTATAAACTATGAAACTAAGGAAGAGAAACAAGGCTCCAGGAACTGATGCCATTGTAAAATACGAAAATAATAAGAAAAATCTTTAACAATATATATGATACAAAAATTTTAATGAAGATTGGCTATGCTAGGAATTTCATCTTGATACCTAGTCAAACAATGCAAAGACCACTGCCTTATTGGTCTAAAGAGTCACACTCTAAAACATTTCCTATGGATTACATAAATATATAATACAAGATTATCAAAAAAATGTGAGCAAGCTAGTGGAAACAATCTGTTCGGTTTTAGAAAGGAATATAAAACGCACATTCAGCCTGCTTAATTGTATGCAGAATTGTTTAGTTCAAAGAAATCATGACTGTTTAAAGTTCATAGAATCACAGAAAAGGTGTTCGACAACACTGGACGTAATCTCTTGATATCGTAAGCCAATGCAGGGAACTTTCAAGATAATATAAATTCAGACATTTCAAACAACTGTTGAAAATTGGCAAACGCTTTGTGAGTTTATTAATATTGTAATAGTTATTTGTTTTCATTTTAAAATTAGTATCCTGTTTCATAAAAAACTTTTACAACATAACATTAAGGTTTTGGGATATGTATTTATATTTTTTTGGAATTATCAGAATACTAAGCCACCATGTAATCAAATGCTTCATTGATGTCTAGGTTTAAATCAAATATGCTAGTAATTTTTTTCAGAAGCAACAACATGCCCGTAGTCAGAAAAACAAAACAAATTGATTATCACCTAACACATTATTTTTATTAAGAAAAAAAGTCAGTTTTAAATTTTTTTTTTCCAAATCTTTAACTAACACCAAGAAAATGTTTCTTTTTTTTAACATGTTTGACATTATATAGCCAAATATATATATACAATATATTTTTTGTATGTTCCATGCCTGAATTTTGTGCAATCAAATAATAATAATGTATATAATGTGTTTAGCAGACATAAAAAGAATTATATAATAAAAATTAATATTACAGTAAAATATTATTAACTGATCATCGATCAACCATCTTCTTTTTTTTAAAATTAATTTTAATGTTTGGTAAATTAAAATAAAATGATATTCTAAAAAAAAAAAAAAATCAGTTTTATCTCATTACTTCTTTAAAATAATTAAATAAAGGCATTTAAAGATTATTAGTTGGAATCAATAATAAAATAAATCCCTTTTTGTAATGATTATATTATTTACAATTATTATAGCATTACTTGAAAGATTTAACTGGTATTGAGCTTAAGAAAGTTTTTTGATGAACAAGAAAGTAACATGTTTCCTAATGGAAATTATTTAATTAATTCAAAATCTATTATGTAGAATATTGAGCAATGGGCACTAAAGGCAATTTAGTTTTTTCCAGTTCATAAATTATTAAGTATTTATTACTCCAAACATAAAGTGTAAATTCATACTCTTACACTAGGAACTTGTGATTTATGGTAGCTTCAATGTATGGTTTCATGAACTTGTGGTTTATGTTTTAGCTAATTATTTTTTAATGATTATATTCTTGTTTGCTTCATGATAGCAACATATCCT
The DNA here is from genome assembly GCA_023052935.1 of Piezodorus guildinii. Lineage (NCBI taxonomy): Eukaryota > Metazoa > Arthropoda > Insecta > Hemiptera > Pentatomidae > Piezodorus > Piezodorus guildinii. The sequence goes on along the minus strand of CM041292.1, from coordinate 173,857,756 downwards.
ACAAAGGTTCAAAGCAATCATCTGTTGTTTACAACTATAATTATCTTACATTAGGTTCAACACTGTCACCTAAAAATAAAACTAACATTTAACATTACTAAAGATGTGCTGTTAATTATTGAAAGTACAGATTTTACAGTTATACATTCTCACTTTTCGACAGCCAACTTTAATTAAGTTTCTATGCTGCCTGTTTTTCTTTTCTTTTTTTTTTTTAAATAACAAGAATACATTTTTCCATTAATGAAAAATTCTTGGGCAAATATGGAATCATGTTTGATATTGTTTTTCGTTATGTTATTAGTTCTTAAAATTCAAATAGATACCTTGCCAAGGTAATTTCTGCTGCCAAATTTCAAAATGATCAAATTTACTTGCCTATTAACCCATAATTAAGATAACAAGATGAAAAGTAAAGTAATGTATATTTACATTGTGTTTATGATGATATAAATTTTCAATGAAGGGTTGATCTAAAAGATTAAGCTCTTGAGAAATATTAAAAATTTTAAATTGAAATATCTTATTTAAAAAAATAAAAAGATTCCCTGTATGAGATTTATGAGATAAAACTATAGTTTGCTGTTCTTGCTTAGTTCCTGCTCTTGAAAAACATGGATGATAGTACTCTGTATTGTCTTGCACATTAAGTAGATAAAATCAAATCAATATATCACTCTAAATACACTCATTATTCATGGCTTACACTATTTGTTGAAAATAATATTTGGAATTTAGATTTGCCCCTGCATTCTTGATTTAAAATAACTTTATTTTCTAATAATTATAAACAAGTCTGATCAAAATACACCACATCAAGAATGGACCGGGCACAATTCTAAAAATGTGTTTTGTTAGAAAAAATGCTTGAAAGGGTCACCTTTATTGTAGTGTCAGCCTAACAGCCTTCTATGCCCAAGATCACAGGTCCAAACCCAGCCGATGGCCCTAGGATACTTAAAGATAGTAAAAAGTCCTTCATTATGCCTTTCCTCAGAGGTGAGCTAAAATGGTAAATCCCAGGCCTCGTTAAAGATCCCTATCTTAATTTAACCTGGATAAGCAAAATTTAGGATTTCCACTCTAACACCATCTGATATGCCACTGTAGCATAATGTGACGTTCATGAATAAGCAAACAAACCAATATTAGACATGGGTTAAATTCTACATAAAATATGTTTGTTCAACTCTTGCTCCTACTAGATCACTCCATCCTATGGTTGAATGAATTGAAACTAGTGGAAGTCTCATCAAACAGGAAAGATCCAAATTATCTCTTTACCACTGCTCTTCTCCATTATCTAATTCCCTATTTTCTAACACCACCTGCTACATAATTTGTTCATTGCAGCCCATGATAGATGGTAAGCATTGCACAGTGGAGTTTTATATATTGTTTTAGCCTGAAATTTTGGGATGGATAATGTCCAACTGTTAAAATTTCTGACATAGAAATTGTAATTTATGGCTTTTTCATTATGGACATGCAATATGCAATATTTTTTTTTTCATTATAGAGTGAATAAGACAAGTAGACTTTTGGTGTCATTAAAGAAGCAAACAATAAGTACGAACCTGACCACAACTTTTAGGAATACAGGAATACAGAACACAAAACTTCCATTCAGATGTAATATTAATTATTATAATATATATATATATATTATATATATATGTTTCACAATTCATTAATTAAATAGTTGAACTACTAGAACAATCAGCATTCCAGCTTAATGTTTCATAAGATGAATTATGGGATTATTAAGTTTCAGGGAGATTTATGAATATTATATCATTACTTATTTATTTACAAAGTTATATTAAATCAATTTAGCTGTTCAGTGATATAAACTCATTCCTAAGGAAAACTAAGAAAGGTATAACTTCATTCAACCTTGATATTTTTTTTCTATATCAAAAAGTAATATTTGATTGAGGACATAAATATATATTAAAGACGTTCTATTTTTAATATCTAAAGAAATTTAACAAACCAAATTTATTAACTTGAATTGATTTCTTCAACTTATGTGCTGACTGGATGTACAAAAAATTTTGTCAAGAGTTGGAACACTAACCAACTTTGAAGAATAGAGGTATAGAAAAGTAATTAAATCTATTTTTATAAACTTCTGTTTAATACAATTTTTCGATTAAAGAAAGTGATCTAGTATCTTAACCAACAATATTCAGAATGGAAAATCTCCAGTTTCGCAATTTAGTATTATAATTTAGTTTTACAAGATTTATGTTACTCTATCATTTTCCTCTACACCTACCACAGAATTTTATAAAAATATGAGTTCTCTCTGGTTATAACTCTAGTAAATGCTGTTTTGAGATTTTGTTTTTTTCATTTTTCTGTACTAGCATCCATGCATGCCAAGTCATATTAAAGTCAATATCAAAGGGGGCGTGGGAGGAGAAGTGATTGGTAATGGAGTGCTCCCACGAAGGAAGAGAAGAGGACAACTATATCTGCCTGGTCCCGCCGGAATTGTAGACGATAGGGAGGTACCTGGGGCGGGCCTTCAGGACTCGACGAGCCCTCGAGCGATGATGCTACGCTAGTGTGGTGAGTAGCTCAGGTTCTGGCGACCAGCAGTTGTCCGACAGCCAACACCCGATTACTACTGTCACCAGCCCGATAAGCAGGGCCAGCACTATGTACAGCTCTGCATTACCTAAATTTAAAGTTATAACAAAAATGAGATAGTTGTAATAAAACAAATTTTAATTGAGGGTGTATGTTTGACTGCTTATATGATAACAGACAAAAATAATCAGGAGTTGGTCATAGATTTTTTAATTTTGCCATTATTTCAGCCCAAACATGTTAGACTCTCCTCACAGTATGGAAAATTCTAACGCTTTGTTTATACTGAGAGCATTTGGCTTGGAGACTAAATAATAGGAGCCACTTAAAGGTATAGGTAGAGTTTAGGCTATTGAAGTAGCTTGTAATTATTCTCAGATATTTGGTTTATTATTTTCAATAGCAAAACTTTTTAATCGACCAAAAAAAAATCTGGTGCGGGCAACACATGACTTTCACTTACCTCCGTTTTTAAAATGGTTTAGTGAATTTTAAAATACAGTTAGAGACAAATAATGAGTGCAACTATTAAAGAACTAATTAAATTAAATTTCTATAAAAACATGTGTTTTATTAAAAAATCTATTATATTATTATCAAAAACTAGCTGTTGCGCGCGACTTCGTCTGCGTCAATTTCAGTTATATGATCGCTATTAAAACGTTTTTAAAAGAATATATTGGGTTGTCCGGAAAGTTCGTAGAAAAGTTGGGACAACAATTAAAATTGAAAAGCTTAAAATTTATTTATTTAATCTACAAAATAGTTACCATCGTTAGCGATTACTCTTTACCAACGGCTTGAAATGTCCACTATCCCTTTTTTTTCCAAAAATCCCTGTCCTTTCTCCTGAAGAACAATAAAAGGTCCGTTCTGACGTCATCTTCTGAAGAGTAGGATTCCCCTGGTAAAAAGTTATCGAGGGAACGGAAAAGATGGAAATCCGAAGGAGCAATGTCAGAAAAGTACGGCGGGTAAAACCTCCCATCTGAAGCTTAATAACTTTTACCGAGTCGTTAAAGACACATGGAGCCTAGCGTTGTCTTGGTGAAATAGCACTCCTTTCCGACTCACCAACTCTGGCTGTTTCTCTTTAATTGCTGCCATCAATCGATCTAACTGGGTCCGTATTTATAGTTTGGTTTTGTGGAAGGAGCTCAAAATGTATGGTTCTCTTCCAATCCCACCAAAAACTGAGTATCACCTTTCTTGGATGCAAGCCGGCGTCGTTCCAGGCAACTCGCAAGATTTTTTTCGACTGGTGTTGGTGTAGAGAATCCATTTTTCGTCCCCAGTAACAACTCGTTTCAAAAATGGATCCTCCAAATTTTTTTTTCAGCAGCAAATCACAACATGAAATTCTTTCAAAAAGATTCCTTTCATTGAGCTCATGGGGAATCCAAACGTCGTAACGACAGACGTACCCGGCCTTCTTTAGATGATCAAAAACGGTCGAACTCACGAACAGTAATTCGTGGATTGTTTGTAATGACCGTCATAATATCCTCGACGTCAAGAGTTGAACTCCGGCCAGCCCGGGGTTGGTCTTCCAAATTGAAGACCCTTTAAACCGCGAAAACCACTTCTGAACCGTGCTATCAGCAATTAAATCGCCGCCATACACGGAACGAATCTTTCTTGCAGTTTGGGCTACGTTTTCCTTTTTTTTAAAAAAAGAACAGCATATTATCCCGAAAATGAACTGAATCGTCACTCAGGTTGGTTTGTAAATCATATTCTTGACGTAAATCGATTCCTACGTGTTTAAATGCTTGCCCATGTGATTTATTAATTGTTACGGCAAAAGATAACTTAACGGGAAATTGAATTATTTTAAAATTAAAAGGTAAATTATTTGGAATCGTTGGGATTCGAGGTCAATTTTCCCTGTTTTTTCCTAGATTTTCCACTGATTCTTCGGTCCTATTGGTCACAGCGTGATGTTATACAGCCTATAGCCTTCCTCGATAAATGGACTATCCAAAACTAAAAGAATTTTTCAATTCGTACCAGTAGTTTCTGAGATTAGCGCGTTCAAACAAACAAACAAACTCTTCAGCTTTATAATATTAGTATAGATAATCGGTTAATTTTATCGATTTTTCATAACTCTTTATTAATTTTTATAAGCTTGTGTATAAGATAATATTTTTTCTAAAGTCTTTAGCTTTCCAACGGTATATTACACATGTATATTACTGTTCTTATATTCAAAATTAAATAATTGCATTGAAAAAATATGTTTTCAGTTTTCTCCTTTAGTTGAAAATCGAATTCGTTCAACTTATATATTTACCTGTTTTTTATCAATGGTAAAAAGATGATATGGCTGTTTTTATTTTTAAGTTTCGCTTATATAATATATCCCTTAACTCAGTTATTTTTGAAGATAAATAAATAAATACCAAACATTTTTTAGTTGTTAGTGCTATTCAATAGAGAATTAAATTGCCTACAGAACAAGAAAAGAATCATTAAAAGCGGTTAAGAAATTAGCAGGAGTGATCGACCATTTCCCTTTGAATTATTTATTGCTTTTCATACTTGTTATTTGCCTTTAAACAGCTATATAAACATAATAAAAATAGGTAAATTGGAAGAATGCAATATGATAACAAATAATTAGTAGGTTTATAAATCTTCCAAAACAGTATTGCATATTTTATTCTTCCAATTGACCAATTTTTATTATGAATTTATAAATGGAGGATGGTTTCAACCGTATGAAGAACATTAGAAGAAATTTTGTTGACAAATTATCAGGAATATTAAAATATAATGTGATAGAAAATAAAGTGAGTCCTGATGATGGGGAAGGTCCTCCGAAACGTTGACTCTTTTTAAAGTTTATTACAAAATTATAAACTGTTTTGGAAGATTAAAATAAAAGTAAACCAGTTTTTAGATCTTATTAAGAATAATTATCATGTCAAAATAAGAACCTCTATAATAGTTGATAGAGAGAAAAATAACATTATCCTCGGACTAATTCCTTAAGAATGTGTAAATAAATCAGGCTAAACAATATGTTGATCCAGATATTAAAAAATCAATCATTATTTACGAAGGTATGAAAAGGATAAAAAAAAATAAACCTTCTAATTATTTGTTCTTAGCTATATAAACAGTTATACCCTGATGTAGTTATTTGGAAATAATAAACCATTGTGTAATAATTTGCAGTTTTTTTTTTGTTAAAAACCACGAGTTTAACAAACATTCAACGAAAATTATTACTGAATGACTTCTTATAGATTATAAATAAATGGAAATAATTATTGATATGTATAATAGTATAACACATACCTTATAAGTGACTCCTACTGCCTACCCTCCAAGCTAATTGTATAGCAGATGAAAGCTATAACTTTAGTTATACTTAGCATTAGAATTCTAGAGAGTTCTAGCTCTCATTGGTTAGAGCTCACATGCCCTGATGATGGCTCACATGTTTAAGTTGAAACAGACAAGATTAATAAAATATATGACTGATTCCTAATTATTTCTTACCAACGAAATTTTAAATTAATTATATTGAGTAGTAATCATGAGATACTGATAATGGACATATTTCCAGTAGTGGAAATTTTGAAGTTAAAAGACAAAATAAATAAATGACTTGAATTGATCATACAATATATAATTCATAGAATATATAATTCTGTACTGTCTAGGATAAAGTAAACCAGTTTTTTAGAACTTATTAAGAATAATTATCATGTCAAAATAAGAACCTCTATAATAGTTGATAGCGAGAAAAATAACATTATCCTCGGACTAATTACTTAAGAATGTGTAAATAAATCAGGCTGAACAATATGTTCATCCAGATATTAAAAAATCAATCATTATTTACGAAGGTATGAAAAGGATAAAAAAAAAAATAAAAATCTCCTCGAAAATGATAGTGGTGAAGAACATTAGGAAAGAAAAAATATGGTAGTAATTTTGACCCTATTTTTAATTTGAAGGTAATAATTTGAAAGATATATTTATTTATCTTTTATTTCAGAATGTCTGTATTTTCTGTTTAATGGGAAATTATTATATTAAAATACTTGCATGATTAGTTTTTAATAACTTTAGTTCTAGTCTTCACTCTTTATGTTTAACAGGGAAAATTTCGTTGTGAAATTTAAAGGTTTCATTTCTGTCACTGTGTTCAGAATGGAATTTGTGAATTAAATTGTAAAAAAAAAAAAATAATAAAAATAAAAAATATATATATAAATGAGAGAGGTGATAAAAAAACCTATAATTAATAAAGCTCTGAAAAGGATACAGGAAAGTAAGTTGAATTCAAATTTGACAATTTTTATTATGTATATAGCCATTTTGTAAATCTTTTTCCTTTTTTGGTACCTTGAAGAACAAGTATTGCATCTATGAGTTTTGAAAACGATTCAGAAATCGATAATAATGTATGCATGGAAGAAGAGAATATAGAAAAGATAAGGACGTTAGTGCAATTGAATTCCAACCACCGAGAGGAGAGCAGAGGTCCAAGAAGAATTGAATCAGGGGTTGAGCCAGGGGAGAGTCCAGCAGCTAAGTGTTTTGAAGTAAGGTACCTTTTATGTAATATTATGTGGCAAATAGTAACAAAACATTCCCTCCGTATTCTCATTAAAAGTCAATCTCAGATATAAATATGACAGATGTAAATATATTTTTAATTTCATAAATATATGTCTAAGTTGATTTCATTGTTTTCAATTATTTTATTCTCTAAACACCAGATCCAAACTAAATTGATAAACATGATACCTTTGGAAATGAACTCCAATAGTTTAATATAATACAGTATTTACATATCAAATATATTAATTAATGCAATTTTCAGAGTCATAGAAAAACATTGGTCGAACATATAGCAGTAGTTTTATTCAAGAAATACCTACAAGGATACATTTACTTAGGATTACGGATAAGTTGATCTAAACCAAAAATAAAATATTGAAACATATTGTTAAAGCTTTGTTACCAAGAGGAGTTTTGCTCTTCCAGAGGCTGTTAAGTACTGTGGGGTCATTCCTCCGCCAATCTCTCCAGCCGACGATGGCCCCCATCCTGTGCCGCCTGACCGTCCCCCCTGGCTGGGGCTGAGAGCTGTGTGGTCCTGCTGCTGGCTGTCCGGGACCACTCTGGCCCCAACCCACACCTGCAACAATAGTATATTTTAAAAAAATTCAAAAGAAAAAATCTGGTGGTCACAAACTTTCACAATCAGTTAATCTTATCGGCTTTTCATCACTCTCCATTAACTTTTACTTTGTTTATAAGATAACATTTTTTTATAAAATCGTTGGCTTTCCAACAGTACATATTGCTTTTCTCATATTGAAAAATAGAAAATTGCACTAAAAAAAAAATGTTTGCTCTCTTCTTTAGTTGAATATATAATTCGTTCAACTTACATATTTATGCGTTTTTTTGTATCTATTCTAACAAAATGATATGTATATATATATATATATATATATATATATATATATATATATATATATTTTTTTTTTTTTTAATCTATAACATTAAAGGACTTTAGAGGAAGAGAATTTAAAATATCGTATTTCATGCCCTGTTGGAATGTTTCATTCAGGATGAAACCTACATGAACTATATTAAAGCTCATTAAATTTTACATCAATAGCCAGTTTAATCAAAATCGTAAAAAGGTGCAAAATTCATGGTATAAAGTGGCTCTTCTGGTTCGCCTAATTCGATGGAAAAGTTGCTGCAACATCTCGCGCGTAGAGTTGTCTTAAATATAAAATTAAAATTAGGTACGACTTTTCGTTTTAGTGCTAATCTTACCACACACACAGAACTTTGCGCAGGAATTAGTTATTTGGACTTAAGGGACAATAAATCGTGTATTTCCCTTGAAAACTGGAATTCGAAAATTTTTTAAAGGACTTTAATAATTATTTTAAGTGAGTAGGTAACGAGGTCATCTTCTTTACAATCGTCTCAGAGAGTTATCAGGAATATGTAAGGAAGATAGGTTACGGATTGTGTGCATGCAGATTGTTTGGAATGAAATGAGGTACATATATGTATTTCAAGCTAAGTCTTCGACAAATGGGATATTAAGGTAATTATGAATGACTTTTTGTTTGTTTGTTTATTCCTTTAACATCACTTTGTACTACAGTGGCTAATCAGACGATGGTGTACAGTAGGAGTCCTACATTTTGCCTATCCAAGTTTGATTAGAGTAGAGATCTTTTACGCCCTCTCTTAAGGAGGCATAACTATGGATTATTTACTCCCATTAAAAAATATTAGGGCCACCTGCAGATTTGAGCCCACGATCTTGGGCATAGAAAGCTGTTATGCTAGTCATTACGCTACAGAAGACCTTTTATGGATGATTCGATTTGTGACAAAGTAAAGGTCATTAAGGATTTTGGATTCTAAGGATTGAGTGCGAGAGGCATTAGATGGTTCAGTAGGCTTCATGGAAGTAACGTGAAAAAACACCAGAAAATTGTTTATATCAGTATATTCCTATCAAGAGAAGATCTAGCATAATATTAGAGGTAGATAATAGGGCTGATTTAGTTCTTTCAAATTCTTAATTTTTTTTAAAAATCACCAATTAAACGTGAGGGATAATAATAAATAAGGGACACCTAGCTTATAATATTTTTTTTTTTATAAAACGTTGTAATAATTCACTGCACTATAGTTGCTTTTTTAATGTAATTTATAATTGTTAATTTTACTTGTAGAGTCCTGATGATGAGAGTGAGATCCCGAAACGTTGAATTGTTGATTTAATAAAAAAATAAGAATTTAGAAGAAATAAATCAGCCCTAAAATCTACCTCTAACAGAAAATTGCCTCATCCCCTCCCCTCCCCCCATATTATTTTATTTCCACGAAGTCTAAAAATAAGTGAGGTCAAAAATAATATTATCGATACTTCTCCTAAATTAGTTGAGGGTGTAAAAATATAGCGTACAATATCCAGGTAAAAATGTGAGTTCAATGGGATATGTTCAAATGGCATAGTCGTAAAAACTTAAAAATAATTTATTGGAGTTAGCTTTAAGGTTGCCCAGCCTGCCTGTAGCCCTTAGCTAAGGAGATATTAAGCAGGGCCGTAACGGAAGTTGATTAAATATGTAGAGCGGGGCTTAGCCGCCATTCTTGATACGGCTAATTCTATGATAGGGCTTTCCTCCCACCCTTCATCCATTATCATTTATTAAACGATTCTTTCCAACGGCTCAGTTTACCGTTTACAATACACAAATAAGAGCTTCTTTTTTTTTTTTTTATCCATAGTTTAGAAATGTGTGTATGAATTATGATGCTGTAAGCTCATTTATTTTTCTTCTTTGAAGGCGCTACAATCGATGAGGACTTACGTTTCCCAGAAAGTCTGCGCCCACCCGTCTTCTCTGTATTGTGCTACCGATCTCCTATTTCTATTACTGAGTATTTTCTGGATATTTACTGCTGTACAATCCACTCAATGCAGATGGGTATTCCAACTTTCCCACGCCTGGGTATCTATCTTTCTTGAACATTCATAGACTCATAATTTCATGGTTTTTATTTTTTTTTCTTTACAACACAGGCTCTATATCAAAACCAGGAATTCCCCTAATCTTAATTTCTAATCTCATAATAGAAATTTTAAGAGCATTCGCCATAGTCTAAAACTTAAAACTCTAATGAATATGAGAGAACACGACTAATTTAGTTTCTAACATATTCGTTTCTTGGTAGTCTTGTGGAAATTGCTTACTTCATAGATGTTTTTGAAGCCCGTGGTAGCATCTATTTGCTGTCTAAATGCTGTTAATAATTAATTAAGTTATCATTGTTCGAGTTCAATTGAGTCGTTGGATAAATAAAGTCATCTAAACCGTTGATGTTGAAGCCCCAAATTTTCTCTTTCAGTCCAAGATACCTCCCTTTTTAGGATTGCGAAACAAATACTTTGCTTTGGATTCCTTCGCCAATATTCATACTATAGCAGCTGTTCACTACTTTATATTGAATGAATGTTAAGAAAGAAACTAATCAAACAAAAAAACTATGACCAACGATATCATAATAATAAGAGAAACGTAAACCAGTTTAACCTATTTCTCGTTTTTGTTAAGATAACGAAACACACAACTCCTTGATATTATACCTACCCTTCATACAGGTTTATATAAAGAGGTTCATCTTTGTTTGTTTGTTTATTCGTTTAACGTCACTTTATGCTACTATGGCTAAACGGACGATGCTACAGTGGGAGTCCTAAATTTTGCCTATCCAGGTTTTATTAAGATAGGGATCTTTAACTAGTACCTGACATCGCACAGGCTCGGGACCTCCTTTTAACGTCCCCTCCGAAGAACGGCATAACTAAGGATTTTTTACTCCCATTAAAAAATCCTAGGACCACCCGCAGGTTTGAACCCGCGACCTTTGGCATAGAAAGCTGTTATGTTAGCAACTACGCTATGGGTGACCCCAAGGTTCATCTTTAACCGGAGTTATTCTTCTGTTTGGGTTTAGTGACTCTGTATTTTGGAGTGTTATTGCAGAAACTAGTATATGAAACAATATGAAACAATATGATATGGCGTCCCTAGGGAAAACTCAAGTGTCACTCATTACAAGCAAATTCTATGTTTTTACTTTCGCTTACCTATATATGAAATATATAGTAAGGGAAAGTATTGTGATCGTGAAAAGTTTCGAATTCCAGTTTTCAACAGAAATACACGTTTTATGGGACCATGAGTGCAAATAACAAAGTTCCACAAAAATGTCTTTGTGTGTCTATGTGGTACTTCCAACGAGTAAACAAAAAGTCCTATGGAACTTAAATTTCATATTTAAGACAAATGTACGTCCGATACCTTTTTCATCAGAATCAGCTTACCAGAAGAGCCACTTTAACCATGTCTTTTGCACCTTTTCCCGATTTTCTCAAACGGCTTTAACGATTTTGATTATTCACTATATCGATGTAAAGTTTAATGGGCTTTAATATTACGCAGGTTTCATTCTGATTGAAATAGTCTGACAGGGCTTAAAGGTCGATATTTTAAATTTTCTGCCTCTAAAGTACCTTTAATTTTGTAGTATTCTATAAAAAATAACCACATCATCTTGTTACCATTGTTGAAAAACAAATTAATATATAAGTTGAAAGAATTCGATATAAAATTAAAGGAGAAAACTGAAAAATATTTTTTAAATAAATGTTTTTTATTTTTAACATAAGAACAGTAATACATGCAAAATATAGGTTTGGAAAGCTAAAAATTTGAGAAAAAACTATTATCTTTACACAAGCTTGTAAAAGTTAATAAAGAGTGATGAAAAGCCGATAGAACTAACTGATTATTTGTGATAATAATATAATCGACTTTTTAATAAAATACATGTTTCTATAAAAATTCAATTTAATTAATTATCTAATATTTTCACTTATTTTTATCTTAAAATGTATTTGAAAATTGTTTAATCGATTTTAAAAACGGAGGTAAGTGAAAGTTTGTCCCGCACCAGATTTTTTCTTTTTTGATCACATCTTTTAACAAAAGTTTTGAATTAGTTTATATTAATATTAGCTTAGAGACTATTAAATAAAAATAAAAATAATGCATATATTAAATTATGGTATTTATTACATTATTTGCAGCAGGTCTTCACGGTCCTAACTCACTTCGGAGTTTTAAGTTTGTTTCCGCTCAGCGGTCAAAAAGTTTATGTTAACAGGGAAACAAAAAGCAATCAAACTTATTAGAAAACTGCTTAATAAGAGTTTTTTTCTATTTCGAGAACAATTTGCATGCGGAATTAAATTCATTAAAAAAAATGTTATAAAGGCAAAGCTGAATTCATTTAAAATTTATGTGAAAACTAAACCGTCAAAACCACAAGTAATTAATAGCTTTCTTATTTTCTTCCCTGAACTACAATAGGTAAAGTAAATGGGGTTTGAAAAATTATTGGTATGGGTTGTTTTTAAAGTTGCGTAGTGTCGGAGATTTTGAAGTTCATCTCAACTACTATTTATTTATTCCATTAAATACTTCATTGATAAGCAATTATTAAAAGTGGGTATCATTTAAAAGGCAAATTTCAATTAAATCTATTTCTTTTCTTTAATTTTTTTCTTATTGCGTTGGCCTCTAGACTTAATTTATTCTAGACTTGGACTAGTTGCTTTTTATTAAGTCAGTCATTCAGTTATTCTGCGATTTAAATACTGGATACAAATAAAAAACAAAACAAATTGTTATGAGGAATTCATGAAAACAGGAATTAATTGCTAAACAGTACATTATAGAAAATAATATCAGAATGGTAATTAATCTAAAACAAATAAATTAAAAACCAAATTTCAATTTCATGAGAAATGCGGATTGTGCAGATATAATTTAACTATATATATATATATATATATATATATATATATATATATATATATATATATATATATATATATATATGTTTTCAAACCTTAATAAGTTCTTACTCTTTGACGTTACCATTTGCCTCAATAAAATTAGTAGTAATATTGCTTTGAGAGTGCATTTATACAATATTTTGAGTAAAATTAAGATCAATTAAGTTTAGATTAGAACAGAATAATAATAAAAATAAATACAAAGTTCATAATCAGCCGTGGGAACCTGAGACCAAGCTTGTCCCAACATATGCCGAGGGAAAAACAGAATCCGAGGAATCCCAGGCGCTTTCTCTCAGCCCCTTCACATGTTTTATAGCCAGCGGAGGCTGACTCAGGGTCTTATAGCCACAACAAAAATATATTTGGAATTTAGTGCACCGATAAATGAATTTTATTTATTACTATTTATTTTACGTTTCTTTACCTGCTCAACTGTAGCTTATTAAATAGCCCGATTTTTCTTTCCGAAGGAAATCTGTTCTTCTCTAATTTCTACTATTATAGCTTATTACGTTTAGGAATCATCTTATTTTTCAAAGCTCCTAAAACAATATAAGACAATAAATAGTATTTTTCTTGGGTATGCTTCCTTTTGCACAGCTTCATTTTAAGGATGTTTGACCATTTACGATGTTTAGCGGTTCTTTTTTTTTTTTTTTTCTTAATGTACTTGAAGTGAGGGGACACACTTTTTGGCTGTAATCGGGGGATAAAAAACTAAAACTAAACCTTGATTCTAAAAATTTGTGTCCATATCGGTTGTGAGCTATTAATCGTTACATGTTCCAAACACTTCCTGTCATCTTGTCATCATGGTGTTGGTGGAAGAGTGTGGTGGCGTCAGGGTGTGGAAGAGGGTGTTAGTTAAGTATTTTAGAGTGCGAAAATTTCATTTGAATGAAATCTGGTATCGTTGGGAGGTCGAGTAGTTTTTTTAAGTTCGTTGGCTTGTTTTTCTTTCAAGCCTTGGTCTTCACCGTTTTCTTAAGTAAAGTATCCTAAAAACGTTGCAGGTGACGATGCCCTTTGATAGGTCGGTGAAAATAATATTGAAGGTCGAAGGATACTTTTGTAGACCTGCAGTTTCAGTTGGAGTGAAAGTACACGTGCAGTGAGTAGGTGGTTGAAGCAGTATGGTTTTTTACTTCCATTTACCTTTATATGAAATATTGAAATAGTAAAATTTTTCGAATTCCAATTTTCAATGGAAATACACGTTTTAGAGTATCCTGAGTCCAAATGACCAAGTCCCGCAACAAGGTCTGTGATTGTGTTGTGTGTGTGTGTGTGTGTGTGTGTGTGGTAACTCCTGGACGGAAACGGTAAGTCCTGTAAAACTGAAAATTCATATTTAAGACAACTATACGCCCGAAATGTTACAAAAACTTTTTCATCAAAATCAGTTAACAAGAAGAACCGCTTTATACTATGCATTTTGCACGTTTTTACGATTTTCTCAAAAAGGGCTCTAATGATTCTGATTTAACTTGCTTAATAGATGTAAAATTTAATGGGCTTTTATATCATGTAGGTTTCATTCTGATTGAAATAAGCTGACAGGGCTTAAATGCCGATATTGTAAATTTTCTTCCTTTAAAGTTGCTTTAATTTTGTAGATTCTATAAAAATAATCACGTCATCTTGTTACCATTTATAAAAAACAGGTAAATATATAAGTTGAACGAATTCGATATCCAACTAAAAGAGAAAACTGAAAATATATTTTTTTATTGCAATTTTTGGATTTTGAACATAATAACAGTAATATACATGTATAATACACCGTTGGAAAGCTCAAGATTTTAGAAAAAATATTACGTTATACACAAGCTTGAAAAAATTGATAAAAAGTGATGAAAAGACAATAATACTAACTGATTATTTTAGAAAGTTACTTAGTCGATTTTTTAATAAAACACATGTTTCTATAAAAATTTAATTTAATGAATTCTTTAATAGTTTCACTCATTTTTATCTCTAACTGTATTTGAAAATCCTTTAATCGATTTTAAAAACGGAGGCAAGTGAAAGTCGTGTGTTGCGCGCACCAGATTTTTTCTAAACGTTCTCATCTTCTGATATACAATTGCTTATGTTGGTGATATGACGGTGTCCGCCACTCGAAGAGTTCTCGGAAGTGATGATTCTTTGCCTTTTTGTGCAAAAAAACCACACTATCAGTTTTATAGTAGTTAATCTGTATGTTGGGGTTGTTTAGCTGTTGAACAATATATTTGCAGGTTTCCTCTGCCTGTTTGAGTGTAGTCTTAGAGCGCATACTGCTGCTGTACATGGCGATCTTCAGCGTTGGCAAAATATTCTTTCCATCTCTGCGTTACTAAAAAATTTCTCATACAGTGGACATTCATCGAGAATGTCGACAACCGTCAACTGCACATCTCGTGATTGACGCGTATGTCTAATTATCAGCCTATTAATAAATATCTTCCCTTATGCTGCCTCAATCTGAGCCAAAATATGGTACCTTTTTTAAACTCTTTAATTAGACTAATTGGTCTCAAAGATGGTTTCATGTTCATCCTAGCTTTGGTCTTAAGATGGCTGCTGCTAAGATTAAGATGGGTTAGCTGCTTGATCCATCATTTTCTGTCCTGTTATCCCCGCGTGGGATAGAATCCAGATAATCACTACGTTTTTTGTTCTATTTAACGATTCATGTATACGCTTTAGCTTTCATTATAACTGTGTCCTTAGAGTATATATTACTAAATTATCAGATGGGAAATCGGTATAAATAAAAAATCTTTAATTAAGCCAAACAGGTTAATTAAATTATAGTAACTCACGAAAACGAAAACTTTTTTGATTTATAATAAGTGCTCAGTTATTCATTGAATTTGCCTAATACGAGGTTTCATGTAGAAATAATTAATATGAATAAAATAATCAAGAATTGTACCATTTAAAGGCGTATCTTAGAAAGGGTTCTCTCTTGCAAAGAGAAAGAGGATATTCTATAATATTACCTTACTGTCCGTTGAACCCTTTGAAATACAAAGAAGTGAAGGGAAGATGATGAAATTACATCATCTATTACACTTCAGTTCCTTAATGGCTTCATGTCAGGGGAATATTTGATATTAGCATCAAAAGGTTAAGTAGATGAATACACCTGTCTTGTTGTATAAGCTTTAATTATCTTTCCGAACCAGGCAGATGTCAAGTGCATCCGAGCAAGCACTTTTTAACCTGTAATCTTTATTTTTAACTTTAATTATGTTTGGCTTTGTATGTTTAGCGATGTATAAAAAGACGCTAAGCTATTTTCAAACGCTGCCGTGTTTGTAATCTATCTATCTAATATTCCATATTCCAGGTTGAGTTGAGCAATTTTTACAATCCATCTATTGATGAAATATATCTTAAGAAAAAGTGTATCGATGATGAAAATTCAAGGATTCTTGTTTTTAACGGTTTTAACAAGTTTAAGGATTTCATGATTCTAAATAAGTAGTTCTTACTAAATAGTCAGTGTGTAAGTGTAGGACGAAAACGGAAAGTGAAACAAAATTGAAATTTCATAATTAAGGCAGGCAAGTCCAATGGTGTTACAGCAACATTTTCATTAGAAGTGCAACCTTATACTATGGTCTTTCTAACAATTTTAGTGATTTGATACGCTGCAAATTATCAGACAGTGGTTTATTATAACCATTTATATTATTATAATTATACTATATTATAAACAGTTATATTATTGTATAACTGTTTATAGGAAATTAATATGAAAAGCAATAATTAATCCAAAGGGAGTTGGTATATCAAAACAATTGGTATTTAATTATTAAGAAAAACTGTTTCGCGTTCTAGGTATCTTGGAACGTTAGTCCTCATATTTTGAGGGGGAGGAGCTAGTTATTTTTGTTTTTTTCGTCGATTACAAAGGTTCATTACTGAAAATAATAAACAAAAAGCATTTATACTAGACTTAGTTACTATTTCCTCATCTTTTCTTTCGATTTTCGTTCAAATAATTTAAATAACATTTCCTGATTTCAGAACACCATACATTTTTCTCTATCATCAATAATAACAGAATAATCAGGGAATCAAATCTTATATAGAAACTTGTAAAAGTTATAAATAAATAAATAAATTCTTTATTATTCTGGGACTAGTCCCTTTAGAATAAGATCGACATAACATACAAATTGGGCTTTAGAGTCTTAGAGCAATTAATTATTTATGAACTATTTAACTAAAACTAATAGAAAACAGACATACGCAAATATGTTGAAAATAGAATAAAATAGAGTCAATTACAATTTTGTTCTGACTGGACGGTCATGAGATGAATGAATAAGCGGGATTTGAATGTAGGAAGAGAGTTGGAGTGACGGATAGAAAGAGGAATATAATTCCACAGGATTGAGGATCGGATAAGGAACGATCTGTCAAAATGTGCAGATTGGTGGGCCGTTGTGTATAAATCTGAAGGCCTAGAGCGTGTACAGCGGAAATAGACAGAGGATTTGAATTGTAAAAGGTCAAAAATGTATGATGGACGGCGGGATTGGATAACTTGGTACAGGAATGATGCAAGAAAATACTTGCTACGATTGGAAGGATATAGCCACTTCAACTCGCTATAAAATTCGGAGACGGAGGTGTGCCTCGGGACCCCGAAGATAAATCGAACAAAGCAATTAGTTAAGCGTTTAATTTTTACTTCGAGATCCCCAGAAACAAAACCGTATACGGTACAGCAGTAGTCGAAGTGGGGGAATATTAGAGAGGTAACGAGGAGCTTCCGGGTTTCCTACGGGAATAGATGACGAAGGGAATTCAGCCGCTTTATGGTGAAAAAGGTGCGGCGGGAAATTTCGGAAATATGGTTCTTGAAAGAGAGGGTTTGATCAAAGGTCACTCCCAGATTCCTGACGGTCGGGTAAAACTTTATAGGGTTACCATTTAGGAAGAGGGTTGGGATATGTGGAAAAGTTTTCAAGAAGTGATGGGATCCTATTACAATGGCTTTTGTTTTTTCAATATTTAGTTTCAGTTTATTGACTACAACCCAGTGACTTATTCGATCTAAGTCCTCTTGTAGTCTTTTTGTTGCTGGTAATAGGTCGGAAGGTGCAAAGGAATGGTAAATTTGAAAATCTTCAGCATATGTTATTTTAAGGAGAACGGATTGGGTAGAATAACCAGATTGAAAACCGGATTGGAGAGGACTAAGAAGGGAGTTTTCTTCTAGGAAATTTGAGAGTTGGGTTTGAACAAAGCGTTCGAGCGGTTTTGAAAGATTGGAGAGAAGAGAAATAGGACGGAAATCTTGCGGTGAGGTAGGATTTGGAACTTTATTTAGTGGTCGGACAAGGGCAGTTTTCCAAGAAGAAGGAAAAATTGAATTTTGTAGAGAGAAATTATATATATATGATAGAGTATGGGTATGAAGGATGGGAGGCTGGAATTTATTAATTTTACAGGGATATTGTCAGGTTCATAGTCATTGGTATGGGATTTTGAGATTGTAGCAAGTAGCTCATCGTATGAAACATGAGAAAAAAGAAACTGTCAGGATTAAACCTTCGGTAAGTAATGTCAGGAGCTGTTGCGGAATTAGAAGCTGAGGAAATATAATGATTATTGAGTTCGTCAGGCTTGATTTGGAAAGAACTGAGGTTATTGGATTAAGGGAAGGACAATTTGCGAATAATTTTCCATTTAGATCTAAATAGAATCGGGAGCTTCGGAAAGGACAGAATGGATATGGAGGGATTTATCACGTCGTACTGCGGATTGGGTTTCGTTTCGAAGTTTCTTGAAAGACGCATAATCATCTTGCTGACGAGTACGTCGAAATTTGCGTCTTGCCGCTTCCCTTCTTCTCATCATTGATGAAAGTTAATGGAGAGTGGTGAAAGGCGTCGGCCCAACTGACTAAAACTAACTGATTGTTTTAGATAATAATATATTATTTAATAATATAGATTATTTAATAAAACACATCGAAATAAAATTAATTAATTCTTTAAACTTATTTCATTGAAAATTCTTGGATTGATTTTAACAACGGAGTTTAGTTAAAGTCGTGTGTTGCGCGTACAAATTATTTTATTTAAGATTAGAGAAAGATCACATTTTTTTAAAATGATAAAAACAGAACGGATTCTAATTATGCAATGAATGCAAGACCAATATTGGTCTTACGTTTTACCAATAAATAGTGGTACGTTAATTTTATTATTTTTTGTAAGCAAACAATATCACTTATGATGTAATCAATCCAAATGGCTCCAGAAATATAAGATATTTATACAATTTCATTCCGTGCATTTGTCCTCGACATTTATTAATTCGGAGCTAGAAGGGATATTATTCATCTAAGCTCGGCAAATAAAGACATGTTTGCAAAGTGTGAAATTTACTTGAGAGACGTATCTCTTGTTATCAGAGAGCTGGCCGGCAGACCAGAAATAAATAATCTGCGTTGAGCTAAACTAATATTATTTTTGTAGAGTACAGTCATTAAGTATCTCTTTTATGACCCACCCTCTTATCTCGCCTCTGTTTTATTTTTCCTATCAGATATCATCCCCTACCATTGTGTTAGTAATATATTGTTCTAGACGGCTTTTATTCCTTTTTCATTTAAATTTTTCACCCCGTTCCCGGGTACACGTCCACAGCCCACAGTATCGCGAGGAGTAAAAAGGGCCGGGGTAACAATAAACTGTAGCGAGGGTGAACTATTAATGCCACGGGGTTGACGTCGCAATTTGTGGTCCAGCATTGGAAATGGCGGAGCCCCCTCCAAATTAAAGAATCCAAATTTAATGAGAACTGCCCTCGGCTCCTTCCTTTACTCAAAATCGTCTTACTCTTTTATTTTATTTTTTAATTAAATATAGGCAAATGACGCGGTAATGAGATCTTTTTGAGTGAAACTAGACTGAGAAATAATAGAATGTATCCGAAACATAAAATTTGAAAAATTATTTTACATTCACAATATATTCTCAGTCTGCCTCTGTTGAGAGCAATAAGCATTGGGCTCTGAGATTTCACTCTCACCTTGTAGAAAAAGTTGAAAAAATTATGGAAATATAATAATGAATTTTAATAATAATATTAATAATTAGCTCCAAAACCACTTAGAAGCCAGGATGTGGTTGGAACAACTAATGACCTGTAGTTCATCGGAGAGAATGAGGAAACGCAAAATAGCATCCTCAAAGAAATATTGGTTCAACGAACCCAAAAGTGAGTGATTCCAAAAAAAAAAAATAAAAAAAAAAGTTAAATGTCATATTACCTATCAGCCGATGGGAACGTTAAAGATAAATAACAGGCAGCTTTTAAAATACAAAATAACTAAAAAAAGAAATATTAATTTTATATTATATCTAGATATTGAGTCCCAAAAAATAGATAACGTAATCTTGCTTTGCTTATTTACCTTAACACGTGTTTGAGGTTAGTCATGAATAAATCAAGACTGTATTGAATATTCAACAAAAAATTAGATTACTAATAAAATTACACATTGCCGCGTGTTTGCGTTAATTCTTCTTACTTATTTTGTTATATTTACGACCAAATCGTTCTCAACGTTAAAAAAAAGAAGCCAATTTCTCTTTTTTTTTTAAAGTGTTTTTTAAGGGTAGCTTTTTTAAATAATTGCCATTAAAAATCAAGAATCGGCGGGGTTCATTAATTAAGTTGTTTAAAAAGCTAGCACGAAGCACGTTTTATCAATGAATTTGACTTTGAAAAATGTTACCGTAGAGATGAACCTACCTTGTAGAGTTGGGTGTGATTTGTCACTTTAATATTTCATACTCTGAAATCAGTTAGAAAAACAATTAACTTTTTACATATTATGCGCAGATATAAAGCTGACCGCTTAATGTCTTAAAACAAGTTATTCGAGAATGACGAATGAAACAAACGACTTGACAACGTAAACGAGATCAAATACATCTGCAAAGTAATCTGTATGGTTAGGAAATCAGTTGTTCTCTGTCTGACGGATGTCCATAATATAAGGATCATACATGCGAATCGTACCTACAATGAAAATCTGAGGACTTTTCGATCTTCCGTTGTGACCAGAACAACCAAACGAATTCTATTCAATATTTGAATTATACTTATCCTGAAACGAAAAACCTCTAAGTATGGAGGTTCAAAAGTTTCATTATAAAAAAATTAGAAGTATTTGGAAGAAGAAGAAGAAGAATTTATAAAGATTCTTTCGAATTTCCGGTGTTGTAATTTCAATAAACTTTACCTCACTGGACTTTTAATTTATCTTGATAAGTCTCTGATTTGTAGGTGTACTATTCCAAACTCCTTTTCATTCGTTCTCTATCTTTATATTAACGTGTAGTGGAGGTATAACATCTCTTATTGGCCACCATTTTAAAACAAATTGAATGATTCTAACGTTGAGTTTCGAGGAATTATGGCGGTGGAGAATCCCGTGAATTCCCCCCCCCCCCAAAAAAAAAAACAAAAAAAAAAAACAAAAAAAACATCCATTAGTTTGGAGAAAAGTCTTGGGCGATGGATTCTCCGTATGAAACGTTCTAACTGTAATTATTATATGGAGTAAAATGTTCTTTTACTTTCACATAGCCATATATAAAAGATATAGAAAGAGAAAGATTGAAAATTTTCGAATTACAGTTTTCAACGGAAATACATGTTTTAGTGTCCAAATAACCAAGGTACCTATGTGTGTGTGTGTGTGTGCGTGTGTATGTGTGTAGTAAGTGTAGCACAAAAACGAAAAGTGGTACGAAACTTGAATGCTATATTTAAGACAACTATAGGCCGAGATGTTACAGTTTTCAATCAAATTAGCGAGCAAGAAGAGCGACTTTATACTAAGCATTTTGTACTTTTTTACGATCTCAAAAACGGCTATAACCATTTTGATTATAGCCCAACTCACTATATTCAACTCTCTAACCAACTATATCGATGTAAAATTTAATAGACTTCAATATCATATAAAGTAACTTTTAGAGTATCTTATAGATTGGCAAACATTAATCACATCGTCTTTTTAGAGTATCTTATAGATTGGCAAACATTAATCACATCGTCTTTTTAGAGTATCTTATAGATTGGCAAACATTAATCACATCGTCTTTTTAGAGTATCTTATAGATTGGCAAACATTAATCACATCGTCTTTTTAGAGTATCTTATAGATTGGCAAACATTAATCACATCGTCTTTTTAGAGTATCTTATAGATTGGCAAACATTAATCACATCGTCTTTTTAGAGTATCTTATAGATTGGCAAACATTAATCACATCGTCTTTTTAGAGTATCTTATAGATTGGCAAACATTAATCACATCGTCTTTTTAGAGTATCTTATAGATTGGCAAACATTAATCACATCGTCTTTTTAGAGTATCTTATAGATTGGCAAACATTAATCACATCGTCTTTTTAGAGTATCTTATAGATTGGCAAACATTAATCACATCGTCTTTTTAGAGTATCTTATAGATTGGCAAACATTAATCACATCGTCTTTTTAGAGTATCTTATAGATTGGCAAACATTAATCACATCGTCTTTTTAGAGTATCTTATAGATTGGCAAACATTAATCACATCGTCTTTTTAGAGTATCTATAGATTGGCAAACATTAATCACATCGTCTTTTTAGAGTATCTTATAGATTGGCAAACATTAATCACATCGTCTTTTTAGAGTATCTTATAGATTGGCAACATTATCACATCGTCTTTTAGAGTATCTTATAGATTGGCAAACATTAATCACATCGTCTTTTTAGAGTATCTTATAGATTGGCAAACATTAATCACATCGTCTTTTTAGAGTATCTTATAGATTGGCAAACATTAATCACATCGTCTTTTTAGAGTATCTTATAGATTGGCAAACATTAATCACATCGTCTTTTTAGAGTATCTTATAGATTGGCAAACATTAATCACATCGTCTTTTTAGAGTATCTTATAGATTGGCAAACATTAATCACATCGTCTTTTTAGAGTATCTTATAGATTGGCAAACATTAATCACATCGTCTTTTTAGAGTATCTTATAGATTGGCAAACATTAATCACATCGTCTTTTTAGAGTATCTTATAGATTGGCAAACATTAATCACATCGTCTTTTTAGAGTATCTTATAGATTGGCAAACATTAATCACATCGTCTTTTTAGAGTATCTTATAGATTGGCAAACATTAATCACATCGTCTTTTTAGAGTATCTTATAGATTGGCAAACATTAATCACATCGTCTTTTTAGAGTATCTTATAGATTGGCAAACATTAATCACATCGTCTTTTTAGAGTATCTTATAGATTGGCAAACATTAATCACATCGTTTTAGCTACTTTTTTCATATACGAGTAAATATAAAAGTTGAACGAATTCGATATCCAACTAAAGGAGAAAAGAGCAAACTTTTTTTGTATTTTTTTATGTTTTGAACATAAGAATAGTAATATGGATGTATAATATACCGTCGGAAAGAGAAAGATTTTAGAAAATACTATTTTATACATAAAAAATTAAAAGTTAATGGAGAGTGATAAAAATCCGATAAAACTAGGGGATTGTTGTAGATAATGATAAAGTAAATTATTTAATAAAACACATGTTTCTATGGGAACTCAATATAATTAATCACATAACATTTAACTTTCACTTATTATATATAGAAAGGGAAAGTATTGCGATCGTGAAAATTTTCGAACTCCAGTTTTCAACGGAAATACACATTTTAGGGTCCCCTGAGTCCAAATAACCAAGTCCCGCAAAAAGGTCTCAGTGTGTGTGGTAACTCCCGGGCGGAAACGGTAATCCTATTAAACTGAAATTTCATATTTTAGACAACTATACGCCCGAGACGTGATAAAACTTTTTTCATCAAAATGAGCTTACCAGAAGAGGCACTTTATACCATGCATTTTGTACCTTTTTTTGATTATCTCGAAAACGGTTTTGACGATTTTGATTAAACTCGCTATATCGATGTAAAATTTAATGGGCTTTAATATCATGTAGGTTTTTTTTTTTTGATAAAAATGGTCTGACAGGGCTTAAATGCCGATATTTTAAATTGTCTTCCCCTAAAGTACCTTTACTTTTGTGATTTTATAATAATAACTAGATTATCTTGTTAACGATGATGAAAAACAGGTTAATATATAAATGAATAAATTCGATACCTAACTAAAGGAGAAAACAGAAAAAATATTTTTTTAATGCAATTTTTCGTTTTTGAACATAAGAGCTGTAATATACATGTATGATATACCGTTGGAAAGCTAAAGATTTTAGAAACAATATCATCTCATACACATGCTTTTAAAAGTTAATAGAGAGTGATGAAATGAACATAAAACTAACTGATTATTTTAGATAATAATTTAATAGATTTTTTAATAAAACACATGTTTCTGTGTAAATTCAATTTGATTAATTCCTTAATAGTTTCACGTATTTTTTATCTCTATCTGTAATTGAAAATTCTTTCATTGATTTTAAAAATCGAGGTAAGTGAAAGTCGTGTGTTGCCCGCACCAGATTTTTTCATTTCTTACTACTTAAATTGATTTAAATAACGGCGGTAAGTGAAAGTCGTGTGTAGCAAGCATCAGATGTTTTCTTTTTAGATTACCACGTTTCAATAGTGAAACTAATAATGCAAAAAGTGATCTTTAAAAATTTGCAATGGTTCCAAGAGGCTAGAGTACATGGAGATGATTATCATAAAAGGCATTAGTAACTTTGATGGCCTCTTCTTGCTGAAGCAATCAAATTAACACGTAGAGGCTCCGCTTGACTTTGAAGTTAGGCACAGTCACAAGCCAGCCATGTTCAAACACTCCCTCAACAATCGTGTCTAAACCATCCATCGCTCTTTAAATTTCCCTCCGATCAAGGAACTTTCCTATTTTCCAATCTAAACCTTCTAGAAATATTAACAAAGGGCGAAGTTGTTAGTTGGGAACTCATTTTATAGAGAAGCCATGATCGGAAATTACTCCTTTCTTTGTAATAAGCCTCATTTCAAAGATTGAACCGATGACGTTGATTTGACCTTTAAAAAGTTATAATACTATCATGTTTATGAAAGAGAATATTCGAAACGAGACTACGGTAGAAACTTGAGCGGATAGGAGATAAATATAAACTAGACTTTCAAACGATTTCTGAACCCATCCTAAATATGTAACCGCTTTTAGCGCAGCCAAGAAAGAACTTGATGACGCAAGCAAGGCTGATGACGCAGAGTGATGACCTCTAGATCGGTTTACATTTTTAAAATATTTTTCAATCACAAGAGGCCGTTTTACTGAATTTGACGTTTTACTGAAAGCTATCACCAAGCTGGGCTAGCTACCATTAAATTAAAAAAAACCATCTGTTGCGCGCAACACACGTCTATCACTTACCTCGTTCTTTACTTTATCACAAATGAACTCATGCCGTTTTCGGCTACTTCAACACTTACAAGACAAACTGTCATATCTTCCTCTTACTTACAAAAGGCTCATCTACTTGACTTTAGTAAGACCAATCTGGACTAATAGAGTTGAATTTTGGGGCTCTACTGAAACCATCAAGTTCTTCTCCTATTTAATCCTTACATTCCCAAATACTCAATTCTCCCTACTTTGTCACAAATAAACTCATCCATAAAGACTTTTGTGTTACACATGTTGCTGATTTGGCCCTAACCAAGTATCAATCCTTTCACTCCCACTCTAACCCACTATTTTCAATCCTTGCTTCCTCTTCCATTCCTGATAATCCCCCGAGGCGTCTAATGAGAAGATGGCCTCGAGATTTTCTTGTTTAGATTAACTACTAGATTGCTGCCAATCGGCAGTTTCTCTTCGTGTCTTTTTCATGTATTTTATCAATTCTAAACAGCTAATTTACAAGATGTAATAACCAATACAGTTGCATATTTCAATAAATAAAAAAAAAAAAAATGTATTCGATAGTTAATGCCAAAGAGTATATGTTATAAACAAAATTTGGTTCGTGTATCACATATTGTTCAACAGAAACTACAATCATAATTTCCTACTGTATCACCAAATTTCTGATTAAAAAAACATAAAACATTAATCAGTGTTTTCTTCATTAAATTAATTATCTTCTTTTGGAAAGTATTTATTAAATTATTATTAGGAAAAGTCCAAATAATTTTCTATAGATTTGATTTCGTTGCATTTTCAAAAAACTTTACAAACTTCTTTAATCGACAATGCGCTGTACGTCGACCTCATACACCCATTGTGGCCGTGTTAATATGCGTTTAAACTATTTTTTCAAACTACTGAGCATATGAAGAGTGTATGTTTTAAAATATTTGAAACATAATTTTTCTTTGAATCAAAGCATCCCAACATCATAAAACAACAGATCTTATAGCGTATTTCTGTTTAATTTTAAATATTCCACTATCAAGGGCAATGAGTATAAAAGCCTTTCTTAACATAAATGGGTAAATAAAATGATTCAAAAGATAAATGAATAATTTTCTTATTAAATGAATAATATATTAATCCGTCTAATAAAATAACTTGGAAAATTATATTCTTTTAAAAGAAAAAAAAATTCGAAGGAACGAAAAGATTTTTTTAAAGTCAATATTATTCTTTAATCCATTAGTATAAACCACAACGCCAGAGCCAATTACAAGATAAATCTTATATTAATTGTTTGAAGAGAGTAAATTTAGTTAGTTTAACTGCTATAATTGAATGGTTGTTAACAGGTTGTAAATATAGTCCGCGCTCTTACTGACAAAGAAAAATTCAAACATTTATTTTCAAATACCAAAAATAATTATTTTTATCATCTATAAATACTTTATTATTTTAAATAATGCCATTAGATAACGTTATATTAATAAATATTGTATCTAGTGTCAAATAATTTTATATTTTGATTATTAATTTCTCTATTTCCAGATGGGCTGCGTGAGCCATATATGTTTTTTTTTTTTTTAAATGTAAAAAGAATAGATTAATCTATACTAATATTATAAAGCTGAAGAGTTTGTTTGTTTGTCTGTTTGAACGCGCTAATCTCAGAAATCAGAAACCTTCGAATCGAATCGAAAAACGTTCGAATATAACATCAGACTGCGGCCAATAGGAGTGAAGAATCTGGAAAAAACGGAGAAAATTAACCTCGCATCCCAATGATTTACCTTTTAATTTTAAAATAATTCAATTTCCTGTTAATTTATCTTTTGCCATAACAATTAATAAATCGCAGGGGAAACATTTAAACATGTAGGAATTTATTTACATCAAGATCGGGTTGCGGAGAATATCAGTATGTTCTTCTGACACAAGATAATAAAACTAAAAAATTCATTTACGTAGAAGTACTTTAAAATATATTCTTTTGAAAATTTCTTAATAGCGATCATAATAACAGAAATTGACGCAGACGAAGTTGTGGGCAACAACTAGTTTTTAAATAAACCTACATGAAATTATGCAAAGCCTGAGTTTGAATTGTAAAAAGGTTTACATGGTTTAACGATAATTTTCTTTTTGTAAGAATTGCCGAACATTCCAGTGTGGAGTCATTAGTTTTATCTAAATATAATAACTAGTGGGTTAGTGTGGGAACGCAGTTTGTCTTGGAAGCAGAGGAACCTGGTTCGGGCCGGACAAAGCACATCAAGGTCAGTATGGAGGGTTTTTTTGAGACAAAGCAGGGATACTATAATATTATTATGCTTTGTATTTTGTTTAATTTTGCTAATACACGGTCTATACAGCTGATATCCCAAATCATCCTAGAACTTCCCTTTCTACCTATGCTGATGACTTCTGCGTGTCACAAGTCAATACCGTTCTATTTATTTCCTTCCACACTCATCAATATTTTGACATAAGTGTGATGGTCTGGATTGGAGAATAAAAATAAATTCTAACAAATCCCATTAAATAGCCTATATCCCTTCGTCGTAAACCAATGGTATCATGCCCTACAATATCCTTTAATAATATTCCACTTGTTCCGCTTGAACAGATCCGCTATCTAGGACAAAATTCAGTAAAAACTTGACAAACGTCTAACAAGGGAATAAGACTTAAACGACAAGAAACTGCTAGTATCTATCCTCCGGTTACTTCCACGCTTAGAAGACAAACGGTCTGACCTCCCACTTAGCTACAAAGGGCTCATACGACCATATAATTGTCTGGACCTGGGGGGGTTGAGTTTTGGGACTCTACTTAACCATCGAATTCCAACAGTATCCAATCCTTATAATACAAAATCCATCGTAAAATCCTCAAGGCTCTTTACTTAGTCACGAATAAACTCATCTATATAGACCTAAATGTGTTGTTGATTTGGCAATCAAATTAATCCTTCCAAGAAAAAATCTGGAAAAACACAAACCATTAGTTTCAATCCTTGCTTGTTCTTCCATTTTTGACAATCCTCCGAGGTGTCTGAAAAGAATGGCCTTGAGACTTTCTAGTATAGATTACCAACTGGAGTGTTGCCAATAGGCAGTTTTTCTACATGTCTTTTTTTATGTGTTTTATTTACAGCTTATTTAATAGATATATTATACAGTTTTAAATTTCAATAAACAATAAAAATATCGGAAAAACCCGACTAGTCCCAAGAATTTTCTGTTTTTACTGACAGATAAGTTAATTTTAAACCTCTTACTATGTCTCCAAGATGGAGTATTGCGTCAAACGATGTATTATAAAAAGATTTTTACCGTGATAGATACTTTATTTGATAGATAATGATAGATGCTCAGATAAAAGAGTGTACCTGCAAACAGATATGGTTAGGATAACCATAATATACATAAATATTGGGGATTGGGGGTGGAAGTATCTAAATAATATGCTTATCCCAATAACGATGAATCAATCAATCAGCACCGGATAATCTGCTGCAAATGTTATTTTGTAATGCAAAAATAGGTGTGGAGTTGCTTGTGGATGTCGGAATAGTGGTTTATATTGTAGCGTAGCATGTTTACAGTACAACGGAAATAGTTGCCTTAATACTTTACCTACCATTAAAATAACTAAAGTGGAAGAGAATATTTGATGCAGATCAATGTCGTAAACTAAAATTTTATTTTAAATGTTACTTTTTTTTTCGATTATCTTTGAATAATTAATTTTTACACTTATTATGCTTATAGAAAAATATACATTAACTTAATTTTGATATAAAAAAAAAATTTATTTATTTATTTATTGCCTCATACTCTTTGAATTATTATAATTATCCATTTTTTTTTAAATCAAAAGCACAAATTTTGAATAGATATTTTTTTAAATTATGTTATTAACTAAACATTCCATTTTTCTTCTTTTTTTTTTTTTCATCCACTGTAACGAAAGTCCGAGGTTCGTATGATTTTGACGCTCCAGC
Source organism: Piezodorus guildinii (assembly GCA_023052935.1). Classification (NCBI taxonomy): domain Eukaryota; kingdom Metazoa; phylum Arthropoda; class Insecta; order Hemiptera; family Pentatomidae; genus Piezodorus; species Piezodorus guildinii. The sequence continues at coordinate 173,828,310 of CM041292.1, read as the reverse complement.
CGCTCCACTATTTCTCGCTACTAATGTCTTGAAAAAATTATTTATGACCATCTACTTTACTATTGAATGTTTAATAGTACTTCTTATTTTCCATCTTCAAGAATTGAATGTTGAGTAAGAAAGCAAAGGAAGGGTCTCATCGGTGATTTGACCAAAGTGAATATAGAATGAAGGGCTCGGAATCTGCGAGAGTGTTTCTAACAAAAAAGAGAGTGATGATCTAGCGATGAAAAAGATTTAAAAGAAGAAGAAAGTATCGAGCGGAAGGTGTCCAAAGTGAAAGAGACGCTGTCTTTTTTCTATAGCAGAGAGCTTTCTGTTCCTTTTTTTAAAACATTCAGGATATCTAACTCCGTGTCAGAGACATCCTACGTCATAGTTTCATATATCTCGCCTTATTTCGCAAGATAAGAAATAATGAAGAAGTTAATTTTCAAAATGTTGTTATAGTCTCAGTGAAGACGGGCGCGTTCTACAATATTATTTTCAAGAGTGCCACGCTGTTCATTGATAATAAAAAAAATCTGGTGCGGGCGACTTTCACTCACCTCCGTTTTTAAAATCGATTAAAGAATTTTTAAATACAGTAAGAGATCAAAATGAGCGAAACCATTAAAGAATTAGTTAAATGGAATTTCTATAGAAATGTGTGTTTCATTAAAAAATCTATTATATTATTATCTAAAATAATCAGTTAGTTTTATGTTTATTTCATCACTCTCTATTAACTTTTAAAAGCTTGTGTATGAGATAATATTTTTTTCTAAAATCTTTAGCTTTCCAACGGTATATCATACATGTATATTACTGCTCTTAAGTTCAAAAACGAAAAATTGCATTAAAAAATATTTTTTCTTTTTTCTCCATTACTTTGGTATCAATTTATTCAATTTATATATTTACCTGTTTTTTCATCAGCGTTAACAAGATAATATAGTTATTTTTATTGAATCTACAAAATTAAAGGTACTTTAGGGGAAGAAAATGTAAAATATCGGCATTTAAGCCCTGTCAGGCCATTTTAATCAGAATAAAACCTACATGATATTAAAGCCCATTAAATTTTACATTGATATAGCAAGTTTAATCAAAATCGTCGGAACCGTTTTCGAGAAAATCGAAAAAAGGTGCAAAATGCATGGTAAGCTCATTTTGATGAAAAAAGTTTTGTCACGTCTCGGGCGTATAGTTGTCTTAAATATGCAATTTCAGTTTCATAGGACTTACCATTTCCGCCCGGGAGTTACCACACACCACACACAGACCTTTTTGCGGGACTTGGTTATTTGGACTCAGGGGACTCTAAAACGTGTATTTCCGTTGAAAACTGGAATTCGAAAATTTTCACGATCGCAATACTTCCCCTTAAAATATATATTAAGTGAAAGTAAAAATAAGGTAAATATAGCAAAACCCTTAAAACTGAAAATATTTATTGAAAATAAAAATTAAATTTAAGCGTCAGAAACCAAAAAATATTTATTTAGAATATTTTTAAGAATAGAATTTTTATATTTGCCATTTACAACGAAATCAGACGAAAACTATATCAGCAGCATCTTGATTGGGAGCAATGTGATTGTTTTACTTAAAATAAAATATTAAAATGAATGAAAACATCTATGATTTTGTGTATGAAAAGGAAATTTGGCTAACAGCTGTCTAAAATTTAATATTGTTCATAAAATTCGGTTCCAAAATACGTAACTTAAGTATGCATCAAGTTACTGCGCACTGCGGAACTGCGAAGGCTGTACATGTTACATGTAACAGTTATTTGGATGAAGGAGGGATGAATGTAAGTCAACTTAGTAACTGCTACGAGTTCTTGTGATATTACTGTTTAAACGAAAACGGGTATGATATTAAGTCAGATGATGTTAATGGTATTTCTATCGAGATAATATAAAGTTAAGCTAACATTTTATATTGACATTGATTGAATGTGGTTAGATCAGCTTTATATAATAATTCCTAATAAATGAGTTTATAATCATATGATAATCAAAGATATAGACGCTAATTACCTCAGCTAAAATTATGCTAAAACATCGTTGATGGCTAAAAGAAAAAAAAACAACACAAGTTTCCCAATATTATGTTTTTACATCTTTTTTTCATAAATTAGGGAAATATGATTAATGTATAGACAGCTTATAAGCCCTTAATTTCACTGAAAGCTGATTTTGTAATTAATTAAGAGTTGATTACATGAAATAAGGGTTATTACGATCTTCTTTTTATGTTCAACAGCTTTAAGTGCTTAGTTTGTCATTTGATTAGAGACACAATCAAGTGGCAGATATTCTTGCAGGTTAAAGTGAATTTTATTTTAATCTAAATTAATATTTTAATTCTAATATACATTTAAAATTACTAATTTTAAATTTATATTAATAGGATGTTTATAAAAAAAAATGAGCAAAAAGAAACTAGTTCCAATATAAGTCTAACTCGAAAATTAAACGTACGATACTAAAGTTTCATATTAAGACAAATAAAGCTACTTTTTGACCAAAATCAAAGTACCTCACTGGATCAAAGTGCTACTGATTTCCAAGGATTTTGACCATTTTATGATTTTCTCCAAGACAACTCTTACGATTTTAATGAAACTAAAAACGTCTCACATGGAACCCGCACACAAGACAAGAAACTGCTCTCCGCTTTCGAATACTTCAACACTTATTGGACAAACGCTCTAACTTAACACTTAAATACAAAAGACTCCTCTACATGACTATCATTAGGCCTATATGGACTTACGGAGTTGAGCTTTGGGGCTCTACTAAACCCTCGAATTTTTCCCGGATTCATTCCTTAGAACCCAAAATCCTTCGTAAAATCCTTAACGCTCCTTACTTTGTTACAAATAAACTCATTCATAAAGACCTAAATATTCCATTTGTTGCTGATCTGGATCGAACCAGATATCACTCTTTCCATAACAAACTCCTCTCCCACTCTAACCCACAAGTTTCAATCCTTGCTTCCTCTTTCATTCCTGACAATCCTCGGAGGCGTCTGAAAAAAAGATGACCTCGAGGCCTTCTAGTTTAGAATATTTTTAGAGTGCTTCTATTGGGAAGCTTCTCTACATGTCTTTTTCATGACTATTTTCTTTTATCCTATTTACTAGATGTGTTGTACAATATTCGAATAATGAAAATATTCATTTGCATAAGATTGGTTGAAAAGTTACACGACGTGCTATCATATACTTGTTGTATTATGAAGTACAGTTGTAAATTTCAATAAATGATGTTAAAAAATTTTTTTAATAAACTAATTAAACTAAATATAATGATGCAAAATTAAATCGGCTTTATTTTCATGGATGTTTTCTTCTTAAAATAAATAGTTTGACAGGGCTTACTTACCAAATATTCAAAATTTCTTCTTCTAAATTACCTTTAATTTTGTTGATTGGTAAAAATCATCATTTATGCTTATTAGGGTTGATAATAAATCAAATATTTAAGAGTCTGACGATCGGTTGAAGGAGAAAACACCAGAAAAAATGTATTCTTCCGTAAATACGAATAGTAATATCGATACGTAATATGCCTCGGGAAAAATAAAGAAAAAAAAAAAACTTGTTTTTTTTTGTATTTGTTTGTAATGTAACAAAATAAATTAGATAAATGAAACTTAGGTAAAAGGGTGTTTGTTATCTGCCTAGTAAGGATTAATTAGGTTCATGTAATTTTCTTTCTGTTTGAGGATAGGGTGAGGGAGATGGGAAAGTTCTCTAATACTTTAGAACTTACACCGCAAAGAGGGTATTCTCGACGACATAATAGACCATAATTCTATATCTGGGTATAAGTTGGAGCAAGAAAAACCGTGGAACTATTATTCAATGATTTTAGTTCTAGACTTGTGAGTTAAACCCTTTTTCTATGCAAAAAAAAATATAAATTCTATAAAAATACTTAAAATGCATAGGATTAGGTAAGCCCATTTTAGTGTCAAAATTGCTTTAACATCGCCATCATATACATATTGGTAAGGCTTTTCGTTTTCGAACTAGCACACACGCAATTTTACGAGAATTGCCTGTTTGGACTCAAAGGACCTAGAACTACCTCCAACCTAGTAGAACGTTTATTAATGTTGAAAATCGAAATTGAAAATTTCCACGATCGCAGTACTTTTCCTTACGTATATTCATACATAGTTAAGTGATAATAAAATTTATAATCAATAATAATAACTTAACTTTATACAATTTTTCAATTAATGGTATGGGTACATTTCATTTAGACCGTCTCTAACATTTCACGTTAGGTAACGTTTTTACTAAAACCTATTGCTTTCTAACAATATATTACTATGCATAACTGGAACAAATATTTCACCAGTTCTTTCTTTTTTTTTCGGTTGGTTATAAAATTCTTTCATGTTTCGAATACCCTAATTTTTTCTCAATGATAACAAGCAGAATTAATTTAATTAGTCATAGGGAATCGGCATTTAAGCCCTGTAACACTATTTCCATGAGAATAAAACCTACATTACATTAAAGACAGATTTTTTTAAATTTAATGTGTATTAACAAATGTATACATAATACATACAAATAAGGTTTCAAGCGTACCTGGGCTTTTTTACATTTTTCATAGGAGTAAGAATAATCATGATTAGTTTACTAAAGTACAGTACAGGAGAGAAAACAATGAAAAAACCCTTAAAAAAAAACAAATAAAATATTTAAGATTAAACATAATAACAAGACAAATAACTAAATAAGGAAAAGTAATAAGAAAGGCAAACATAGTTAAATAACAATATGTTTTAGCCTTTGATTTTTGTAAGCTTTATAAGTTAAATCGGCTTTACAATAACTATCATTTTCTCTTATATGGTCATGCCTAATATTTGTATATGAATTAAAAAAAAAAGTTGTTAATTTATATATAACAGTTGAGATTCTAGGCATATTTAAAAAATAATGTAATAGGTCAATTGAGACGTTGATTTTCAAAAGGTACTAAAGGACATTTTTTACGAAATTGATATTTTTACATATTTATATTCTCCTCATTTAGTTTTATCTAAATCTTGAATTTGATTGTATCTAATGAACACTCATTTCCTTTAATAACGTGATTTAGAAATGCTATTGATTTCTTAAGATACTTATTACACATTTAGTTTTATTCCAAATCATACCAGAACATTTCATTTCATAACTTTAATATGGTTTTATTAATATAGTAAAGAAATAATTCTAGATTTTAATGCGAAAAGACCCAAATTAGCTGGTTTAATAATACAGTAATGAGAGATTTTCGCGCTTCCTGTAAAATTCCGCTGAATGGATATAGTACCTTTTGGAAATCAACGTCTCAATTGGTCAATGTAATAGGTCAATCTATGATGCCAACCAGCCTCAAGCATTTATTATGCAAAATATGTATTTTTTTGTAATTTATCGCGTATGGTTTAGACCATACATAACAGGGCAAGCGTAACATATTATAGGCCTAATATAAAGATAATATAATAACTTTTTATTAATTAAATTGGAATACCTGGATAACAGGTGGAATAATATTTGCATGACCCCTATGGCTTTATTAATTAATATTAATATGGCTTGTGAATGTCAGTCTAGAATCTAGATGTACTCCTAAGTAGGCAGCATTTTTAGACCACGTTATAGAGTTTCATTCTATTGTAAAATATCTATCAATTGAAGGCTTGCGTTTGGTAAAAAGTATGACTTCAGTTTTAAGATTATTAGGTCTAATCTTCCGTTTATGAAAATACTTAGAAAGAGTTATAGGTGGTTTTCTATGGTGTCAAACCTGTTTAATTTTACATCACTATAGTTAGTTTAAGGAGCGGCGTGGTCTAGTGGATAAAGCGCGCTAGTCTGCTGTGGAGTCCTGGGTTCGAATCCTGGCTGTGATATAATATTATTTATTCTGTTATTTCAGCCGGAGGGCGATCCTGGAGTATTGAGACCCTCCTGGGGCACACCCAGCCTCAACAAAGTGGGTACCCAGAAAAAGGGGGAAAATCTGGCGGCTGAGCGTGATCTCGGCCAAATCACCTCATTGCACGGCCGTTGGACTAGAGATAGTACAAATCTCTATATGTACTTAGCCCAAGACCCTTCATGGGTTGTAGAGGTACATGTTTATTTTTTTTTTTTGTAGTTAGTTTAATCAAAATCGTTAGAGTCGTTTTTGCTACCATCGTAAAAAATTGCAGAAATGCCACACATGATGGTATGAAGTGGCATTTCTGGTTGGCACACCTATATGAAAAAGTTGCTGTAACATTGCTTTAAATATGAAATTTGGTTTTGTTTGACGTTTAATTTTAAGATAGTCTTACCAAATACACAGAACATTTTGGAGGACCTGCTTTGGACTCAGAGGACCCTAAAAAGTATCTAAAGTATCTCGGTTGAAAACAGGATTACGAAAATTTCCACACTACTCTCCTTTGCTGAATGTTTCATAGACAAATAAGTTTATTTAACAAATAATTTATTTTTTTGACAGATTTTTTAACTAGTTTTAATAATAAAAACTATGGTTTTATGGATAAGAAATATAATATAAGATACAGAAGTTAGCTGTAAGGCTGGTAGATCAACAAAGCAGCTACCTCTATTACAGCTAGGTGCGGACCTACCTCTGACACAGCTCTCTCCTGTTTAGATAGTAAACATAGCACAAGCATGCTTACTTAACGGTTCTCATTCCATTAACATTATAAGATAGTATAATATTAGTATATATCCATTAATTTGAACATATTATGTGCTATCTATATTACTTTTGTAAGAAAATAATATCAAACGAATAAATATGGGTTTAAAATATATTGAATATTATATACTTGACCGTATGATTATAATAAAGGATGGCTTGGGTGGCAGTCAATAAATGATTAACAAAATATTATAAATTATTTATTGTGCAACCAACGTTTCAACCCACATTATGGAACTTCATTAAGGCTAAAAAGTAAGAAGATACAATATCTATATAAATTATTTATAAGTAAGGACAGAAGTGAGGAAAGGTTTTATAGCTAATTTTTAAATATATTAAACGGTGTGATCTATGGATCAGTTGAAATTCTTATGACGATGCAGTTCCCGATTTGTCATTCCTCCTCATTTGGTGAATTCGAAACCAGGTTAAACATTTTTCACGCTCAGTTTTTGGTTTTCAGCCATTGTTTTTTATCTTCGCAGTTATAACAAAAAAAGTAGTAGGGCAATGTCTTAAATCCTGATAAGTTTGGATAAGATATCAAAACTACACAAAATATACTGATTTGATAATGATAATCTGTCATTTTTCACAACAATATGTAAGAAAATTAGTGGTAGTTAATTTTCGAAAACTGTTCTACAATCAATATAATATACTTGCTCAAAAAATGTCTACTTTTTATTTATATATGAATTTTCAAACTTGAACAAAATTTATTTTTTGCATTGCTTACTAAATAGAAATATCTCAGAAGAGGCTCAGTTCGTTTTGAAATTGTTATCCATTAAATATGCTTTGTAATTTGAGTGGCTTTAAGCAGGATTATACAAATATGAAAAGAGCGAATATTTGTATAATCCCACTTAAAGCCACACCAGATTTATAATTCTAGAATTTCATAGAACTAATGACTTTCACTTACCTCCGTTGTTAAAATGAATGTATAATCGTTTAAATAACGTTAAAGCTGAAAATGGTTTTAATAAGTATTTTGAGTTTCCATGGCAATTCCAATGTGTTTCAGATTCAATAATCTAACATTAGAATTTATTATCTAAAACAATCACTTGGTTTGTTTGTTTATTCGTTTAACGTCACCTTTATGCTACTATGGCTAATCGAACGATGCTACGGTGGGGGTCCTAAATTTTGCCTATCCGCTATTCATCACTGTTTATTACCTTATACGATTTTGGGTTTAAGACAACATTTTTTTCTAAAATCTTTAGCTTTTCAACGGTATATTAAACCTTTATATCACTATTCTATATGTTTGAAAAAAATAAATTTATCAAAAAAATATATTTGCTCCTTTTTCCTTTAGTTGGTAATCAAATTCGTCCAACTTATACAATTACCCGTTTTTACATTCACTTATCTATATCTGAAATATATAGTACGGGAGACTCTTGCGATCGTGAAAATTTACAAATTCAATTTTTCACTTGAAATAAACGGGTCCCCTGGGTCCAAAAGACCAAGTTCCGCAAAAATGTTTGTGTATCTGTGTGTGTGTGGTCTAGCGCAAAAACTAAAAGTTGTATGAAATTTCATATTAAAGACAATTTTACTCCCGAGATGCAACAGCAACTTTTTCATAAAAATCATCAGCTAACCAGAGGAGCCACTTTATACCATACATTTTGGACGTATTTACGATTTTATCAAAAACGGCCCTAACGATTTTGATTAAACTTGCTACATGGATGGAAAATTGAATGGGCTTTAATTTGATGTAGGTTTTATTCTGATGGAAATAGTCTGTTATGGCGTATATACCGTTGGAAAAAAATATTATCTCATATACAAGCTTGTAAAAGTTAGTAAAGAGTGTTGAAAAGCCGTCAAAACTAACTGATTATTATTTCAGATAATAATATAATCGATTTTTTAATAAAACACATGCTTTAGAAATTAAATTTAATTAATTCTTTATTAGTTTCACTCATTTTTATCTCTGACTGTATTTGAAAATTCTTTAATCGATTTTAAGAACGGCGGTAAGTGAAAGTCGTGAGTTGCCCGCACCAGAATTTTTATTAAAGCTACTGACATGATATGGTTAATTTTTTCGAATCAACATAATTAAAGTTACTCTAGAGGAACAAAACTTAAAATATCACCATTTGAGTCCTGTCAGACTATTTAAATCAAAATGAACCTACATGATATTAAAGCTCATTAAATCTTACATCGCTATGCCGAACTTTATAAGGAAAGTGTAAAATGGTGCAAATTGCATGGCAAAAAGTGCCTCTACAGGCTTGCCGATTTTCTTGAAATAGTTGCTGTTACATCTTAGGGATATACGTTCCTAAAATATGAAATTACAGATTTATACAACTTATCGTTTTCGAGCAGGACTGGCCGCACACGCGGTACTTTTCAGGTCATTTAGAGCCAGAGGATCCTATAGAGCGTATTTTTTATTTATAGTCAAGTAAAAGTAAAAATATAAAACGGACTAGATTTTGGAAAACAATATCTTATGAAAGGTTTGTTACAGAAATATTAAGTTATTAATACATTTTAAACTATTCATTAAATATAATTGTACTGATGTCAAATGGGATGAGCATTAACTTACCAGAGATTTATAGGCAATTAGTTTGAAGTACAATTAATTAAGTCTGATACAATAGGATAATTAATTATTGTAGCAGACGAACTTGGTATTGAACCTCGGCCATGATCAAGGCATTCCAACACTAGGTGCTTTTGGGATGCTATTGATTTGGAACTGCCATTCGGTGCATCTAAACCAAAGCACATTAACATATAATTATACAACTCGGGATATTCTGGGATATACTAGCTTGACAAGGTCAGGTGGGATATTAAGGTTAAGTAGGCTAATAATTTTTTTTTTCATTGAAATAAACAGTACATACATATAAATGAGAAGAAAAATCTTATTATAATGGGACCATTGCATTGAATTAAACATCGGTAGCGCCTCACATCCACTTCTTATAAAGTAAATGAGAAAGAGCCATGATATTTAAATTGATATATTTTAATGATCATCGTAAAAACAGTTACGAATAATAAACACTTTCCAGTTATTTTTCAATCATCTCGAGTACCAGAGCGGAATGAAAATCTATAAATAATTAAAGTGACACCGTGAAATCGATAGGCGTTTTTATGCCCCACTACGATTGACTCAGAACATTTTACTAGCGTTAAAATATTCAGGGACAATATTTTATAAAATTAAATCAGCCATGATTTCATGTTTTTTCTGCTTTATTATGAAACAAATATTAATGAAACCACAGCTTGTTAGTGATAGGAGCCGTATATATCATAACATGTAGTAAAAAAATCTGGTGCGGGCAACACACGACTTTCACTTACCTCGATTTTTAAAATCAATGAAAGAATTTTCAAATACAGTTAGAGATAAAAATACGTGAAACTATTAAGGAATTAATCAAATTGAATTTATATAGAAACATGTGTTTTATTAAAAAATCTATTATATTATTATCTAAAATAATCAGTTAGTTTTATCTTCTTCTCATCACTCTCTATTAACTTCTAAAAGCTTGTGTATGAGATGATAATTTTTCTAAAATCTTTAGCTTTCCAACGGTATATCATACATGTATATTACTGCTTTTATGTTCAAAAACGAAAAATTGCATTAAAAAAATATTTTTTCTGTTTTCTCCTTTAGTTGGGTATCGAATTTATTTATAATCAAAACCGTTTTCGAGAAAATCAAAAAAAGGTGCAAAATGCATGGTATAAAGTGCCTCTTCTGGTAAGCTCATTTTTATGAAAAAAGTTTTATCACGTCTCGGGCGTATAGATGTCTAAAATATGAAATTTCAGTTTCATAGGACTTACCGTTTCCGCCCGGGAGTTACCACACACACACACAGACCTTTTTGCGGGACTTGGTTATTTGGACTCAGGGGACCCTAAAACGTGTATTTCAGTTGAAAAATTTTCATGATCGCATACTCCCCTTACTATATTAGTAAGTGAATCGTCCGATTAGCCATAGTAGCATAAAGTGACGTTAATAATAAACAAAAAATAATAAAGTAATGAAAGTAAAAAAAATTGAAAAGAATGAAGTTTAATACAATATTATTTTATTTTAAATTTTTTTAGGAGAATTCGAGTGCTAAGTGTGCGAGGTACTGATCTTCATATACCATCCTTTATTATTTACATATTTCTGATTTATTATTTTTTTTATCGAACGTTGGATTTTTAGACCCTCTTTGGGCTAAGTGAGCCTCTATGAAGTGGGTATACTTAATAATCATGGAAAGAACAAGACTGCTGAGCGTTTTTCGGTCAAATCGCCACTCCTCAAACACAGCCTGGATCTGCCTTACAAGTCTCTTAGTGGTTGTAAGACAAAGGATGTTTTAAATTCTATTTTGATCAGAAGAAGAAATATTCACAAATTAAGACAACTATAGATCAAGAATATTTTCGATTGTATTTACAAATGGTATAAGATATTTCCAAATTTCTCTGAAAGAGTTCATTAAAGAAGACCTTGAAAAAAAAAAAAAAAAAAAAGGACCTATTTCTGTATTCCATAGGGGTAGATCGGTAAGATAAGTTTATCTGATCTTTACATTATATAGGAGGTATTCCGAAAAAAAAACAAAAAACTTTAACATAATCATAAATAGATAGAAGAGAATAATAATGATAGAAACTTAATAAATAACAATTATAATAATTTATCTTCAAAGAATAACACATTTTAGAAAAATAAAAATAATAACTAGTCAAAGATATTGATAAAACTAGAGGTCACCTGTGATGTAGTGGCTAGTACAACAGCTCAAGCTCAAGACCACGGGTTCAAATCCATTTTAAAGTGTGTAAAAATTCCTTGGTTATGGCTCCCTTCGGTTGGAGCATAAAATAGTGTCAGATACTCCAAACCTGTGTGGTGTCATATACTCGTTAAAAATCCCTATCCTGATTAAACCTTGATAGACAAAATTTAGAATTCCCAATATAGGACTCCCATTTATCCGATTAGATACAGTAGCATATAACTAACGTTAAATGAATAAACTAAACCAACAATTAATAAAAATAAAAACGTTGAAAATTTAAGAGATGCACAAAATTATGTTTAAATAATCAAAATATAGGAAAAAAAAGGGTATTTTTTTAATTCCGTTCTCACAAAACAGTTAAAGGACGACGCGAGTGCTTTGCGTCTTGCAAGTCAAAACTTATGATTCTGAACCGAGCAAACAGTGGTTTAAGTGTACGAACGTTGCTTTCTCTTAAGGAATCATCGCCATACACCCTGGAGAATCAACATAAATGCCACCAAATTACCTTTGCCCTTCGTAGTAAACCTATGACATCCTGCCCTACTGTCTCCTTCAATAACACTTCCCTTGTCCCGCTTGAACAGATTCGATATCTAGGACTGCATCTTGGTAAAACTCTTAATTCTCATACGAGACTGAAACGACAAGAAACTGTAAGACGTTTTCGACTACTTCAACACTTACTAGACATACGGAGGTCTTACGGAGTAGAGCTTTGTGGGCTCTACTAAACCATCGAATTCTTCCGGTATCTCCTACAATCCAAAATCCTTCGTAAAATCCTCAATGCTCCTTACTTTGTCAAGGAATAAACTCATCCATAAAGACCTTAATGTTCCGTATGTGGCTGATTTGATATCCAGATATCATTCTTTTCATGGCAAACTCCATTCCCACTCTTTTTGCAATCCTTTCCTCCTCTTTAATTCGTAATAATCCTCAGAGGTTTCTGAAAAGGAGATGACCCCGAGACCTTCTAGTTTAGAATATTTTTAGAGTGCTTCCATTAAGTCTTCTTTACATATGTTTCACGCCTTTTTATATTTCACTCAAGTTTACTCGTTTTATTCTATTATTCCAATGTGCTATTTGAAAATTGTATAGGAGTTCAATGGATAAGTGAGAGGATTACTGTTTCTACTCCGTTTACTAATCAGTCATACCAACGGAAAAAACGAGAAACGTTGAGCTGACAGAAAGAGAAAGGTAAAACCACAAATGAATTTTATTTATATGAACGAATCTCAATATTGTTTTATTTAATTTTATACATTGATTTAAATAGATTGCCGTGGTAGTAGGAGGCGAGAGGGTGGAAGAGAAGGGGTTGGAGCCGGACGCGAGAGGCTATCAGGAGCAGATAGCAGGAACTTGAAAGGAACCGATCATCTGGAACGGAACCGTTATCTCCCAGCTCAGCGCTAAGCCTCAGCAATGGGGGGAGGAGAGGGAGCACTAACTTCTCCAATCCGTTTCGGGAACCCTTCAGTACCGTTTTATGTACATTCCAAAAGGAAGATACATTAGCAACAGTTCTTAGATGTCCTTTCCGTTACCTTTAAAACATGTCCATATACAAAAAAGAAAAACCTGGTGCGCGCGGCACACGACGTTCACTTACCTCCGTTGTTAAAATCAATTTATTAGGAAAGTGGAAGTAAAAAGGTTAAACAATTAATTAAAATTAATTTCTATAGAAACATGTGTTTCATTAAATAATCTATCATGTTATTCTCTGCAATATTCAGTTAGATTTATCGGCTGTTTATCTCTGTTCAGTAAATTATACAATTTTGTTCATAAGATAATATTTCTTTTTTTTTTTTAATCTTTAGCTTTCTAACGGTATATTATATATCTATATTAAAGCCCTTATGTTCAAAACACAAAAATCACATAAAAACATTTTTTTGCTCTTTTATCTCTAAGTTGGATTTAGAACTCGTTCAACTTACCCGTTTTATTATCAATGCTAACAAGATGATATTGTTATTTTTTTTCGAATATATAAAATTAAAGAGAAGTTAAAGGAAGAAAATTTGAAGTATCGGCAACTAAGCCCTGTCAGACTATTTCAATTAAAATGAAACTTACATGATATCAAAGCCGATTAAATAAAATACAAAATACATGGTATGATGTGGCTCTTCTGGTTCACCTATTTCGTTGAAAACCTTGCTTCATCATTTCAGACATATAATCTTCTAAAATCTGATAGTCAGTTTTATACAACTCATCGGTTATGAGTTAGACATATCAAATTCACACACAGGTCTGTTACTGCTAACAGGTCATTTTGACTCGAGAGACCCTAAAACTTGTAATTCTGTAGAAGATCTGAATTCGAAAAGTTTCCCGATCGCAATTTTTTCCCTTTCTATACATAGCGTATATATATATAGTTTTGTAGGTTATTTAAGTAAATGTTTAGTATAATTTGGAACTACATAAAATATCTAATAAGTATTTTTTGAAAAAAATTGTAGTTCGGAATAGGGTTTTTAAAGGACTCCCAAGTACCTTTCGGAAATAAATTTTTCAATTGACTATTTAGTATGGTGTTGTTATTTCAATTAGTTTGCCCTGATTTAAATTTTTTTAATATAGGGGGGGGGTGAATGATGGCTTCATCTTGTTTATGCCCCGAATTTTTCACTCTTAACCTCAGAAATTCAAATCTCAGGAGTATATTATTATCAAAGCTTCACCATCAGAACTATCCTGTTTGGCCTTAAAACCAGAAAGAATGACTTTGATTCTATTTACTTTATATCTAACAATAGAGAAAACCGTATCACAATCCATTTTGGAGTTAACGGGAAAGAAAAATTCCGACATTTTATGTATACAGAGAAGATGAACAATTTAAAATACATTTTTAAGGTTTTATTTAGTTACCAGAGGAATCACATTCAAATTCACAGTAAAAAATATTTTTTTTTTTATTTTACGAAATAAACTAAAAGTAGAAACAATTAATAACAATTTTAATTTATGGATTTATAACAACATTTAATTTATTTTAACGACTTACATACGATGTTGGAGGAACATAACAAGTACAATACTGTACGGTGGCAATACTAAAGCACTACAACCTCCCTCATTACAGCATTACTAATAACGTATGTTCATAAGTCCACGGGCTTTAAATTTTATCATCTAAAGAAAAATTTTATTGCAATGTATTTCACTGATAAACCTTCAGGATATAATGGAATAAATAATTGTAAAAACAATATTAAAATCCGTCGCGTGGTTGAGAAGGAGTTCGCAAAAACCAAGAATATGACTTGATTTAAGGTATATATTTAAAGAAGGTGTATATTTCTTAAATTGTATTGATATAAACGATCTCCAGTGAAGGCGAAAACGTTACGCACATTCATTATTTATTTATTAAAAGGTATTTTCTTATAAATTACGTAAATTATTCAACAAACATTTAAAAAAAAATTACTCTTTCTCTAAATTTGTGGACTTACGTTTCAAGATATGTCCGAAGCTACTGGGCCAATTTTTTGAAATTCGGTACAAAAATACAAGCGCATCCAACGATGACCCTAACACCTAGACGTTTTTTCAGTTTTTTTTTGAAGATATTAAAAAAAAGTATTAGAGGTTTTTTAAACCAAAAACAGCCAATAACTATAAAATAGAAAAAAAATAAATAGAAATTCTACCTATATATGCGCCTATAACTCAGATTTTTTGAAGACAAGAAAAAAATTATTAGAGTTTTTTGTGACCAAAAACATAGAAATTTTTCCTATATATATAATTATATATAATATAACCCCAATAAGTTATATTTGTTTGTTTATTTATTTAACGTCACTTTATGCTACTATGGCTAATCGGATGATGCTACAGTGGGAGTCCTAAATTTTGCCTATCCAGGTTTTATTAGGATCTTTAACGAGTACCTGACATCGCACAGGCTCGGGACCTCCTTTTAACGTCCCCTCCGAAGGATGGCATAACTAAGGATTTTTTACTCCAATTAAAAAATCCTAGGACCACCTGCGGGTTTGAACCCGTGACCTTTAGCATGGGAGGCTGTTACGCTAGCCACCCAGCTACAAGTGATCCCATAAGTTATATTTGAAGATAGAAAAAAATATGTATAGAGTTTTAGAATCAGTAAAGCTCGATTAAATAATCTATATAATTAAGTTACAAATTATAATAGATGTATTTTTTCCAAAATTCGGTTATTATTGAAGATAGAAAAAAAACCGAAAAGATTTTCGAGATAAAGAAAAAAAAGGAAGAAAACGAAAAAAAGAATTGGTTTAGAAATAGCAGAGATATAGAACTTTGAATTTACCTGTTATAGACCATTTAGGGCTATTTGGCTTTGAATTATTTATTGCTTTCATATTAGTTAACTGTCTATAAATAGCTTTATAAACTGATAACCTAATATATTTATTTAGAAATAATAAACCGCTATGTAATAATTTGTAGCGTTTTTTCTTCTATACTTCTATCCAATGTATGACGGAGCCTCTTTTTCTCTAAAAAGTTGAGAAACTTAATACATTCTTATTGCTTAACATCTCTTATATCATTTAAAAAGGGATATTGGATCTTCAGTTATTTTTGGGAAACTGATACCTTTCTGGAGAGGAGCTCACCATGAGCCAGGGTTTTCCTTATGTTTCACTGTTACCTCGAAAATTAAGGCCATTATTGAAATAGCTTAAGCCAACATTGTTAAACACCTTCTGGCATTAGATTAGTAAACTAACCAGCTGTTGCTGAAGAATACACCCTATCGGCAAGTAATAAAATAGAATATTTTGGGGAATTTTAAAAGTTTTTGAATATGATTTGATTCTTTCTCAATTTTGCTATGATTATTCTGGTATCATGCCAAAAGTATGATGTACATAATTACCTCATGAATTGTAAAAGTATAGATTTTATTGAATATTAAATAATTTACAACTAAATAAACATGAAGGAAGAGATAGTTTGGGTGGCGGTAACATTAGAAAATAGTGAATAAAATATTTATTATTTAACCATTTAATCATCAGGGTAAGAAAACAAGATACAGTGTAGGTGTTTGATAATTACCGAAAAGAACATTAAAAAAAATAAGTGAAAGGTAGCTACTCACAAAAATAAGCGAAGAGTGATGACCCTATCCTATATAATATTATTAAGAATCATGGTATGGAATCTTCCGAAACCATATTACCAAGGCAATAATTTCGTAATGAAGTATACTTACTTGTTTGGAGGATTTCCCCAAAAACACATAAAATATAACAGGCAAAAGGTTAGACAAATTTATCAAGCCTAAAGTTTAGTTTATAGTATTTTATTTTTGCCGTAAAATCAGAAATAGAGACCTAAATATCCTATTTGTTGAAGACTTGGCCCGATATAGATACATCTCTTTTCATTCCAAACTCCCTGTCCACTCAAACCCGCTTATCCGTGGCAAAACCACCATATCATTTCCGACAATCCATCGAGGCGCCTTAAAATAAGATGGCCAAGAGACCTCCTACCATAAATAAGACTATCATGTGTTCAAACCATATATCATTAGTAGTTGATAAAAGGGTGTTAAGGAATTTTTTAGGAGCTCTGACCTTGAGGAGCAATATCATGCAGTAGTAGGGTGAATGTTGACCTTGAGAGGTCATTGACCGACCTTGTGCGGGCGAGGGGGGTGTTGTGTTAGGGCGAGGGGGGGTGTCCTTGAGTAGTGTGAGGCTGTTTTGGGGTCGTTGCCTGACCTCGTTTTTTTTTTAAAAAGTTAGATGGCAACAGTGTATGTAGATTTGGCAACAGCGCGGAGCAGATGGCTCTGGGCCGGTGCCCCCGCGTATGATGACGTAATCTTACGATGAGTCACGGATCCATTCATGTTTTTTTGTGAATTTCATTCAAGTTCCGGATGTGAGTCACGGATCCATTTAATTTTTTTTAGTCAGTTTCATTCAAGTTTACACATACGTTGACCATGTGTCTAGAGGACGGCCTTCCTTGCCCACGGTGGCGGGAACATCTGTCTGTCCCCCGCCTCGTATGAGACGGCAAGTGGACGTCATTGACATTAACAGTGTCGGGGAACATGGGTAATCTGTCTCGCCTCGAGCCATTTAAGATATAAGAATCCGGTGTTGGTCGTCTTTGATAAATGTTATACTACCTTTACTTACTCAGCTGTTTGATTTCGAGTTCATTCATTGATACTTAAGAAGTAAAATTGTACACCTTTTTTTTTTTTGTTTTTTGAATTATTACCATTAAAGAGAATAAAGGTAAAACAAAAAAAAATGAGTACAAAATATATATGGTTTATTTTGAAATAATATACAATATGATGAAAAAAATAAAATAAAATAAAATACTATACAATACAAAAAATTATTTACTATTTTAAATAATTTACAGCTACAGAATTCCTTCTGACCCACGAGGCCAAACGATGGGCTTGATTCAATGAGCAGACGAAGGAAGTATTTGTATGAAAATGACAAGCTATCTGCTCATTATCAAGCTTGCTCAAGTTCGGGCAATTAAACGTCTGCAAATCATAGACTGGTCTAACGACGAGTTCTCCTATAAACTTGCATTTTTCCTCTCCCTTTCCATATAATACGTCATAGTCTCTTGTACAACTACGAAGGAAATGAGGCAAATTAATATAAGAAACATCGCCGTAGTCCCAGTCTAGCCCATGAATGTTCTGTTTCACCCATCGATTGGTCCTGGAATGTCTGGCTTCTTTATCATCTTGAGGTGGTTGAAAAAACCAATGATAAGATGAGCCGTGGCTGATTGAAACAATGCTCAGCTCTTTAACAATTAACTTTTTAGAAGATGAGAAATATCCCTGGAAATCAACTACGGCTGAATGCATAGTGGCTGATAAGAGAAACTTGTGTGTGTCGAATGGAAGGAGCCGTATATATAATATATATATGACGAAAGAAAAAAATAGACTGGAGGAGGCAGGTGTGTACCTCGAAGCAGGGAGACAGTGATTATTAGTTAAAATAATTGAGGTATTAACATTAACAGTGTCGGGGAACATGGTAATCTGTCTCGTTTCTCTATCTTATTTCTTTTGAAATAAGAATATCTCTCATTGGGTGTGCCGGGAATATCTGGCTGTCTCCCCCGCCTCGAGACATTTATCTTCGGAAAAGTAACAGGGAAAAAATATCTTTCAGCGAGTGGAGCAAGCAGTAGTCGGGAGCATGTTAACTAACTATTCATCACATCGAGCTACACAGGCGAACATCGTCTCCGAAGCAAATAAACTTCTTTTTGAAATAAAGAATTTCAGCGGGTGTGGTGGAAACATCTGTCTGTCTGTTCCCCCGCCTCGAGTCATTTAAGATATAAATACAAAGAAGTGACCATAAAGTCAGTTAGTCGACAGAGGTCCACTTTACAAACACAGTAAGTAAGTTTTTGTATTTCGTTCATATCTATATGGCATAATCAAGATATGCTCTAGCAAAAATTATTTTTTCTTTTAGATGTCTCTATTGAAAAAATTGATTGAAAACAATGCCGTTTACAAGAGTATTGGCGAATTAAATATAGGACACACCTATAAAATCAACAAACTAACAAAACGTGAAACAGAGTATGGCTTAGCCATAGAAGCGATAATTGAAAACGAGGAAGAGGGGCAAATAAAGACTTTTTTACCCAAACGATATTTGCATGTTATATCTGACCAAGATATAGCAGAGTATAATGGTAAATATTAATAAAATAAAGTAGCTAACTGTTTTTTTTTACTTAGCTAATTGATTGTTTATGTTTTCAGGTCAGCTAAAATTTAAATATTGCGGAAAAAAGAAGAATACGTATGAATTAATATTTATGTAAAATACAACTAGTAATAAGACTTTTTTTTTAATTTTAAGGACTAAAAAATGAATAACAATTATTTGTGTGAGAAATGTGGGTTATTGATTCCAAATAGGCGACACAGATGTAAATGGTTGTTTTTTTATTGTCAAAGCTGTGGGAAAGAATTTAATAAAATGTTCAATTTAGAGCGATATAAAATAAACTGTCGAGTTGTTAGTGGGGTTAGTAGCAATAACACGTTCAACGTGAGTACAATGGAAATACCAAATAAAAAAAGAAAATATAGCATGTTCGATCGACAGATGCGAGAAAAAGCGATTGGTGAAGAAAACGGAATTATTAAAAACTCTTTAGGAAACGCGGTTGAAGACGTATATATTCCCAACGATAATAAAAAATTGGTAGCAAGCGAAATTTTAAACATTAAAAAAGAATTGTTAGTGAATTTACTAAAGTCTTATGTTGAAGACTGGAAATCTTACAAAATAAATATAATGTTAGAATGTACATACATTAAAAAAAACGGAAACACCATAAGTGAAAGAACAGATTTTAACTTTAAATCAAAAATTAATACGATAGATGCTAGCACAGACCTTGAAAATTATGTTGAAACAACTTTTAAAAAAATTTTAGCGGAACAAGATGAGTTTGAAAAAAAAGGTTCGGGTTGGTCGTTTGTTTCATCAAACTATATTTGCCTACATTTAACAAAATATAGACCTTTTGGAGGATCTCAATATATTGAATTACCTAAAAAAATTAAGGACAAACGTTGTGTTATCAATGTAAAAAATAATAGCAATGATTGCTTCCGTTTAGCTATACTGAGTGATGTTATTGGATCTCACGATTACAATAAATATAAAAATATTCAAAGCACATATTCCTTTGATACGATATCCTTCCCAACTCCAATAAAGGATATAAAACGATTTGAAAATTTAAATAATGTCTCTATAAATGTTTACGTCTTGGACGATAAAAATAATGTGTATCCGATAAAAATTAGTAAAAAGGAAAATTATGATAAAATGTTCGATTTATTGTTTTTACAAAATGGTGAAAATTTTCATTATTGTTTAATCACAAATCTTTCACGATTAGTAAGTGCACAAATATCTTTGCATAAAGGTGCATATACCATCTGCCGCAGATGTTTTACAACATTTCCAAAGAGGTACGTAAACAAGTTTGGACTAAATGGAGATGAGCGAATGCGAGAACACGAATTATTTTGCCGTAACCATAAACCGATTCGATTTGAGTTTCCGAAAGAAGATAAAATTGAATTTAAGCAGGTGGAATATACACAAACAATTCCAATTGTAGTTTATGCGGATATAGAATCTCTTTTAATACCAATTTCGGGGCCTGCTCCGAATCCGTCAACATCTTGGAACAAAGCTATACACGAGCATCGGGCCTTTTCTGTTTCACTTCTGGTCAAGTCTAACATGTTTGATTTAAAACCATTTGTTTATACAGGAGAAAACTGTATGCAAGTATTTATAGAAAAACTTGAACAAATAGTTGTTGAAGCGGATAATATATATGCCAATCCGCTTCCTATGGAAGTAATGAGTGATTTATCAAACTTTTATTCTGCTAAAGACTGTATATTATGTCAATACCCTTTAGACGAACACGATCGCGTGCGTCATCACTGCCACTTTACAGGAAAATTTATTGGACCAGCACATAACGCGTGCAATTTAAGGGCAAAAAAGCCCGATTTCGTACCCGTTTTTATGCATAACTTACAAGGCTATGATTCTCATTTTATAATCCCTTTCCTGGCACAATGTGAAAAGGTTCATGTAATACCTAGTAATACCGAAAAATATATAAGTTTTAGTATAAAATTTAGAGGATGTAAAACAAAAATACGATTTGTTGACTCGTTTAAATTTCTCTCATCAAGTTTGGATACATTAGTAAACAATTTAAAAAATCAATCAAAGTCAATTAGTGAAATATTTCCAAATATGGCTAGTATTATTAATGACGAAAACAAAATTAAATTGTTGACAAGAAAAGGTGTTTTTCCATATACTTATTTTAGTTCGTTTGAATGTCTAAATGAAACAAAATTACCATCAACAAAATAACATACTACCATTTCATTTTTTAATGATTTAACAAAACAATCCATTAGCGAAGTAGATTATGATCATGCAAAAAATGTCTGGAAAACGTTTAAAATCCAAACATTAAAAGATTATGCAGAATTATATGTAAAAACAGATGTAATTCTGTTGTGTGAAGTTTTCGAAACCTTCCGACTTATCTGTCAACAAATTTATCAACTCGACCCCGCATGGTTTTTTACTTTACCTCAGTTATCTTGGAATGCAATGTTAAAATACACAAAAATAAAATTAGACATAATAAAAGATATCGATATAGTTCAGTTTTTTGAAAAGGGGATAAGAGGAGGTATGTGTCAAGTCGTTTCTAGGTATGCCAAAGCCAACAATAAATATTTAATCGAGTACGATTCTACTAAACCCAGTAATTATTTATTATATGTAGACGTTAACAATCTTTATGGTTACGCCATGAACCTTCCACTACCATATGCCGAATTTGAGTGGACGGACGAAAAAATAAATGTATTAGATTTAAAAAACGATTCAGAAACCGGTTATGTGCTAGATGTCGATATCGAATACCCCACAGAAATTCATGATAAACAATCTCAACTACCTTTGCTACCTGAAAAAAATAACCCGCCTAATACTAAAACCGTTAAATTATTAACGTCTTTGTTACCCAAAACACGGTATATAGTACATTATGTAAATTTAAAGCAAGCTTTACAACTGGGGGTAAAAATTTCAAAAATTCACAGGGTATTAAAGTTTAAACAAAAGAACTGGTTGGCACCATACATAGAAATTAATTCAAAGATGAGAGCATCTGCAAAAAACACATTTGAGTCTGATTTTTACAAATTAATGAACAACAGTTGCTTTGGCAAATTTATGGAAAACGTGCGTAACAGAATTGATTTAAAAATAGTAACAAATGAAAAATCATTACATCGTCAAGTTAATAAACCAACTTTTAAAGACAGGTTTATATTTGCGGATAATGTTACGGCGGTTCAGTTGGAAAAAGAAAGCATTATTTTAAATAAACCTTTGTATGTAGGATTCTCAGTGTTGGACTTGAGCAAAGTTTTAATGTATCATTACCATTACAATGTTTTCTTGAAAAAATATGGTATAGAAAATGTTACTTTATGTTATACCGATACCGATTCATTTTTATACAATATTAGGACAGAAGATATTTATTCCGATATATCTGGAGATTTACAAAAATATTTTGATACCAGCAATTTTTCCACTTCTCACTTTTGCTATAATGAAAAAAAACAAAAAAATAGTTGGTTTGCTGAAAGATGAAACCTTTGGAGATCCTATTGTAGAATTTGTCGGGTTAAGACCTAAAATGTATTCATTTATAACAAACAATGATATAACGGTTAAAAAGTCAAAAGGGATTAAAAAATCAGCTGTGAACGAGTTTACTTTTTCCGATTACTTAAGCACACTTAAAGAGGGTAAAAGTCTGTATTCCTCGTTTTATATTATTCAATCGAAAAAACATAGCGTTACAACCTCACTAATAACTAAACAGTCTTTATGCTCATTTGATGACAAAAGACATACATTAAACGATGGAGTTCAAACACTCCCTTATGGTCACTATAGTCTTAAGGAATGAAAAAAAAAAAAAAAAAATTAAAATGTAATTGTTATTGAAAAAAAAATTCACTAGCACTAGTACTAATAGTAAGTTTAGGTTAAAGAAAAACAACAATTATTTGTGAGAAATAAATATATTTTAAATGAAGATTTACATTATATAATATATACAGTTTTTCTAAAAAAAAAAAATTAATAAATGTCTGATATAACAACAAGTGTTTTTTATTCTTTTCCAACATTATGCAATATCTTTCCTGTCGATCCAGCTGCGTTCCTCCAATCCCAACCACTTTACATACAATTTATTTCCTTTTCTTTTTAAAACTTTTTCTACAAGGTATACATCTGGATATTTAACTTTTTGTAGCTCTTGTTCATAAAATGCACCACTTATCGGTGCACCTTTCAAATCTTCCAGTAAATAAGTGTGAGGATATGTACTCTGAATTTTGACTATTTTAAAAAGTTCGCTTGACCAATTTGATAAATAACCTTTTGAAAATATGGATTTTTGTTTAGATATTCTGACAAAATCATCTTCTTTAAATTTCTGCTTTCGTACTACTTTTGATTTATTCAATGAAGAATAGATATTATTTTGCAAATATTTTTCCATCTTTTTTTGAGAGGCATCAATGGGACTCATACCTATAGTCCTATGAAATGATGAATTATACTCTTGTAAAATTTGAGGTAGGATATCTAAAAATTTGTAATTTCCTCGCATGCTAAAGGCTTTCCACATTTTCCCTTTTAATGTTCTATTAAACCTTTCTACAATGGAAGCTTTCATAGTAGAAAAAGTTGAATAATGATTAACATGATATTGTTTCATTAGAGATTTAAACTTGGAATTGTAAAATTCCTTTCCCTGGTCACTTTGTATATTTTTTGGACTTTGTTTACTCGAAAGAAACACATTCTCCATTGCCTTAGCCACGTGTTCTCCTGATTTTAGCTTTATAGGCACGGCCCAAGCATATTTGGAAAAACAGTCGATAACTGTTAATAAATATTTGTATCCTTTATTTTCTCGAGAATAAGGTATCATCTCTACTAGATCGATTTGCCACAAGTCATTTAACCCTTTCAAAACAGTCTTTCTTCTAGGGTATATCTTGCGAGCTGGCTTATGTAATTCATTTACAATGGTTTTTTTCAAATCCATCTATAATTTTCTATTAAGTGCTTTGTTGAGATAGCCGAGTGTGACCACATCAGATGCCTTTGCAGGCTCTTCAACGTTTGTTATTTTCTTACCGAGAGCGTCATAGTTATTGTCAATTAAAGTTAAAGCACCTCTGTTAAAGAATTCTTTTGTAACAACGTCATAGTTATTTATAGGTGGGGCAAAATTGACAAGTCTTTTCTTTTTTCCATCTATATAGTTACCAGGCCAATTCTTTAAATCAGTAAAAGTCGTCGCTACCGTATCACAATATACTTTATTCGCAGCGTCGTGAGCTGCAATCGGGTTTGCAACGTTGATTATTCTTAAATTATATACATCGATATCTTTTTCAGTTTTCAATGGACTAAACGGATATTTATGTTTCTTATACTTGCGAGAATGCTTTTGTGCGATGTGAGACCCGAACTTATTTATCGTCATTTTTATACTGACCTAGCCAATGTGAGTCAATATATTATATGTTCTTCTCGCAGCTCTTCAATTATCGATTCGATTTCATTTTGGTGTCCTTCATTACCGGCATGTGCGGAAGCCATTAATAGCTTTAGACGATTTACTAGCTCATTTGGATCTTTCCAATATTCATATAGAGGTTTATCGGCTCTCATAAGACCGGTGCCTCTTTTGCCAGAAACGTGAGAACGTAGCCTCGGAGCTGAGGAAGGGCGGAGTTTTAATGTTTGTGGTTGAAATAACTGAGATATTACATTTTTATATTTCTCTGATCTACTGCCCAAAATCCCCATTTCGGCGCTATATCCTTTCTTGTGAGCATTGGTAGCGATTAAAATATTCTTATAATTATTCAAGTCGGACTCGGTATACTCTTGTGAGTTTTTCAAGTAGAGTAATTGCAGTAATCCCGGTGTTCCTTGATATTCCACTCCATTAATAGATATATCATCACTGTTTTCAAATAGCTGAACATTGGTCGAGTCTCCAATAGCCAATCCCCCACCAGGCATGACTCTAATGCCATAACGAGTATCAAGCGTCTTATCGCCTTTCAACAACTTGTCCAAGTATTCTCTCTGAAGGTTTCCAAATGCGGCAAGATGCTCCTTAAATTCGGCTTCTCCTTGCGGAGTTGAAGCATATTCTTTGACTCTTTCTGATAGCGGATCGTCATACTCGCTCTCATATTCTTCCGATGTCAATACGGGAATATGAGAGAGTGGTGTAACGGTTTTATCGGATAAAATTTCCTTTTTTTCGTAGTGAGGCGTTGCGGTCGGCAATAATGTCGATTTTCGGTAAATACCACTAGTAGACTCGATTGGTGATTCAGGTTCACTCACTTTTACCATTTTAGGAGTCAATGGAGGTTCTGATGTATCCATTTTTTTTTTTATTTTACGCAACTGTACTGATCTTTTAATATCTTCTAGAGGTTGAAGCACGGGCGTAAAAAATTCTTGACGACCTTTTTCACTATCCTGGAGGCTACGTTTCAATGTTTTAAATTTGTTTTTCAAAATCTCACTTGTTTTTATTATTTCACGAGTGACTTTCGGGTCCATGATTGTTAATGATAATTACTGCCGGAGATAGCTCTTTATATATCTACAATGAATGTGTCGATTCCTTTTCTAAAACGTCCATTGTTTAGGTCTCTACTTTTATCAATAGCGAGATAGCCAAACGGTTCTTTCCAACATAGCGAACACATGTCTTTAAACAGAGTAAAACTTACATCTGGTGTGCTTATGTGTTCATCATAAATATGTTTCAAATTTAATTCATCCTGAGGAAAAACTATTAAAAAGTTAAAATTACATCTGATAAGATGTCTCGGGATACAAACATAACTTTGTGTTAAATAAAAGCAATCGAGGTTCATATGACGACCATAACTAAAGTATCTTTTAATTATATCCTGATCTTCCATTGTGACATCATCAAATATGCAGACCGAATCGGATTGAACTTTTTGATTTTGCAATTCTTTCGCATCTTCGAATTCGTATAATTTTATTTCAGGAACAAGATTTAGTACGTTTTTTAAATATTGGTATTTAGGTTGATGTAAAGTTTTTCCGAAAAGATAGACATTTTTAAATTTTAAACCGTTAGGGTTTAATAACAATCCAATCATAATATTGGTCTTTCCACATCCGCTCGGACCACATATCGAGGCTCGTATAGTGTTTGGTAATAATGAACTATGTCTCTCCTCCTCCTCTTTAACTGGGGAAAAGTTGGTAGTAGGGAAACATTGCACTTGTTTAACTAATTTCATTCTGAATGCAAAACGATCAAGACGACTATATATATATATATATATACTCTAGTTTTTCATTTTTGACTACAGTATGATTCGTAGAGTTCACAAAGGAAGAGGCTTGGTAAACAGTTTTATAAACAGGTTACCGATTGAATTGCAACTTCCGGGATATCAGTATTGTGGACCTGGTACGAAACTGCAAAAACGACTCATTGCTGGTGATAGTGGAATAAACGAACTTGATAGAGCTTGTAAAGAACACGATATAGCGTATAGCATAAATAAGGATATGGAGAGTCGTAAGCAAGCGGACAAGATCCTTGTCGATAATTCTTGGAAACGTGTTAAAGCTTCAGATTCGTCATTGGGAGAAAAAGCAGCGGCTTGGTTAGTTACAAATATCATGAAAGCTAAAGGAAAAATTGGATCAGGATTAAAAAAAAAAAAATAAGAAAAAGAAGATTAGTTTCAAAGAGTTGGTCAAATCGTCAAAAGTAGATGATGTATCGTCTATTCTTCAAGCATCTAAAGTGGCATACAAGAAGGCTAAAACGCATTTACGCGGTAAGGAGAAACCCACACCACCTAGAGTTCTCCCGCTACCAAAAGAGGGAGGCTTTCTACAGTTTCTTGTACCGTTGATGGCCGGACTTTCCGCTGTGGGATCTTTGGCAGGAGGGGCCGCGAGTGTAGCCAAGGCGATCAATGAAGCTAAAGAAGCTAAATTAAAATTGGATGAGCAAAAAAGACATAATTTGACTATGGAAGGTCAGAAAGTTGGAAACGGACTTTATTTGAAACCGCATAAGAACGGTTACGGTCTGTTTATAAGCCGTAAAAACAAAACAAGAAAGATATGACTGCCAAATAAACCATTGACAGATTTAGAATTGATTAATTTAGCAAAAGTTTTAAATATTTCGAATTTCCGTGGAGTATTTATGATCGATAATCTACCGAATCATCCAAAAAAACATGAGTCGGCTATTGTAAATTTAAATACGAGTTTAGAACCTGGTTCTCATTGGGTCTGCTATGTAAAAAAAGATAATGTTGTGAAATACTTTGATTCTTTTGGAAATTTAAAACCCCCACCGCAACTGCTCGAGTATTTCAAGAGTTTAAAAATAAGTTACAATAGACGGCGTTATCAAAAGTGGAATACTCTGATTTGTGGACATTTATGCTTAAAGTATTTAGCCGAGCTCTCTCGTAAATTTTGATCATTCATTAATCATGAGCTATTCAGTGACGTTTACAGGCAATTCTAGCATTCTTCATGCGAATTTTTTACCACCGCTCGAATTAAATTCGAATTATACCATCGGGTTATTATCTTTCGACACATATAATACTATTCCTAATATTAAAAAAGATGTTAACGACAAGTTCTATTTTGGAACTCATGCCATCCGCATACCAGAAGGATCATACGATATCGATTCTCTAGATTCCCATCTTCGGGAAACGCTTAGTCACATTGAACCTGCTGCGGGATTAGTACTGCGGGGAAATCAGAGTACTTTAAAGTGCGAAATTAAAACAAGTAAACCAATCTATTTCAATTTTCCCGATAAGCCACATTCCATCGGTCCACTACTGGGTTTTACCAATCCCAATACTACCATTTCCCCAAGGCCACAGTATTCTGAATCAAACGACATTGTGAAAATTCTTGGTGTAAATACTATTTTCATTCAGTGTAACATCGCGTCAGGGTCTTTCGTAAATGGAGATCCGGATCATAGTATACATCAATTCTTTCCTGCAGTAGAACCAGGATATAAGATAATAGAAACCCCCAATCCCGTCATTTACTATCCTACTAACGTGAGGACTGTTGACAATATTACTGTTCGTTTAACGGATCAGGACGGTGAGCTTATCGATTTTAGAGGAGAAACGGTTACAATAAGATTACATTTAAAGAAAAATGGGGATTGATTTTACCAGAGATAGTCTTGATCGGAATCTAGCTGGTTATAAAAGGAGATGTCAAACCCCATTAAGATTTAGTAAACCTAAATCATTGAGACGGTTAACACCTGCAAACGCAAACTTTTTAAAACAGTGTGGTTTTCGGTTGAAAATAAAACATGAATAACATTCTAAACATAACATCAGACGTAAAATTTGATGATTCCCTTACACAATTTCAATATCATTCGCATCAACCGTATGCAGGCAACACTTTTAACAAATCTGATGAAATCAGAATACCTGTTCATCAACAAGATGTCTACACATTTCCTTCATTAAGTTTTATTTATTTGGAAGGTCGAATATTAAAAAAAGACGGGTCTCCAGGAGCTACTTCAAAATTGACTAATAACGCATTTGCGTTTTTGTTTGACGAGATCAGATATGAATTAAATGGTATTGAAGTTGATAGAATCAGAAACCCTGGAATAACTACAACGCTTAAAGGTCACGTATCGTTTTCAGCTAATCAAGTAAAAGGATTAGAAAACGCAGGATGGACGGTCCCCGGTGTTGACAAAACTCTTTCCTTGGATAAAAACGGATTTTTCAGCGCATGCTTGCCCTTGGATATTCTTTTGGGAATTCGTGAAGACTATAGAAAAGTTTTAATTAATCTTAAACAAGAACTCGTTTTAATCAGATCGAGTACGGACTTGAACTGTGTAAAGGGTAATGATGACGTGGAAATAAAATTAGATAAAGTAGTTTGGCGAATGCCACACGTTCGTGTTTCAGATCAAGAGCGACTCAGGTTGTTGAAGGTAGTTGAGAAAAACAAGGGCATTTCTATTCCGTTCCGATCTTGGGATCTTTACGAATACCCTAATTTACCTGCGACACAGCAAGAAAATTGGACTGTAAAAACATCAACAAATTTAGAAAAGCCGCGATACGTATTAATCGCATTCCAGACTGATCGAACCAGAAACGCTAGCAAAGATAGCAGTCAGTTTGATAGTTGCAAATTGAAAAATTTAAAACTCTATTTGAATAGTGAACAATATCCTTATGACGATCTGAATTTAGATTTCGCGCAAGGAAAAGTGGCTCTCCTCTACGAAATGTATAACGAGTTTCAAACGAGTTATTATGGTAGTCGCCATTCTCAACCTCTGCTATCACGATCGGAATTTGAGTCCCTCTCACCTATAGTCGTTATAGATTGTTCTAAGCAATCCGAAGCAATAAAAAGTACAACTATTGATATTCGTGTGCAATTAGAAGCGAGTGAAAATTTTCCCTCCAACACCAAGGCATACTGCCTCATTATTCATGACAACATTGTAGAATATGAAGCGGGAACCGGTTTGGTCCGTAAAATGTACTGATATAAATATAGCCACAGATATTATAATGCCACTTCACCGTAGGACTTTGAGAAGATGCGTTCGGCGATAATTGATTTTCAAGGCTATCGCTCGACTTCTAACTCATTAATTGTTAAAGAACTATCGATTATTTCAATCAGTCATGGTTCATCGTGGCATTGGTTTTTTAAACCACCTCGGGATGTTGGAGAGGCCGCTCAGTCGAAGACAAATCTTTGGTTAAAAAAACATATTCATGGATTAGAATGGGACTATGGCGATGTACAATATGAAGATATGAAGTATTTATTAGTATCCGTTACAAAAGACTATGACATATTATACGGAAAGGGAGAGGAAAAGTGCAAGTTTATAGAATAACTCATCGATAGACCAGTCTTTGATCTTCATGATTTCGACTGTCCAAACTTGAAACAGCTAGATAATGAGACGATAGTTTGTCATTTTCATCTAAACAGTTCTTTTGTTTGCTCATTGAATCAAGCCCATCGTTTGGCCTCGTGGGTCAGAAGGAATTCTGAAGCTGTAAATTTTAGAAAAGAAGAAATAAGGAGAAAAACCTTTAAGAATATTGGCACACCTCATCATCTGCTCTCATATGCTGGATTTATTCGAGGTGTCAAGGATAGAGTTAAATGTGTATACTGTGGACTGGTATTTGACAGCACATACCACCCTCTCAGATATCATAAACAACATAGTCCGCAGTGTTTACAAGCGGCGGAGGAGGAGGAGCAGTATATATAAATAGCTCCATTCATCAGTATGCTGGATACGATGGAGTCTGCGATACGTCGTTTGGGAGAGGAAGGAATCGAAACTTTGTCCGCAGAAGAATTGAGAGCTTTACCCCGATCATTACTTTTGTACCTTTTCGACTATACATTAGACTACATCTGGGACAATTTACCTGAGGAGTGGCAAGATGACGAGGAATTTATCCAGAAGCGAAGACTTTCATACCTCAATGAATATATTAATTATTAATTGTACTATTATATAACATTTATCACATGTTTTCTTTCAAAAATAAACCATGCAATTTTAAAACCACAATATTTTTTTGTTTATTTAAATTACCTTAATTCTCATTTCATCTTGGGGTAGAAATAAAAAGAAGAGCATATACAGGAATATTATTTATTGCATAAAATTTACAACTCATGTGGGTATTATTACATATTTTTTCAATTCATTTAAATTATAAAACAGAGTCTCTGTATTAATATTAAAATCCATTGCACTCGGTTCCACGAGTTGTTGACCTTCTTCATGTTTCTTATATAATTCGCTCATTTTGGTTATCAATTCCAATGAGTTGTCGATGTTTTTCAAGTCTTTACACAGCTTTGCCGTTTCATTCCTGTTAAAACATGTCGAAGGTGGTGACTCAAGGGTCGATGGACTCTGGTTAAACATGGCGAAACATAGTACGACCTGTTCTATTTTCATGATCCTATTCCTCCCTTTCTTGGAAACTGAGCAAAATACATTTTTACACCTTACTCGCTCTCCTACCTCTACTGTTTTCTTCTTTTTACTTTGCAAAAGAGAACAGGATACCTGGAACTTGGTTGACGACGAATTTCCATTCTTCTGTATCCATATATACGATCGTTTTCTTGTCAATAATCGCAACAGTGGGTACAAAGTCACAAAGACCGACTCGTACTAACTTAGTACTGGTGATGGGGTATTCGGTCACTAATTCCATTCGTCCAACCATCTTTCAAGGCTTCAACGACGAGACTGAGAGAGAGGAGGGGAAAGATGAAGTTTTTTTACTTGTTCTATGAGTTGATTTATTTCGTTTCTTTTTATTTCATATAAATTAATTTGGTTTTTTAATGAGTATAATTGTCGAGTAAACCGTTTAAACCTCTTGCGCATGTCAGCAACATCCACAGCTCCCTTTTTTATCGACTTCATCTATAATTAATAACGGTAGCTCCTCTAGTTGTTCAAGGTACTCGATAAAGGGACAATGTTTGGACCATTTCTTGTGATCTACAAAAGGATCATCTTGTTCCAACCATTCGTGTAGTATTACTCCGCAAAAAGGACACCTGGTTAGATCCGATTTTTTCAAATAATAGAATCCTGCCGATGCAAGCTTAACAACACTCACTGGCGAAGTCCATCCGACAAATGTGGACAGACGGTCTTCTTCATGTCTTAGGCTCCAACCTGTTCGCCTCCCCATCTTGAACTAATGTCCTAACGTCTCACACGATAAGACTTGAATGACTCATCCGGTCACAGCTGAGTCACATGCGGAACTTGAATGAACCTGACTAAAAACAAAAAAAATTAAATGGATCAGTGACTCGAATCCGGAACTTGAATGGATTACGTCACTATACGTGGGACACCGGTGCGGTTTACTTCTTAAGTATCAATGAATGAACTCGAAATCAAACAGCTGAGTAAGTAAAGGTAGTATAACATTTATCAAAGACGACCAACACCGGATTCTTATATCTTAAATGGCTCGAGGCGAGACAGATTACCCATGTTCCCCGACACTGTTAATGTCAATGACGTCCACTTGCCGTCTCATACGAGGCGGGGGACAGACAGATGTTCCCGCCACCGTGGGCAAGGAAGGCCGTCCTCTAGACACATGGTCAACGTATGTGTAAACTTGAATGAAACTGACTAAAAAAAATTAAATGGATCCGTGACTCACATCCGGAACTTGAATGAAATTCACAAAAAAACATGAATGGATCCGTGACTCATCGTAAGATTACGTCATCATACGCGGGGGCACCGGCCCAGAGCCATCTGCTCCGCGCTGTTGCCAAATCTACATACACTGTTGCCATCTAACTTTTTTAAAAAAAAACGAGGTCAGGCAACGACCCCAAAACAGCCTCACACTACTCAAGGACACCCCCCCTCGCCCTAACACAACACCCCCCTCGCCCGCACAAGGTCGGTCAATGACCTCTCAAGGTCAACATTCACCCTACTACTGCATGATATTGCTCCTCAAGGTCAGAGCTCCTAAAAAATTCCTCAACACCCTTTTATCAACTACTATCATTCCTATTTACTTGTTGTTTTTATTTAATACAGTTGTAGATTTCTTCAAATAAAAAAAAAAAAAAATTGCCAAACGTTTTTCTGAACTAAACTCTACTTTTAATTTTATAAACGGTTCTTACAATTTTATAAACGGTTCTTTTATTTTTTAGCAAACTTTTTTCACCTGTTGCATTGTTTGAAATGGCTATGTCCTCAGCCGGTTTATAGCTTAGTTTATAGTATTTTATTTTTATTTTTGACGAACTTTTTTCTGAACTAAACTCTACTTTTAATTTTATAAATAGTTCTTTTATTTTTTACCAAACCGTTTTCACCTGTTGCATTGCTTGAAATAGCTATATCCTCAGCCGAGATGATTGTATATGGCATGTAAGCAGGATCTTATAGTTGTGGGTTATCTCGATTGTTGTTATTAATAACAGAGAGTTTTTAGCATAAACTGGTTTGTTTACTTCCCCTGTATCTAAATTGTAACCACTTGGCTGAGCAGTTTGAATGGTTGGAGAGCTTTTTCACAAGCGTAGACTGCTCACAATTTGTAATAATGGAGGACTGGAATGCGAAAACAGGCGGAAGGCAGATTAGTGCGAAAAATAGTAGAAGTTTTAATTATTTAAATGAAAAAAAGAACGTCTAAAGTTAAAAAAAAAATAATATTAAGGGAATTTAAGTTAAATATTTTTGTGAAAGTAATGACTTTATTTTATTGAATGGGCAAACTAAAGGCTAAGTAATACGGGTTATTCTGTAACTAATCTATGTGCGGTCATTGAACAATTATTAGAAACTGTTTTGGGTTTTAAAATGGTTGTGCTGCCTTTTTCGAAACATTCTCCTATAAATTTATTTATTTTTAGTAAATTTGGGGTGAATTTTAATTTAGTGCATATCCTCAGCCGAGATGATTGTATATGGCATGTAAGCAGGATCTTATAGTTGTGGGTTATCTCGATTGTTGTTATTAATAACAGAGAGTTTTTAGCATAAACTGGTTTGTTTACTTCCCCTGTATCTAAATTGTAACCACTTGGCTGAGCAGTTTGAATGGTTGGAGAGCTTTTTCACAAGCGTAGACTGCTCACAATTTGTAATAATGGAGGACTGGAATGCGAAAACAGGCGGAAGGCAGATTAGTGCGAAAAATAGTAGAAGTTTTAATTATTTAAATGAAAAAAAGAACGTCTAAAGTTAAAAAAAAAATAATATTAAGGGAATTTAAGTTAAATATTTTTGTGAAAGTAATGACTTTATTTTATTGAATGGGCAAACTAAAGGCTAAGTAATACGGGTTATTCTGTAACTAATCTATGTGCGGTCATTGAACAATTATTAGAAACTGTTTTGGGTTTTAAAATGGTTGTGCTGCCTTTTTCGAAACATTCTCCTATAAATTTATTTATTTTTAGTAAATTTGGGGTGAATTTTAATTTAGTGCATATCCTCAGCCGAGATGATTGTATATGGCATGTAAGCAGGATCTTATAGTTGTGGGTTATCTCGATTGTTGTTATTAATAACAGAGAGTTTTTAGCATAAACTGGTTTGTTTACTTCCCCTGTATCTAAATTGTAACCACTTGGCTGAGCAGTTTGAATGGTTGGAGAGCTTTTTCACAAGCGTAGACTGCTCACAATTTGTAATAATGGAGGACTGGAATGCGAAAACAGGCGGAAGGCAGATTAGTGCGAAAAATAGTAGAAGTTTTAATTATTTAAATGAAAAAAAGAACGTCTAAAGTTAAAAAAAAAATAATATTAAGGGAATTTAAGTTAAATATTTTTGTGAAAGTAATGACTTTATTTTATTGAATGGGCAAACTAAAGGCTAAGTAATACGGGTTATTCTGTAACTAATCTATGTGCGGTCATTGAACAATTATTAGAAACTGTTTTGGGTTTTAAAATGGTTGTGCTGCCTTTTTCGAAACATTCTCCTATAAATTTATTTATTTTTAGTAAATTTGGGGTGAATTTTAATGAAGAAAATGAAGCTACTGCTACCTAAAATTTTGTGGAAAGAATTTAAGAAAATAGAGTATAAAACGATGTTAGAGGGCTACAAAAATATAATTTTAGAATAAAAGATGAATAATAAAAGATTCAATTGATTTAATAGCAGTACAAAAACAATATGCATTAGTTTATGTAACTACTATTTAAGGAAACTATAGAAAGATAAAAGAAAATTTATTATACACAAATAAATAAACAATTTCAGTGAACAGACACTTCAGATTTAAATATAATTAATATTAAAACAACGAATTTGTGTTTTAAACAAATTAATAATTCAAAAAGTGTTTTTTACTGGAATAAAAAGTATAGGCTGTTTGAATAAAAACAAGTATTGAGTGCAACCATTACTCGTTGTATAATTGAATCATATACTAAAAGCAAGTGTGAGATAATAAAAAAGTAGAAGCTTTTAGTTGTTTTTTTTTAACATATTTATTTTTGTTTAATATTTTGTGTATAAAATATATTTTTTTTAAAAAGCTTTTCTGTTATGTGTAGTAGAGCCACATTTGAAAGAAAAAGGACAGGACGGTTCGTTAAAAAACATTTTTAAAGCTAACACTAATGAT
This sequence comes from Piezodorus guildinii, assembly GCA_023052935.1. NCBI lineage: Eukaryota > Metazoa > Arthropoda > Insecta > Hemiptera > Pentatomidae > Piezodorus > Piezodorus guildinii. The sequence goes on along the minus strand of CM041292.1, from coordinate 173,792,812 downwards.
TTGTACTGACCAATTGTTAATCATATTAGGGCCAGTATCATATATATATATATATATATATATATATATATATACTGCCGGACAAACTTAAAGGATCACTTCAATATTTTGAAATTACTGAACTGTATAGGGTATTTTTGAAAATATTCTTTTTTCTTTGGAAGTCACACTTTATTATAAGGGTAATAAAAAATAAAAAATTCTTTTCTAGAAATTTTTAATAGGAAAACAAATCACAAAATAAAAATGTCCTAGTCTCAAAATGAAAAAGTAAATCTTTGAAATGAAATGAAATAACAAAACTGAATAAAAATGAAGAATTCGAGGAAAACGATCAATAATTGGTATTCCCACGTCTAGCTCTGATAATTGCTTCCATTCTTCTGCCCATTCCAGCGACCAGGGTTCTTACATGTTGTTCTGGGATGTTGTTCCACTCTTCCACTAACATTTCCCTTAAATCTGCCAAATTTTGTGGGTCTCGGGCGCGGACACGTCTTGTCCCATGCATGCTCTATTGGGTTCATATCTGGACTTCTGGATGGCCAAACCATAACGTTAATTTCTTCTTGTATGAGGAAATTTTGCACTGATTGAGCAAGGTGAGGTCGGGCATTATCGTGCATAAAAATAAAGTTACCTGCAATATTTCTGGCGAAAAGTATTACATGTGGCTCAAGTACCTCTCTAATGTACCTGTCAGCAGTTATAGAGCCACGGTTCACAAGTAACAACTCTGTACGGGATTTTAAATTTATGCCCCCCGCCCCTCCCACACCATCACTGACCCACCACCAAACGCAACCCTTGGAGAAAAAGTGCATGGAGCATACCTCTCTCTCCGCCTTCTCCATACCTTTTCCCGTCCATCTGGAGATCGGAGACAGAATCTTGACTCATCGCTGAATAATACAAGGCTCCAATCTTCCTGAGTTCAGTTTAGGTGCTCCCGAGCAAACCTCAAGCGCTTAACCCGGTGTTCCCTGGACAGAAGAGATCCAGTATCTGAAGGATGGGAGGTCAATCCATAAACGTTGAGTCGTCTTCTCACGGTTCTCTCTAAAATTTGCACATTCCTGAACCTCTGGAGGAGACCACGCAGACTGTTATCAGTTGATCGGCGATCCCGAAGAGCATGCAGTTGCAAAATCTCTTGTTACGGTGAGAAGTTGATCTCGGACGGCCTTGTCCGACTCTTCTCGTATGCCCACCAGTTTGACGGTGCCTATTAAGCACCCTGGACACTACGGATTGTGACCGCTGGAGCCGTTGCGCAATATGCCTTTGAGAAAACCCTTCTTCACTCAAAGCAACAGCACGAATTGATTCCTCTTCGTTCAATGCTCTTCTGTTGGCCATCACAACGTTCTTACTAAACTCACAAGTAAAAACTAAAGTCTCTTAAATGTTAGAAAATCTTCAATGAATATTTACTAACAACTAACCATTTACTGATAGGAAGAAAGAAAAGAAGAGAATTAACTGACCCTTTTCTCCATAAACGGGTGGGATTATAAACAGGTTGAGGATTAACTTGATAAGATATAACACAAATTACAGTCTGGGACAAAGGAATTCCTATTTTTATCTCTTATGTAATAATAATATAAATATTTGTAAGTGATCCTTTAATTTTGTCCGGCAGTGCATATATATATATATATATATATATATATATATATATATATATATATATATATATATATATATATATAATGTTTATATATACAAGTTATTTCAGATTAATTCAGCCAGCTGTTTTATTGGATCTGTGTTTCTTTTTTTACTTTCCCTTACACATATATGAAATAAGGGAAAGATCGAGAAAATTTTCGAATTCCAGTTTTCAACGAAAATACACGTTTTAGGATCCCCTGAGTCTAAATGATTAAGTCCCGTAAAAAAGTCTGTGTGTGTGTGGTAACTTACGGGCGAAAACTAAAAGTGCTATGAAATTGAAATTCCATATTTAAGACAACTATACGTCCGAGAGGTTACAGAATATTTTTCATCAAAATCAGCTAACCAGACGAGCCACTTAATACCATGCATTTTGCACATTTTTACGAAAACGGCTTTAACGATTTTGATTCAACTCTATTTATTGATGTAAAATTTGATGGACTTTAATATGATGGAGGTTTCATTCTGATTGAAATAGTCTGACAGGGCTCAAATGCCGATATTTTAAATTTTCTTCTTTTAAAGTACCTTTCATTTTGTAGATTTAAAAAAAAAAAAAAATTGGAACCTCATCTTATTAGCATTCATAAAAAAACAGACAAATATGAAAGTTGAGCGAATTTGATAAACAATTAAAGGAGAAAAGTGCAAAAAAAAAATTTATGCGATGCTTGTTTTTTTTAACATTAAAACAAAAATGTAGATGTATAATATACCGTTGGAAAGCTAAAGATTTTAGAAAAATACTATTGTAGCGGAGTGCACACTCAGCAGACATAAATAAATTGCATTAGCCACTTGGTCACATAATTTAAGGCCTTATAAGGTGTAATATATTCAACGAGCAATAGTTGTGCATTTGATATGAGGGCTATATATCTTCCACTGAGGTATTTGATTAAATACTCCTTCTTAACGTATTTAGAAAGCGGCCAAAACCAAGTAACTCCACATTAAAATAAATATATAGTATTTAGGATTCCTAAATAAACTAAAAGGCAATAAATCCTGCTTAGTATAAAAGGAAATAGATGGGACATTTCTGACCTTATTTTGGATTAACTCTCTTTGTTGAAAAGCTTATTTGGGAGTGCTATGTTCACTATACTTCTCAGGTTTAACATTATTTTCCCCGACAAGTTTAGACTGGGAAATAGAACTTGCTCAGGGCGGTTTTGCTTTTGATACAATTCAGAAAATCAGTTTTCAACAAAATCAAGTTAACTGAATTCCTTCTATAAATTAAATTTTAATTTACCAAAAGAGAATCAAGATCCGCTAATGACCCGAAAGGGTAGATGCGGAATAACAAATAAATAAATTTACAAGAACAGTATTTAATAAACCATTAGTTACCAATAGTATATTGCTATGTTTTTGACCGGCTACTTTTCTAAGGCAGCAGTAGCTTCAAAAACTAGATTACTTGATATATTTAATCCATATATAAACTATATTTAATGATACCATTGGATTTCCTTTCCAAAGGTATCGTGTTTACCAATCCAATAGGTGGCAAGCAGGTTGAGATTAAAGTAAACCAGATTCAATTAATACATTATTATAATTACTAACTTACACATATCCATTATGTTAATACATTGCTTAGAACTTTGATTTAGAATACTGAGGGACATTTTCACTACTACCTTTGCCATACAATATTACAAAAAGAAACACCTTTAAAACACTAGGTCGGCTGGCGAAGGTGGAATCTTAGGCTTCGTCCTCCAGCTGCTCAGACTCCGACGGACCTCCGTTCTTCTTGTAGATGGAACTCTATCTCTCGTGGCTGGATTGAGACTCTCTCTGGATCTTCTCTCTCATCCTCGTCACCTCAGGTGGGGCTGATATGGGAAGTACCCCGGTTGGCGGTACAGCCCTTGTGATATTATTTTTATCTTTCGACCACCCTTCATATTCTTCTAGGCTGCCGCTGTAGGAAACTACAAGGGGTCTCTGATATCCCAAACCCATGGGGCCTATTGGAGAATCCAAGGGGGGATTTTGCACATCCTTTGTACTTTTGCCGACATAGGATAATCACTATTTATTCAATTAATACAATAACTATCCAATCCTTACTCCCCTCAGTATCCTCAATACATTATAATATGATATTTTATTGATTTTATTAATGTAATGGTAAAAATTACCTAAAAATACGTTTCCGAGAGACCGATCGTTTAAATTTTATTTTGCATCAGTCACGAATAGGTATTTAAAAAAAAATGATGAACTGAAGATTAATAATTTCAATTTTCAGGATATACTGGTGGTTCTATATAATTTGATCCATAGAAAAATTAATCCTAAATATATTAAAAAAGTCGGAGTCTTAATATTATTGGCTGTGGCAGATTCTATTATTACTTATCCTTTTACAAAAAACAAAACAAAAAAAACTGTTTTTTTGTGTCCAATCAGCAGAGTCATTAAGGATCACTAAAAACTAAAGAAAAGGAATACATATTTTGAGTAAATTTGATTGGTAGAATAATTATTGTTACTAGCTATATACATATTGCTTGGTAAGAATTTATTATGCTAAAAATAATGTTAAAAAATAAACTATCGAAACAAACAGAAATAGAATAATGGATGGTATTGAAATTAGACGGATCTAAAAAAAATTAACTTACTATTATAGACCAACATTTTGAAACACTTCGCAAATTTTCACCATGAATTAGAGAACATAAAACAGGAATAAATTAATCACTAATTATATATAAAAACATACGAACAATAAAACCATTAATATGAGGAAATATATTAATATGAATTAATAAAAATATTAATATGAGAAATTCAGAAAGTTGAATATACTCGTATAGGTAAGTGAAAGTGAAAATAACTAACTATGACTTTATCAGCTTGCACATATTTAATTATTTAACCCAGAACGAGTTAGGTATGATACGTATATCATATACGTATCTGGGTGTTTCAGAATGCATTGTCCTAACTGGAAATATAAATACAGCTTTTAAATTTGTCCACCAAATTCATAATGTTTTCAACCGAATTCACATTTTTTTCAACCGAATTCATAGGTTTCTTCAGCCGAACTCATAGTTTTTTTCAACCAAATTTATTATTTTGTCAACTGAATTCATGTTTCGACAAAATTTAGAATTTAATAGCAAAAAAAAAAATTAGAATTCGACTGAAAAAACACAATAAAAGTTTAAAAACCAAGAAAAATATTCCATGAAGATTAACCAAGTAATTTATTTATGTAATGCAACCGATTAATGTAGGCTATGCATATTTTTTCCACAGCAGCAGTGACCGAAAATGTGGGTAATCAGCTTATGCGTCATACAAACTGATAAATTTAATTGGAGTTATCGTTGCTAATTCTAAATAGCATTAGCAGTACATTTTATGTACAGTTAGGGACAGATGGTCATGTTAGTTTTGTATCTTTTTTTTCTGATGTAAAGCAGAAAATAAAAGCGTTAGCGAACATAGTTACATAGAAAAATGTTGCTTATTTTGAGACCCTTAATGAATATTTAACTGAAACATCCTGCGTATCACTCCCTATTCATAAATTTTATTTCATTTCTCTGTATCTTATTTAGTCATTCCCTCTCCCGCAATGTGAGTTGAAAAGTACACTTGCAATAAACTAGCGGACCCACTTGTGCTTCGCACGGGTGCAATTTGAATGAGGAGTTTATGTTTAAAAAATTTCACTCTGACAGCTTTGGAGTTTATCGAAACGGAAAGTGCAATTAGCAACAAAATAAGTTTATTTTATAACGTCTATTCATTACTATATTTAAACATCGTTAGAAATGATAACATTAATCAAAATTAGTTAAGTGTATACGTTTGTTGTGTTAATGTGAAGCACAGATAACGGAAAATTTATGTTTCCCATATGAAGAAAAATTGATTGCTGTTTATGTATTGAAAAACTACAGAAGTAACAACGATTCCTATTTTATCCAGTTTATTATTATTATTTTATGTTTCAGTTGAACTATTTAAATTACATTTTAGAAGTTAAATTAAGTTTCCATAGGAATCCCATCTCGTTTGCAGGAAGACATCCGTTTTCATTAAATAGTATAAAATTTGAAATAATTAATAACAATGTTAGTTTATAGATTTATAACAACTTACCATTTATGTTAACAACTTAGTTACAATTCGGTACGTAATATTGTTTCTAAAACCTTGCGTACCAAATGGAAGGATATAAGATGCACGTTCTTGTACATTTAACTCTTATAACCTCCCTCTTCATCAATAAAGATATGCTCATGAGTTTAAGAGCTTACAATAACATAATATCAACTCCTACGTTTTATTTTATTGCATATTATCTTTTCTATTGCTCTTTCCAACGGTATATTATACGTCTATATTACTAATCATATTTTTGGAATAATTTCTTGACCTCGTGGTTACAGAAAATTCATTTTTCTCTTTTAAACAAAAGCCCAATTTGGATGTATTTTACTTCTAAACCTCCAGGAAAGAAAACCTTAAATGATGGTGAAAGCCGTATCAAAAGTATTAGAAGGAGTTCGCGGAAACCAAAATCGCGTTATCATTATATATATACATAGATAGTGAAACTATTTTGAGATATATAGCATTTCCAAGTCAAATTCAACCTTTTCCAAGTCAAATTCAACCTTTTTCGATTTTAATAAAATAATAAAAATCAAATTAACATAATTTTATGTTTTTATGGTTATTTTAATTACAAATTATGTTTTTAGCCCTTGTGGTTTGTTAAATGTTCCCAGGGGCCTTTTTACATATAATTAGTCACGATTATAATAATAAGTATAACCGATACTTTAATTTATAGACATTTTCGATACAAGGTCTGGTAGTCGGATTAGCGGGGGTCTGTTTTATTTTAGTTTTATAATCGCGGGCGAAAATATTATCAATAGAGGTTTATTTTAACTTTTTCGTATTTATTGGATAGTAGGCTCCAGTAGATGCGTTCACAAAAGTTCGTCACCGATTACACTATTAATTTTAATCGCGCTCGCTCAAATATGGGTTTATTATAACTTTTTCGTATTTATTAGATACTAGGCTCAATAGCTGATATCCCAAAGGTTCGTTACCGAATCCACTATTAATTTTAATTGCGCTCACCAAAATATGGCTTTATTATAACTTTTTCGTATTTATTGGATACAAGGCTCAGTAGCTCCGTTTCCAAAGGTTCGTTACCGATTACACTATTAATTTTAATCGCGCTCGCTCAAATATGGGTTTATTATAACTTTTTCGTATTTATTAGATACCAGGCTCAGTAGCTGCGTTCCCAAAGGTTCGTTACCGATTACACTATTAATTTAAATTGCGCTCGCTCAAATATGGGTTTATTATAACTTTTTGTCTTTATTGGATACAAGGCTCAGTAGCTCGGTTCTCAAAGGTTCGTTACCGATTACACAATTAATTTTAACAGCGCTCGCTCAAATATAGGTTTATTATAACTTTTTCTATTTATTGGATACTAGGCTCAGTAGCTGCGTTCCCAAAGGTTCGTTACCGATTATACTATTAATTTTAATTGCGCTCGCTCAAATATGTGTTTATTATAACTTTTTGTATTTATTGGATACAAGGCTCAGTAGCTCGGTTCTCAAAGGTTCGTTACCGATTACACAATTAATTTTAACAGCGCTCGCTCAAATATAGGTTTATTATAACTTTTTCTATTTATTGGATACTAGGCTCAGTAGCTGCGTTCCCAAAGGTTCGTTACCGATTATACTATTAATTTTAATTGCGCTCGCTCAAATATGGGTTTATTATAACTTTTTGTATTTATTGGATACAAGGCTCAGTAGCTCGGTTCCCAAAGGTTCGTTACCGATTATACTATTAATTTTAATTGCGCTCGCTCAAATATGGGTTTATTATAACTTTTTGTATTTATTGGATACAAGGCTCAGTAGCTCGGTTCTCAAAGGTTCGTTACCGATTACACAATTAATTTTAACAGCGCTCGCTCAAATATAGGTTTATTATAACTTTTTCTATTTATTGGATACTAGGCTCAGTAGCTGCGTTCCCAAAGGTTCGTTACCGATTATACTATTAATTTTAATTGCGCTCGCTCAAATATGGGTTTATTATAACTTTTTGTATTTATTGGATACAAGGCTCAGTAGCTCGGTTCTCAAAGGTTCGTTACCGATTACACAATTAATTTTAACAGCGCTCGCTCAAATATAGGTTTATTATAACTTTTTCTATTTATTGGATACTAGGCTCAGTAGCTGCGTTCCCAAAGGTTCGTTACCGATTACACTATTAATTTTAATCGCGCTCGCTCAAATATGGGTTTATTATAACTTTTTGTATTTATTGGATACAAGGCTCAGTAGCTCGGTTCTCAAAGGTTCGTTACCGGTTACACAATTAATTTTAACAGCGCTCGCTCAAATATAGGTTTATTATAACTTTTTCTATTTATTGGATACTAGGCTCAGTAGCTGCGTTCCCAAAGGTTCGTTACCGATTACACTATTAATTTTAATTGAGCTCGCTCAAATTTCTGTATTTGTGTTTTGTTAGTGAATGTGTTAATGTTTTTTTTAGTCAGTTGGTCTAATGTATGTTTATTTCGTGCTTTTTGTTACTTTTCATCTATTGGGTTACCGCTAATCCTTTTTATCAGGATAGTAAGTTATCTTTTTGGTTAATATTATGGAGTTTAATAATCAGCTAAACAGAACGATTTTATACGTCCGTTTTTATTTGATAAACCTCTACTTGAGTTAGCGCAATTAAAATTAATAGTATAATCTTTAACCAGTCCTTGGTTACGCAGCGACTGAGCCTAGTATGCAGTAAATACGGACAAGTTAAAATAAACATCTTCTTGAGCTGCGCGATTTAAATTAATAGTATTATCGGTAACGAACCCCCCGCAACACAGTAATTGAGCCTAATAGCGAATAAATACGAAAAAGTTATAATAAACCCATATTTGAGTGAGCGCACGAATAATTAATCGAATGGTCAGGATAGAACTCCCCGTAACGCAGCTACTGAACCTAGTATCCAATAAATACGAAAAAGTTATAATAAACCCATATATGAGCGAGCGCGATTAAAATTAATAGTGTAATCGGTAACGAACCTTTGGGAACGCAGCTACTGAGCCTAGTATCCAATAAATACGAAAATGTTATAATAAACCCATATTTGAGCGAGCGCGATTAAAATTAATAGTGTAATCGGTAACGAACCTTTGGGAACCGAGCTACTGAGCCTTGTATCCAATAAATACGAAAAAGTTATAATAAAGCCATATTTGAGCGAGCGCAATTAAAATTAATGGTGTAATCGGTAACGAACCTTTGGGATTGCAGCTACTAAGCCTAATATCTAATAAATAAGAAAAAGTTATAATAAACCCATATTTGAGCGAGCGCGATTAAAATTAATAGTGTAATCGGTAACGAACATTTGGGAACGCAGCTACTGAGCCTTCTATCCAATAAATACGAAAAAGTTAAAATAAACCTCTATTGATAATATTTTCGCCCGCGATTATAAAACTAAAATAAAACGGACCCCCGCTAAACCGACTACCAGACCTTGTATCGAAAATGTCTATAAATTAAAGTATCGGTTATACTTATTATTATAATCGTGACTAATTATTTGTAAAAAGGCCCTTGGGAACATTTAATATGAGAACAAGTCACAAGGGCTAAAAACATAATTTGTAATTAAAATAACCATAAAAACATAAAATTATGTTAATTTGATTTTTATTATTTTATTGAAATCGAAAAAGGTTGAATTTGAAATGGAAAAGGTTGAATTTGACTTGGAAAAGGTTGAATTTGACTTGGAAATGCTATAATTCTTAAACGCTATCAGGACATTTTTAGAATTTAGCATTCACACAGTTTAAATGTTCCATAAAATACTTTAAAGTTAAAAAAACAAACAAAAACCTTAAAGTATGATTATTTGGTATATTATCCCCATCAAGATTTGGAAATTGATAAAGGAAAGATTTAGAACTTATGGAACGGAGCTCATTTAGTGAGTAGTCAGCATTGTGCTTGGATCCAGATTAATCACCAGACTAATGCGAGGAGCTCATTGGAGTGCTGAGATAAACTAGGCAGCATCTGTCGGACCAGCAACTCATCCAGACAAATTATTACCTGTCAGGAGAAAAACTAGTGACCCAGCCAGAATTCAACCCTTGATACGTAGTAAGGCTCTTCAGGGACACTTTTAATTAACATTCATCAATGATATTCTGATCCTCTAACAGAAACATAGATATTATATGACAATTATGCCTCAATAACTTTTATTGTTATATCGAGTAAAGTTAATAGATAAAATATAAATTTTTAAACGTTCTCTTTACTTACCAATTTTCTGAAGTTGACAAATGTGGTATAGAAAAACTGTTTCTGCATACTTTATTTAATTGTTTTCAGTTTAGAAAAATCACCAGAGGTCTATTAAAATTTATACACCTATCACAGACCCTAGATAATTTCCATTTTTTTTCTATTTGTAAGCAGTATTCATTCAAAGATTTAAGTAAGATTGTTTTGTAAAATTGAACCAACCTATAGCTATGTAAAGTAGTGGACTCATTTTCTTCCTATTAATGTAAGATTCTATGCAATCAGTAGAATTATAAATGTGAGATAAATGTATAATGAATACGGCACAAAAGTCAACATAAGCTTAAATATTGAAAAATAAATTAACTGAGGATTAATGCAGCATAAGTTTTTGCAGTACTTACTCCAGGAGCAGGTCTGATTGAAAGTTTTACACTGACATTGCATATATTATTTTATATATCTAACTATATTTAAAATAAACATGCCAACATTTGTCGCATTGGTCACATTTTCCAACATTTGTTCAACAAAATCGATTTGACCACAAAGTCCAATATTATGCTGATTTTTAACATGCTTAAAATATGAAATGGTCTATGTTGTTAGTATCCCCATTGTCAATGGTCATACCCATAATGGTTGGACAGAGCTCATGTATGGAATCTCTGAAGTATCTTTAGCTTTGTCCATTAAAAAAAAATAACCACTTACTGAAGTAAGCTGCAATAAACAACAATAAAAAACTGTAATACTCAACTAAAGAAGAAAACGTTCCTGAAATTTTAGTTACTTCAAACTTTCAAAGTTAGTGTCAAGTAAGAAGATACGATATTTAAATGATTCATAATAGAAACACCAGATTTGTTTGTACATTACACACAATCTACATATGTATATATATTCGGTAACTCAAAATTGCATCTCATAATATCCATGATAACATTACTATTATTTTGCCAATAAATTTATTATGATATATATTAATATTTTATAATATTTCAGAATAACAAACAACGTATTCTAGTGAGATATTATCAATTTTTTTATGTTTAAATTTTGAAGAACTTATACAGGACAGTTTTTAATATATACAATACGATAATCTGATAGTATAATATCCTCTGTATTCTTAAATGAATAGTTAAAAGAATCATTGAACACACTTGACAAGAATATTGGCAATTCCTGACCTTACAGAGCATCGTAATAGGATGTGCTTCTACCGGCATAAAAAGAAAATCACTTCCAGGGAGTAAATTAAACGAGCACTTTTTTTTTTACAACACCATCAACCTCCATCACTTGATAGAGGGGATTCGTTCTAGCCCAACACCCAGGGGCTTACTAGCCTATCTGTGGGGTTTTTACATCTCGCCTCTCTCAACGAGAAAAAAAAAATTATTCGAAACATGAAAACTTGCTAACGAAGAATGGGTACCTGATCCATAATACTTACTCAAAATAAATACATTTTTATTGATTCCTTGTTCCTTGATACTGTTCCACAACTTTAAATTCTTAAACGAATATTAAAATTTACCACTCCGAAATCAAACTAATGAAACATTTTGTCTTACCTTAGGTTTAATTATGACAGGCATTTAAAATTTTCGGCCCACTTTTATATCAAACTTTAAATAGTGATACAAATCATACGCCAATTCAACCATTCACTGTATTATTCAAGTCCATGTCTTAAATTAAAGGCGCAAATTTTTAAAAAATAGTATTATCTGCTATGTTTTGGCCCGGCTGCTTTTCTAAGGCAGCGATAGCTTCAAAAACTAGCTTACTTACTATATTTAGTCAATATATAAACTATATTTAATGATACCATTGGATCTCCTTTCTCAAAGGTATCGTGTTTACCAATCCAATAGGTGGCATGCAGGGTAAGATTAAAGTAAACAAGATTCAATTAATACATTACTATAATTATTAATTTATACATATAAATTATATTAACACATTGCCTAGAACTCTGATTGAGAATACTGAGGGACATTTTATTACCTTTGCCATACAATATTACAAATAACGATATACCTTTGAAACCCTTAACCGGCTGGCGAAGGTGAAAACAGTCTTAGTTCCCCTTTCTCGGCATCATCCTCCAGCTGCTCACAGAACCCCGACGGCCACCTCCTCTTCTTGAGGACCAAACTTGACTCACTCCTGGTTCGAATAAGACTCCCTACGAATCTTCTCTCCCATCCTCGTCACCTCGGGTGGGCTGACATGGAAAGTACCCCGGTTGGCGGTACAGCCCTTGTGATCTTATTTTTATCTTTTGACCACCCTTAATATTCTTGTAGGCTGCCGCTGTAGGAAACTACCAGGGGTCTCTGGCAGAGATGGGCAAAATCGCATTCGGATATACGAATACGAATGCATTCGGGAAGATCGAGTTTTGAAAATACGAATACGAATGCAATCGTATTTCAAAAAAGAATACGAATGCATTCGTATTTCGAAAAAATATACGAATACGAATATACTCACAGATGTAGACAGGTATACTCCCGAATTTTACAGGTATGCAAAGGGATACGGTCATATTCCACTGGTCTAAAAACGTATACGGACCTGTGTACAAGTCAATATGTACGCATTTGCAGGCGTGAATTCGAATGCGGTCAATAATATCTTATATTAAAAGACATAAAATTTCATTAATTAAAATTTATGAATTTTTTTAAAAATATGATTCAAATATTGTTGAAATAACTTCTTTAAATACGAATATCTATTTATTTACATATATCAACTCTCATACAGTTCTCTTCTCTATAATGAAATAATTTAACAAATATTTCTTAAAATTTATTAATCTGTGGAAAATGAAAAACATTAATGTAGTAATGCACTTATAAATTATATTAAAAAAGAAAAGAAATATTATCCCTTTGATATATTTTTTTTAGCCTAAAATTTATATTGAAAGTAAAGTTCAGTAAATATTTTAACATTTCAAACCAACTATGTGAAAATAAACAATATGCATTCAAGAATAAGTAAAGTTTAAGTGTTAAAGTTTCATCCAGTATCCCAACAATTTTATTTGTAGGAAAAATCAGTACATTAAAAAGGTTAATAAGTAATAGTGGTCAATTTGAAATAAATAGTTAATGTTGAAAAAATAACTTTATTTCGTCGGAAGTATATATTTTAGATTAAATAAAATAACATAATTATTATATACAATCATAACTAAGGTGATACTTTTTATATTATTTAACATTTTCTGTAAAATCTGTAGCTTTATAACGGTCTATTATGCTTTTCTCATATGCGAATTGAAAAATAATAACCTGGAAAAAGTTTATTTTTACATTTTTTATTTCTCCAGTTAATGTAAGTTTCTTTAATATTTATCCATTTATTCTTAACACTAGCAACAACAATAGCATGCGTATTCGTATTTTCAAAACTCGATCTTCCCGAATGCATTCGTATTCGTATATCCGAATGCGATTTTGCCCATCTCTGGTCTCTGGTATCCCAGACCCATGGGGAAACCGGGGGGCCTATTAGGGAATCCAAGGGGGCAAGTACACGCCCTTTGTACTTTTGCCGACATAGGCTAATCAATATTTATTTACTTAATACCATAATTATACAATCCTAACTCCCCTCAGTATCCTCAATACATTACATATCTACGTTACTGAACTATTGTTGCGGTTGGATTGTAACCGGAAATCGTATTCAATCTTCTGAAAATAGTATAATAAGAAAAATACTCCAAATTACTACACAATGGTTAGTTATTCTAAAATAACTATATTAAGGTATAACTGTTTATACTGCTGTTCAATGGCAATCAACTTATATGAAAAGCAATAAATTAATCAAAGACAAATGGTCTATCACATCTGCTAATTTTAAAACGCTATATCTATGCTATTTTAAAACCTATTTCAAAGATTCTCTTTTCGTTTTTTTGGTATACACCAAAATTTTGGTACTTACTTATTTATTTAAACAGCGGATTAATAGATTTTTTTGGTTAATCGGTTTCTACGTATCTTGAAACGTAAGCCCTCAAATTTTTATTAAAGGAGATTAATATATATTGTTTTTTTGGTCGATAACAAAGGTTCATTATTTATAATAATAAACCAAAAGCATTTATTCTAGACTTCTATACTATTTCCGCTTTCTTCCTTTTTTATTAAAAAAAAATTCAAATAACATTTCCTGATTCCAGAACACCTCACATTTTTTGTCTATCATCAATCATAACCGAGTTATAAGGGAATCATATACCTTCTGATATGTGACTTCAATATATGGATAACGTTTATTTTTATTATTATTATATTTAGGCTACATGTCCTCCTCTTTACTGTGTTAATCAGAACCATTACTTTGTATTTTAAAACGAACAAACCATAAATAAATATATATAATCAATATTTTTAATAGAATCACCAACAATACTAGTTAGATATTATGACGTTATTTATACTTTTGATTAGTTGATTGCTTAATTAAAATAGTCTTATACTATCTGAATGAACCAAAAAGTAATATAAGCTATGTGGTACAAACCTACTGAATCACCTTTAGAGTGATTTCTTACTGTGTTGTACAGAGTTAATACAGAGAGATAGGTGGTGAAGGGGGTTAACAAATAGCCCCCAGATCTGTGACACCCCTCACCCCCGCCCTTACTCAAGATGAAGAACGTGCCTTGCAATCTTCGCTCTCAATCCTCAATGTTTTCGCTCGTGTGTTCTCGCATATATCGTTGTTCCTACCACCTATATGCTGACGACCTCCAAATCTATTTATCTTTCCCTCTCTCCGAGTTATCCGTAGCATTTGCCCGTATTCAGGAAGACCTAGATGGAATCAGTGCCTGGGCAAACCTGAATAACTTGAGGCTTAATCCTACAAAAACTCAGGCCATCCTTATTGGTTCCAAATCCCTCCTCCGATCGATCACCACCCTTCCTCCGCTTTTGCTTAATGACCATCCTATTGTTTTTCGTTCCACTGTTAAAAATCTTGGCATTATCATCGACCAAAACCTATCCTGGAAACCCCAAATTGCCCAAATTTCCCGTCGATCGATTTGTACCTTGAAATTATTCCACCGATCCCGCCACCTCCTACCACAATCTACCCGTAAACTCCTAGTTTCATCACTCATTTTCCCCCACTTTGACTATGGTTGTGTGGCATATGGCGGCCTCTCGAAGGTGCTCGAGGACAGATTGAGAAGGATTATGAACTGCTTTTTAAGATTTGTGTTCGGTACCTCGAGACGGTCGCACGTATCCCACCTCTACGACGAGTTAAAGTGGTTAACCCCAAACTTTCGAAGACAATATTTCCTTGGATCATTCCTTTATCAAATCATAAACTCCCACCATCCATTTTATGTCTACAGCCTTTTGATGTTTAAATCCTCAACCCATCATCCGGAAACAAGATCCCGTCTGTCCGACCTCCACACTCCTTTCCATAGAACCAAAAAATATGACTGCTCCTTTTTAGCCCGGTCCTCTTCCTTATGGAATACCCTCCCTTCAAACATCCGTCATGCTCCTTCCCTCTCATCGTTTAAATCCCTCCTGTTTCAATACTTCCTTTCTCTTCAATCAGATGTAAGCTAATTTTTATCATGCCAACTAATGTAAGGTGAATTTTACTTTATTGTGATGTAAAAGTTACATTTTATGTTTATTCTTATTTATTTATTCCTAGAATTTGTAAATAGAGATGACACTATGACCCTTTATTTTTTTTATTATTATTATTATTATTTTATTTTATTTTTTTTATTCTTGTGTTATCAAATTGTATTTATATATTGTTTTTGGCCAGTTATAATTTATTATTTAGTTCATAATTGTTATTCTTAAGGGACATTGTCCCAGAATAAAGTTTTGTTTTCTATTCTATTCTATTCTATATTCTTTTTAGGTAACATTATACTAGGGAATAGCTTGTTAAACCTTTTTTTATTAAAAAGACAGTAAGCAATAGTTTTTTATGTATGAGTTTGATATAGAGGTCCCTGAATGGGTTTTAGTTTCTTTTTTCCTTGGCCCAGGCAAATACTCTGATCCTAGAAGTAAAGAATTTAAGTACCTGAGAAGATGATGTAAAATTTCATGATAATGAGTAAGGACTAGTTTCACCCAGGATTAACACTAGGCTGGAGGAAGAGTTGTGGCTAACAGGATGAGCAGAAAGACTCAACCAGCGACTGAAAGTACTGTACTCTCTTCTATCCAAATCATCAAAACTAAAATTTAGGCAGAAACTGAATACATATTCATACCTTCTTAAATCCATATGGACTTCTGCCTCACAGATCTATTGTTCAGCAAAAATGACTCACATACAAAAATTGCTATCATTTCAATCATAAAATCTAACTCATTACGACAGCTCCTTGGTACGTAAACAACAAACTCTACAGACGGACTTGAAACAACTCAAGCCCAAATTAACAATTGATCATAATTTTATTTATTTTTATCAAGTGAACAGATATTATTTTGTTTTTTATATGTGTGGGTTTTATTAGTGTTAAAAAACATATGTTACTAGAGTCAGTGTGAACTATTGTTGTGAGTTGGTTTTAAAACCACAAAAACACTATCCCACCTCTTTTTATGTGAAATAATCCTCTATTCAAGAAATTAAGAAAATCTCGTGAAGCCGAAGCGAAGGTAGCAACCAGGTGGTAAGTTTTCACCATTCTTATTTTAACCACCTAACAGTCTAACGGGGATAGGTTTGTTTTTCGATTGAGAAAAGCCCCTTGTCCCACCAACAACTATCACATACGAACTCTCTATTCACGTTTTAAGATAACTTGTGGCAGGTGCGAATAAAAAAAAAGTATGAATAAAGAAATATCAAGAAGACATGGCTAGATAAAAAAAACAAACAACAACTTATAAAGGCTGTTTCAGCATGATGATTCCCTAATCAAGTTTGTTTAATGCCGGTCACTGAGAGTTCCTTTTAAGATTAAAATATCATGGAAATATGGAATATGGGGATAATATAAAGATCATGGAATATGGAAATATAGAGTCAAAGAAAATATAATCTAACAACAGACATAAAAAGAAGTTCGAAAAAATGCTCAACTGGAATAGCCAGCTCTTTATAAGTAACTTTAGAATTTAAAAACATTTTAGTATAATTTTCCTCTCTTTTAATTAACAATAAAAAAAACATTACATTTTAATGTAGGGATTAAATATCATGTAGAAATAAACCACTGCCAGAGTCTCATAGTTTCGTCCTTTCATCTTAATATTTTGTTATTAATCAGAAAACAAATCGTTCTATTTTCAATGAAATCTTGAATTCTTTTGTAAATAAAAGTACCTGAATTAGAGCATTATTTTCAGATAAGGTCCAATATGTATTTTTCAGCAAATTTAATTAACAAATCCTAATTGGCTCAAGAAGTTTCCTAAAGGCCTCAATTATCATCTTTATTATTACTTCAATTTACTTTAGGCGTTGAGTAAACGTGGAATGCAAATGCATAAATTAATTAACTCAGCTCACACAAGGAGAGCCTGAAATATCCCACCTCAGGGAGTTCTCGTATACACAAGGGGTAATTTATGCGATTTTAACTATGGCGTGAAACTTTTTACAACTGAAAGTTCTTTTGCCATATTGAAATATGTATATGTATATAATTTATATACATATGTATACCTAGCATTTGTAACATTAATATTTTCTGTAGAATTGCATTTTGAACCTAGAACCTTCCTGCCAGTGTTTGACAATCAAAGGTGAATCGAAAGTCTCAAGAAATGACAATTTCTTTTTTTTTTTGTAAATACATAGATAATTTTTTATTGTTTTAGGAATGCTAATTCTGAATTTACTATATTGACAATTGAGAAATGGTGTGTGGGTAAAAGTAGTGACGAAAAGAAAGAAGTAACCCACCACTAGGGAAAAAGCCTATTGCATCTGTGTACACATGAATTTTATGGTGTTGCACGTTAATCAGGTAACTGGTAAACGCAAATCTTTTCTGAAAAATAATCCAGTATTCAATTCCTGAGTTTATAATGAATTCAAAATAATTTTAGGTTACTATCTTTAGTAATTATCCATATTTTAAACTTTTTTCTTTAATAAATAGCATAGCAAATTGTACTGAAATTATTTATTTATTTAATTTGTATGGAATGCCTCTACACGTAAGGGTCATTGGCATATCTTTTTGTTTTAGACTCTATTATAAAATTTAGTTTTTTTTAAGAAACTCCATTAGGGAATCCACGTCATTTTCGGAATCCTGGAGGATGTTACAAAGAGCTTCGCCCATATTAAACTGAATTCTCAACGTGATATATTCCTTATATTCTACCAGAATGTGTTTCACTGTCCTTGTACTCGCTTCGGCGGTACATATACTAAAATTGGAACGATACTAAAACTATTTAAAAAACTATATCATGGTATTTTTTTATTAGACTTACTGTTATAAACTATATTACTACTGTATGAACTATAAAATTCCATGAAAATATATCAATTTTTGTTAACATCAATCTTTTTAAAATATGGACAATTATAGTAGATCGGTAAGTGAAAGTTTTTTTTTTTTTGGAGCGTACAGCACCAGATTTATTTTGTTATTTCTAGACGGAGCGAAAGAGGAGAAAAAAAAAACTGTTCATCTTCCTGCTCTAAATATTTCACAATTTCCGCCAAGCACTTTCGGAGCTCTGTGCTTCGTTTTCAATGCATAGGGGTGCTTCAAGGACTCATATCAAATACTTTGCTTCATATTATTTTATACTTGCAAAGTGATTTTCTGACACTCTAGATTATTACTTTTATACATAATTTAATAATTACAGTCGCATAAAATAAAGAACTTGTAATTATGAAAATGAAATAGATGGCTCAAACCGATATTTCATTGTAACCCTCCAAATAGGGTAAAATCTATGAGCTTAATTAGTATGGCAATTATGTATTTTTTTTTTTTTAAATTTTCGATTTCTATTCTTGAATAGTTAAATGTTAAATTAAAACTAGTTTCATTTATTACTTTCACAATCGTCCAGTGACTTCTTTAATTATCATAAACGAAAAAAAACACATTAAAACCCATAAATTATTAATTAAAAGAACATACATATATTTATCCAAAATGACAAATATATTACGATAAATAAATCTAATAAATTTGGGAGAAATGTTAAGCAACGTCATGATGATACACATGCAAAACGCTATTTGCAACAGGCAATATATTTATATTTAAAAGTTTTATTAAAATAAAACAGAAATATATAGTGGTCTAACCTTAAACTTGTTCAAACCTGAATAAGAGTTTACTAATAACCAAAACAGAAACTAATCTAATGTTTTGAACATACTAATTAAGGGGGTATAAACTACATATAAACAAATACATATAACATTTCTTAATGAAAATTATTAGAGCTATTTAAACAATAACTGAAAATCTGGAAAATGAAGGAGATCATGAAATGGACTAATAAAAATATTTGTTTTAAATATATTTTTATTGAAATTTACAACTGTGCAAAAAATACATCAAGTAAATATGCTGAAATGTTATAACACATGAAATAAACATGAAGACGAACCGCCCATTGGCAGCACTCTTAATAAAAAAAAATATGAATTTAATATTCACAATCTTCATCGATGATTGTGATAAATATAATCAACTTATATATAATCGACTTGGAAATTATCACGTACGAAAAAAAAAAACGGATAAAGTATAAATTAAAAGAATTTATGCATATTTATTGAAATTAACAACTGTATTACGATAAATAAATCGAGTAAATTTGAGAGAAACGCTAAACAATGTCATGATACACATGCCAATAAACTACCTATTTTCAACTGAAAACATATTTGGAAGTAATTATTAAAAAATCTGGTGCGGGCAACACACGACTTTCACTTACCTCCATTTTAAAATCAATGAAAGAATTTTAAATAAGTTAGAGATAAAAATACGTGAAACTATTAAGGAATTAATCAAATTGAATTTCTATAGAAACATGTGTTTTATTAAAAAATCGATTATATTATTATCTAAAATAATCAGTTAGTTTTATCTTCTTCTCATCACTCTCTGTTAACTTCTAAAAGCTTGTGTATGAAATGATATTTTTTCTAAAATCTTTAGCTTTCCAACGGTATATCATTCGTGTATATTACTGCTCTTATGTTCAAAAACGAAAAATTGCATTAAAAAAATATTTTTTCTGTTTTCTCCTTTAGTTGGGTATCGAATTTATTCAATTTATATATTTACCTGTTTTTCATCAGCGTTAACAAGATAATCTAGTTATTATTATTGAATCTACAAAATTAAAGGTACTTTAGGGGAAAACAATTTAAAATATCGGCATTTAAGCCCTGTCAGACCATTATTATCCAAATAAAACCTACATGATATTAAATCCCATTAAATTTTACATAGGTATAGCGAGTTTAATTAAAATCGTCGGAACCGTTTTCGAGAAAATCGAAAAAAGGTGCAAAATGCATGGTATAAAGTGCCTCTTCTAGTAAGCTCATTTTGATGAAAAAAGTTTTGTCAAGTCTCGGGCGTAAGTTGTCTTAAATATGAAATTTCATTTTTATAGGGCCTACCGTTACCGCCCGAGAGTTACCACACACACACACACACACACACACACACACACACACCTTTTTGCGGGACTTGGTTATTTGGACTCAGGGGACCCTAAAACGTGTATTTCCGTTGAAAACTGGAATTCGAACATTTTCAAGATCGCAATATTCCCCTTACTGTATATAGTAAGTGAAAGTAATAAAAAAGCAGTCATTTCTAAATCGTTATAATAAAATGTCCTGGAGCAGGCAATACACGCCTCCGTAGGTAAAATGGTTTACTTCTTTTAAATAAAGTTAGAGATGATAAAAGGTAAAAGAATGAGAATGAGTTTCGATAGAAAAATGTGTTTAACTAAATAACCTCTTTCTTTCCTCTTGATTTTTTATTCAATCCAGTCATGCAGAATAAATAATATGTTTAATATTATCCACAACAATCACTTTATTTTATTTCATTAGTACCTTTAACAACTTTGATGTAATTATAATATTTATTGTGTATCATAATATTTTTTCCAAAATCTTTAGCGGTATATTATACATCTATGTCAATATTCTTATGTTAAAAAAATAATAAGATTAAAATAAATAAAACAAAACTTTATATGGAAGGCTTTTAATGATCAATTGACTACCCTTGTATTCAATTTACGAGTAATAAACTGAATTATTAGATTCTATTAAGCTAAATATGATTAGTGTAACAGAGCATCAGTTAGTGGAAGTGTTTATGAAACAGAGGAGTAGTTGGCTGCCTGTTTGTGAAGGCTTGATAACGTACGGCTGCTTCCACAAGGGACCAAAGCCCTAGAGCACGAGAGAGGCAGAAAATGCTCAGTCGGAACGAATGTTCTTGACAACTCGTTCATATTCCACTTGGTTTCGACGGTGACGAGAGCTGTCTTTCCAACTTCTGAAACAGCTTTTATTCTTTACAATTGTTTGAGAGTTTGAACTTCTGGTAGAAAGTGAGCCGAAAGATCTCTTTAATGGAATAATTCATCTTAACTACTTAACTACAGTTTCTTAGTTGATTGCTGTCAAAACTCTGTTGACACAAACCTGGGCTCATGCATATAAATCATTGAGGGGATGACAGTTTGTCTTTCTAGCTGCTATTAATGCCAATTTTAATTAAGATGTTTCTCATTAATTTTTCTTTTGTTTTAATGATTGTTCCATAATCGTTTTTTTTTTTTTTTGCACGGAAATAATATCCTAAATGATATAATACATAAACTGTTAAGTATTGCTTTGAAAACATAAATTATATTGACCTTTTCGAAGCTTCTGAAATTAAGTTAAGACTAAAAAAAAATCTGTTGTGCTCTATCGCTTATCTCCATCGTTAAAAGCAATTTAAGAATTTTAAAATACACTTAGAGATGAAAATGAATTGTTAAAGAATTAATTACCTAGATTTTAAATAGAAACACGTATTTCATTAAATAATATATTATATTATTAATTACGACAATCAGTTAGTTTTATCGGCTTTTCATAACTCTCCGTTAACTTTTGCATGGAATGTCGTGTATGAGATTCTAAATTCTATAGATTATTCATCTATATTACTGAAAACATATTTTTGCTCTTTTCTCCTTTCGTTGAATATCCAACAAATAATGTTCGCTGCGAAATATTATTGTACTTTAAGTACTGGAGTACTTTTTTATGTGTGGTCACTAGGGTAGAGTATATTAATAATAATAGGTTAGCGAACCCAAGGTTCGATGCCGATACCACCAAATTCCGCCTACACAGACTCGTCCAATGTTCACCGTTCAAGCCCAAGCCCCCGAGATCAGCCTTAAAGTAATCCTCCCATCGACGCTTCGGCCTGCCTTTCGGACGCCTACCTGTCGATTCAGCGAATACCAACTTTCTCGGAATCCGCTATTCATCGAGCCCAACAACTTTACTCGCCCATTTGAGTTTCCGAGATGCTATCAAATCAATTATATTCACAGGATACAAGTCCCGCAATTGCAACATTCTAAACTCCCCAGTGGCCTCATCTCTCTTCGGACCAAATATTTTACGCAGTATTTTATTTTCGAACACCTTAAGCCGTTGTTGATCCTTCAAAGTAAGCGGTCACGTTTCACATCCGTAATGAACCGTCGGAAGAATAATAGTTTTTATAAATTCTAATCTTTAAGTTTTTAGATAGAAGCCGCGAACTAAGTAACTTAGCAACTGAATAATAACACGCATTTCCCACCTTTAATCGGGACTTTATTTCTTCCAGGATTTCATTTTTTCTTGTTATCATTGAACCTAAATACTTGAATTTCTCAACGTGTTCAAAAGTATGCCCTGATACATCAATATAACCAAGATCGCCACCGTTTCTGCTACTAATCATTTATTTCGTCTTGTCGGTATTTAATTCGAGTCCTATATCTTTACTGGTTTTTATAGGGTAGAGTATATTACCTATATATATTATGTATGAGTTTCACCCATTTTGGAGTCTATTTAGGCCTCATTTTTTTCAAATTATTGATTTTAAAACCGATTAATTTAATCTCTTCAGAAAAAATCGATATAGGGATTTATTTTAATGTTTATTTACTCGTGGGGAATAACATGCTACTATTGATTTTAAGACCGCGAGATTGCGCATCAAAAATTTTATCTATTCTATGCCCAAATTCGCGGTTTCGAACCCTGCTGATGGTCCTATCGTTTTTTGTATAATTTTCAACCAAAATTTACATGTCATTCGACGGACCAAATAACCTATGATTGTTTACTCCCTTGAAAAATCCTAGAGCCCTATACCGGGTATGAACCTCCGATCTAAGGCTTATTAATCCTTAACCCTTTATTAAATCTCTTAAGGACCACCTGTGGTGACGTGGCTCTGCAGCATTTTATACCTAATGTCGTGGATTTAAATCCGGTAGATGGTCATCTCATAGTTTGTTTAACCAAAATTATATATTCTATTACTTCTCTTTCGAAGGACGAGATAACTAAGGATTTTTTACTTCCTTTGAAAAAATTCTAAAGTCGTAGGGAGTGATGACCCTACACTAAAAATAACATCTCGCAGGGGTTTACACCGCGAGGCCCAGGGCCTACACGGCCTGTCGCGCCACTGAAAGAAGAAGAAGAATAATTCTAAATCCATCAGCCGGGTTTGAACGAACGAACATCGGGATAGAATATAAATCCTTAACCACTTATTAAACCTTTAAATTGTCACCGGTGGAGAGGGGGCTATCTATGGAGCATTCTATGCCTAAAGTCGCGGGTTCATACCCGGCAGAGGGTAATATCATATTTTTTTAATTTTTAGACAAAAATTATATATTTTTTTAAATACCTTTCGACAAGATAACTAAGGGTTTTTTACTTCCTCAGAAAAATTCTAAAGCCATCTGCCGAGTTTAAGCGAATCGAACATTGGGATAGTAAAGAAATCCTTGGTCACTAATTAATCCTTTCAAGGGTCACTGGTGGTGATACGTGACTAGCATAGCAGCCATCTATGTCCAAGGTCGGGGTTCAAACCCTGAAAAAGGCTCTATAATATTTTTAATTTAATATTTAATATATGTATAGGTAAGATACTCTACTCTGGTGACCTCATATAAAAAAGTATTCCAGTACTTAAAGTGAAAAAATGCTGAATACAGTACTTCACAGCGAGCATTATTTGAGTACAGTACTCAGTACTTTTTTTCCCAAGTATTTGCCTATTACTGCTTTAGACTAATCATGCCCCTGGATAATTTACTAATTTAATTTATACTGACCCACAGTTCCGTAATGTTGTGCGGGCAGTGTATGTCTTCGCGCCTTCCCAAGGCATTAGGGAGCTTGCTAGTTCATAATTAAATTGTGGATATAAACACTACAAGAAATTTCACGACTCATTCGCTGGACATACCAAACCTACTGGTACAAACATTACTGACAGACATACTTCCACAAAATCTATCAAGGAGACTGAAACGCCTCTTTAGCAGAGATCTTCCACGACAGTAGTGCGTTCACTGGGAGGTTTCTTTCCATTCACAATTCTGAAGAGAAGATTTACTAAAGATAATCCAAGTTACAATATATGCCAAAATTCATTTGTATATTAGTTGTTATTAAATAAAGATAAACTAAAAAAAAATTATATGTATTATTTTAAAGATTATATATGAATAAATAATGCGATACTGAAGTGATCAATCTTCCCCCAGTTTAGAAGTTTTTTTTTTTTTTTTTTGTTACCGAGCTGAATAAATAATAATCATTGAATATTTGATTTCCCTTATGTTTATATTATATAAACGTGAACCTCTAGCAATATTATTAATTTCCATTGTGACAAATTTTAATATATCCAAATAAAAAAATAAAAAAATATCATAATCATAATGATATAATTATTTCTTTTAAGTAAAATAATATCCAATTATTTCATTATAAGACCACCACTGAATTATTAAAACATTTACCTTGTTCTTAAATTACTAATAGAAATTATTTTGCTTTGATCTGTAATTTTTCACAGAAATATTAATTTTGCTATGTCATGCCTTATACATTTGATCTCTTATATCACTAGATTTGTTTTCGTTGAAATGACGCAATAAAATATGCCCGTTCATGCACGTTTCTAATTTTATTTTACCGGGAAGAATTTGTGAGTTAATTTAATATTGCATCCTTTTGTTTTTAGCTTTAGATTATTTATTTGTTTAATTTTTACAAATATATCTTAACTGCTCATTTATGTGTCTGTTAGTTATTATAGTATTTTTTCATGTTCCTTTAGGATTACTGCCCTTGCTCATGTTCGATGACATGTCATGTAACTTAGGTGTAATTTTTTTTATAGAATCAAAAACAACGTGTGATTATTATAAACTTAAATTTTAGGCCTTATTGTATACGTGATAGGATTTTGGACATTGGCATTGAGATATGAGCATTTCTTCCTTGCTCTGATCGAGTGTTTCAAACATTTAGAATTGTAAAGCCATTAACAAACAATTGGTTTCGAAACTCTCTCTGGATGATGCGAGGTATTCCGGGAAAGCATATAGCTTTGTGGTGAAGGTAGTAGTGCGATGCTTCGGTTCTGTTGCATTGTTGGAAAGACAATGGGATTGTTGTATTTATTGTAATTCCCCGAATCGTTGTATTGCTGCGCTGTACTTCATTACAAAGGATATCGGTAGCGTTTAGAATACTGAATGAAGTCAAAGTAAAAAAAAACAACAACTTGTATTCCTTAATTTAAATCTTTATTTTTCGAATAGTCGAATAATGAATTGATACTTTTTACAGATAATGACCACTAAGAAAAGATTGATTCTGATGACACACAAGAGCAACTGATTTTTTTAACTTTTCGTAAAAATAAAATCTATTTTTAATCATTTGTCAGTTATTTTTAAAATATTTAAAAACATAAGCTTCTGTCCCTAAATTCATATTTTATGCCCTGGGCAGTTATATACTACTATAAAATCTTTCCTAAGTGACCGGTATATGATAGTAAATGTTTCAGAAAAGATGTCTAGTCCCGTCCATCTCACATGTGGTGTTCCATAAGGTGCGGTACTATCTCCAATACTATTTTCTATTTATACTAAAAAATTCTTGGAAACCAGTTCGAGCATGTTTCAATATCAGCTTTTGCTGATGATATCGCTGTCACCAATAGTAGCCATATGCCAGCAAGGCTGTTATGCATTCAGAAAAAGCCTGCCAAATCTTAGCAAACGAGCTGAAAATGTTACAAATTGATGTGAATGCAGATAAAATGAAGGGGATAGTGGAATCATTAAAAAATTATCGCCAACATTTAAAATAAACAACTGGGAAATTAAACAATCTAAACATATAAGATATCTCGGAGTTACCTTTGATAGACATTTAAAGTTTTCGGTCCACTTTAGTAAACAAATGAAGACAGTGAGGCAAAAATTAAGGCAGCTTATTCACTTAATTAATTCTTCAAGTATGTCTCTTCGACTGAAGATATCAATATATAAGGCCATTATACGTCTAACTCTGTTATATGGTGCTCTACTCTTTTCGCATATTGCTAAGTCGACCAAAAAACGTTTACAATCGTTCCAAAATGGCGAACTGCAGAAAATTATGAAAGGAACGTCATTACAAAGATCCAAAACCTCAAGAATTCACGAGAAATTAAAAATTGACAAACTTTCCGAATTCATTACTACGAGGAATAAAAAGTTCTTTGAAACGGTCAAACTTATTAACAATCCGATATATAGTAAGCTAACACCTCCTGGATTATCTCAACGATGGCAGAATACTGAGATTTAGGTTTTAGTATTAGGTTGAGGTTCTACTTAAACTAAAAGGTGAGCCCCATTACCTCATTATAGATTCATAGAAGATAATTATATATTACAGATATTATAGAGATATCTGACAACCTTAAAAGTGCATAAATGCATAAAAAGGAGAAAATTCAAAAACTAAGGTTTTAAGAAGAGCTAACAAAAGGGGCTACGAAAAAAATAAATAAAAAACTTTACATTTTACGTTTAAGTCCCAGAATACGGGAAAAATAATACAAAAAATCTAATTATGATTAGGGGTTGCTTAAACCTGCAAATAGATGTATTTTATATCATTTAGGAAACTCTTTAAATTATAGGTTGTAAAGCTTTTGATTCGGAGTGTTGTGAAAAAATTATGTATCACCCGTAACGCAAATAATTACAAACATTTTTTTACTATTTAAAGACTAGAAGGATTGATGAAACGAATCCTTGGGGTAACTTGGGGGTTATATAGTTTTTCTTTATTGAATATGGGCTTAAATTTACAAATTGCTAAATTAACTTTACAGGTAGATTGCATGTATATTCAATAACAAGTTTGGAAATATATTGTCTTACCTGTCTCAGCAATGTCCATTGTTAAATAAAAGCAAATAGACTTCGAATAAAGATAATCCAACTGCCGGTTATTAGGCACTTGTGCAAAGAGGTATGATTCACTCATTTACTATTTATTTGTAAACACGGTATTGCGGAAAATATTAGTTTTACTGGTCTTGCCAACTAATAATAAAAATGTTAAGCCTTGGAAAATTCCCAACTTTTGACTTTACTTTTATCCACCTAAATTAGTGTTTTTGCCCACTGTGCGTAGACCAAATTAAAATATTAAAAAAGACTGACTCCGCATTATTTCTACTTCTGACAATTTCTACATTCGACTATACATCCTCAAAAAAAGATTTTTTAAACATAAATAGGGCAAACATCCAGCTTAACCTTGAGCATAGAAGGCTGTTTTGCTATATACTACACCACAGGTGACCTCGTATATAGCTTGTAAATTAAAATGTCTCTTGTTTAAGTTGTTATGGCATAGTTCGGGAGGTTTATTTAGTTAAAGAGAATATTAATTTGTATCGTGTATTTCCGGTAGATGTGAGTATATAAGTATTTTTATATACAGTTCTTTTTAACTCTGTATGTTAATACATAAAGTACCTGAATGATTTAATATGAAACCTAGTTTCTGATTTGAATGCTGGAATAAAAAAACAACAATAGAATCAGATTTCTACCATATATGCTAAAGATAAGAAATAAATAAATGTTTCTAAAACAACTTGACAAACAACATTTCAATGCGGTGTATTGGAAAATGAATAATAAAAAATCGAAAATATACTCTTTACAACATAAATCACATATTCAGAAGAAAATCAGAAAGAATTGAGAGAAAAGAATGAAGACGAAGGGAAGACTGCCAAACGACGGAAAACTAAAAGAAAGATGACGGAAACCAATACCCCGCCTCTGTCAGAAGCCGGAACAAGCTCCATCTTATGTTAGGGATTTATTGCTTAAAGATCAATAACAATACCTAACTTTCAAGTAAATATCTAATAAATCTTTAATACTTCGAGAATAATATTTAAATAAATGTTTATTCGCAGAATATTTCCAGACTTTTCTTTTTCTTCGGTATAGCTAGGATTTTCTTTTTTTTTAATGTTATTATTTTATTTTTTGCTTCTGTCAATATTTTTTAAATGAATCTCAGACCACTGTTACGTTTCCCCGCTGAGACAGACTGTAATATAATATATAAAAATCTCGTGTCAGTGTTTGTGGTAGCACTCCTCCAAAATGGCTCGACCGATTTTTAGGATTTTTCAATATAAGGCATGATAATGGGTCGTAAGGTATATATCTAGGTGATTAGGGTGTCCCTATTAAAAAACTTTTTTTTTTCATAAATTTTTGTTTGCATTACTTTTCAATTTGGCTTAAAAATACTCTATAGCCCTAAATGTTTACCGTCCTTCTCTTACCCTTGCAATTCAAAATCGGGTTTTGATTATTTTTATATAAAAAAAAAAATTTGAGAAAATGAATGATTCGTATTTTTTTATTGTTATCAGCAGTCATCGTCAGTATCGCTCCATTCCTCATTCTATCATAGATTCCATTCCCAAACACTTACAATCCACTCGTTATTTTTTATTTATCAGCCAAAATAATCTCTAAGAATAACTGATATGGGAGAAAAAAGTTTGCCGAGTCAGCTGGTATTACTATAAAATAAATAAATGATTAATATCAAGAATGTGTTTCGAACCGGAATATATTAAAACAAAACAACAAAAACTAGACTTTTTGGGCAGATATCTATAACAATATTGGATACAACAGATTGATCATAACATATGAAAAATTATTTAGTGAAAATAAAAAAATATTAATATTTAAATTTTATGTGGCACGTTAGTGATTTACTGAAGTGCGTTTAATTTATATTTCGGATTAGATTTTAAAATATGATCCATGCGATTAGTTTCCTATTAGAACTTTAGAGATATGACCCCTGCTTTGTTTTAAATGCTTATATACGTTCTTCTTCCAGTGGCGCGACAGGCCGTGTAGGCTCTGGGCCTCGCGGTGTAAACACTCACGTTTCACGATGCAATTTTTAGGGTCATCACTCCCTACGACTAATTTTGTGAGTGGCCACCCTTTGGCTGACGGGTCAGAGAGGTTGTGAGTGAATAGACATTTATTATACATCGTTATAAAAGCCCCGCCGGGACTGGGATTCGAACTCAGAACCTGTAGCATGAGAGACTAGCGCACTAGCTACTCAGCCATGGGCTCCCCTATGCGTACTTACATTGATTTCAATTGTCTTATTGCACGACTTTTGGAAATAATAATTATATTACTTTATTCTATTAAAGTTTTATCATATGGACTTATGCTTCATAGATTTATGGCTCAGCCAAAAGAATCATATACCAAAACTGCAATAACAAATTTTAAGACTCATAACGAAAGCTCCTTGATAAGTAAACAGCAAAACCCTACATACGGGCTTACAACCAACAATTGACCAACACACACCTACCCGCTGTTCTCGTTTTATCCCGGACACGACTATAGACTTATAAACGACGTGTCAATAGCTGAAATGTCTGTAAGAAGAATGCCAAAGAGAAATTGGATGGGAAACCTCTTCTAAATTCAATCCTAGGAAGGGATACTACGGGGCACTTTCCTTCCCCATCCCTATGCTGCTCACGTTTTATATACAACATTTGCTTATTCTCAGATAGCTTCTGACAGGTGTGAATAGAAAAATATAGAGAGAAAATAAAATAAATTTTATCGAATATTTATTACATTTCATGATGAAAATATAGTAACATAACAGTAATATTTTAATTGATTCCGAGGTAATATAGGGAAAATATATTGAGTTTCTCGTCTCTAGCCATAACAAGCAGAACGGAGCTCGAGAGGTGATTGCAGAGAACAACTCATGAATTTCATCAGTTAACACAGAGTTAACTGGTGTTGCTAGCTGACTTGGATAAGCTTTGTTATCAGGTGCGTTACATTAGTTGAGAAAAAAAAAAAAAAAAATGTTTCTAAGAATTGAAATGATCACTCTCGAAATATTATTTATATTGATTACCTAGAGGAATACAATTTTTTTGGTTTATCTAATACATAAAGATTTCTTTCGAAATAACCATAACTATATTTATAATGATGAAGTTTTTGTTGACCGTTGAGAAATTTGATGAAAAAGATGATTGGGGGTGCGGTCATAAATTAGAAACACACATTTAAAACAAGTACTATTTTAATTATGTGCCGACGTTTCGGCCTACATTGTGGGCCTTCTGAGGGTTGACTCTGAGACGGTGTCTAAAGAAGTCTGAAGGTATGGAAGGGGGGTGTTGGAGATGATTGGATATAATATTGCAAACAGAAATCCGTGACAACTCCTTATCGACATTAGACACTTCTTTAGACACCGTCTCAGAGTGAACCCTGATGGAAGGCTCACAATGTAGGCCGAAACGTCGGCACATAATTAAAATAGCACTTGTTTTAAATGTGTGTTTCTAATTTATGACCGCACCCCCAACCATCTTCCTCATCCATAACTATATTTAGTCAAAGTTTAATGCATGTTATTATACTTGTTATTAGTATTGTATTGTTCAATCCTTGTTATTATATATTTTCTTCTTTATAACAAGTATATTATTGAATCATCTTGCAATGAAATGAAATAGATATATTCATTGTTTTAATGACGAAATATTGTTTTATAACTATGTGTAGGTATTTATTTTACAGGTGTTTTTAATTGTTGAGATCTTCTAGATGCGTTTTAATTAAATCGTTTTGCTAATTTTCTTTATGCTTTATTCAATCTATAAACAATGTCGTGAGGGTGGAGTACACCCCGAAACGTCAACATTAATGTATGTGTGATTAGTGTTATTAAATAATTATTTATTCGGTTATTTCAGCTGTGGAGCTTCCCACGGTATGGAATTCCTTCTGAGGTACATCTCTCAGCTTAAAGTAGGTGCCCGAAATTGGTAGATAACCCTGGCGGCCGAGCTTGATTTAGATCTACTCAACTCCTTGAACGGGCGTTGGCAGTGAAATAATACGAAGCTCTATAAGTACTGAAACAGAGACTCTCTATGGGTTGTAGAGGTGCAGGTTTTTTTTTTAGATTTCATATATATGATTCCAAGCATTGGGCATTCATTGCCGTGGTCGGCGTACGGTGAGTTTTTTTTAGAGTGGTTATTTATGTTCTATCAATCTATCTGCGTGGCGCTTCAACCCTGTGTGGCTTCCTCAATAAGCCACCACCAATCGACCCGAATCTGTCCTGCCGTTCACCATTTTCCGATCTGAGGGTCAGGTGCCACTCCATCAACCCGTCGCAGCCACAGTCCTACCGGTTCGTACTGTGAGGTTTCCAATGCTCTTCTGGGCAGTTCTTTCTCTTGCATTCTTGCGATATGGGTCGGCCGGCTGAGCCTCCTCAGCTTTATGATTTTAAGGACATTCATTCCTCCTGTTCCTTCTAATTATCCATCCATTTTCATCTCTCAGAGGTCTACTAACTATTCGCTAAGATTTTTCTTTCAAAAATTAAAATGCTATTCTATTTTTGCTGAGATAGTCAAGGCTTTAGAAGTATAGGTAAGGACAGAGCGTATTACAGTTTTATATATAATCAGTTTGGCCCTCCTGGCGATAGATTTGCTGCGAAGAATCTTCAGTAAGGTGAAATGTGCCCCGTTAGCCACTACTAGGGTTTTCCTTATCTCAGCCAACATTGTTAGCTAGTACTACTAGGGATTCCAAATGAATTCATTTATCCTTTGAAATGTATAAGGGCCTGCAATCAATGCCTCGTCGCCACCAGTCCTTGAGTACATATATTTGGTCTTCCCTTCGTTTATGGTCAAGCCCATAGCTGAGTCAGCACCTATGATTTTCTCAAAGGCTCCACCCTCGCAGATCCCATATTGAATACTATGGGTGAACATCGCGTGGGTTGTCTGGAGTCATTACTCTCATATTAATTTTGAGGGCAATTGATCTTAGCAGTAAGATTGGATCCTTATCCGGAACTTCACGTCTTTCATTGCCTAGGGATTTTATATTCATGTCCTCGTTCCCAATTGGTCCTGAGGGTAAAAACTTAGACTACAGTGTATCTGCCTCTTCGAAAACTAATCAGATATTCATCTTCTACGCATCTTGAAACGTAAAACGTCAAATTTTGAGGGGAGTATTTTTTATTTTTTTTATCGATTATAAAAGTTAATTATTGATAATAACAAACTAAAATAGTTACAAACTAAAACGGACAAGCACTGCCTGGACAGAGAGCAATATGCAAAGAAATTGAAAGAGATCAGGGTTCTTACGGGAAATAAAGAAAAACGGAAAGGTACTGCGTGGTCGGAGGAAAGGAAGCAAAAACACGCAGAAATGATGAGGAGGTACTGAGAGAAGAGATAGGCGAAAATGAAGAAGCAAAAAAAAATAATGATATTCGCGTGGTCTTAAAGGCCGTTTCGTGACAAATAACAAACAAACTAAAATAGTACTTTAAATACTACTACATATCATTACCAGATAAATATTACTTAGATCAAACGTAAGATGTATAGTATTATATATATAGCTTATCATAATAGATTTATAACTAAGTTATCAAAGGAGAGACGGAATATTATGGATAAACATGGCTAGATATTGGGGGCGGACGGCCTTGACGTGCAACTCCCAACTGAGTTTTGAATAATTCCGACGGTGCCGCGGAGGCACTCGACAGTTAGATCGCTATAGAGTGCTTCCTTCTACATCTACCCTTCTCACGATATAAATATATTAATATTCTCTTCAAGGATGGCTTCCATTTTCGATATCAATATCAAATTAGACTCCTGACAACGCCAGCTTCAAATAATAGAAAAAAATGTATATTTTCCAGGAAGAATGTGACTTTAGTATTTCTCTCTGGCTTGGAAAAATAATAAATCATGGATGTGTATATCTATAATTTACTTTTCCAGTCAAGAAGAAGTTGAGTTGGCGACATAGGACTGACTGGCGAATTGGAGAAATATAAAAGGTCAAAAATATAAATAAATAATCTTCTAACAAAATTTATTTTTTAATCATCTATGTACATTCAAACATTGGTACATTCTTCATTTAAACCAATATTAGCTCCTAAACGGTAGATCCCGGCGACAAATGTTATTTAACAAAAAATATTCTCCACTAAATTTCTGACTCGAATACGGTTCGATTTAAACACCCACCAAGTTAAATGTTAAGTTAAAGCGTGCCAAAAAACTTAAATGACTTTTTTCATTTAAAACAATACAGCTCCTAAACAGTAGGTCTTAGAAAAAAATGTTATATACGGAAATTACTTCAAATTCTCAACACAAGAAACATCAACACATTTTTATTTTTTATTTTATTTTTTTTTTTTTATTTATTTTTTTTTTTACAAAAAGCGTATCAATAAAGTTCCAACACTTAATATATGTAACAAAACGTGATTTTTGTGAGCTACAACCTAGCGACAAATGTTATATAACTAAATTATTTTCCGCTAAATTTCCAATTTGAAAACCATTTTCGATCTGAGAAACACTGACAGAACTACAGAGTGTTAAACTGAGGTTGAAAAAAAAACGTTATGAAAGTTAGACCCCATCCAAAAGAGATAAAATAAAATAAAAATGTAAAAAAAAGAAAAGAAAAAAAAGAATAATAAATAAAAATATAAGTGAAAAATCTGTATAACCGATGAAGGGTTCTGGGTTCAGTACATCTTAAGGATAGTACTGTTCCAAAGACCGTGGCTGTGAAATGAGTTAAATTAACTAAATTAGTCACCATCATGTTAAGCCACCATTTTCTCCCCAATATTTAGGTACCCGATTTATAGAGGCTAGGTGGTTCCATGGAAGGTCTCTGTATCCAAGGGGTTCAGTGTCCTATCGCTGAACCAAACTGCTCTAATTTAAATTCAACATAATTGTTTTGGGTTCCGAAAAGAGAACTTTATGTTAACCGTGCTGCCACCTGGCGGCCTATGAAGAAGCAGAGCGCTCCCAGTGGCCAAAAAGAAAAATTGGGTTGTTGCAGGTTCTGGCTGGATGTGCCTCGTTAATTTTCACTGAGTCACACCAGTGACGCGGCTGAGAGCGAGGGTCTAGGATCTCTTGGATTCCGCTTTTTCCTCCACTTGTGGAGGAAAAAACCCAGTCGGGGGTCCCTATAGCACTTGTATATTTTGTATATAGTTATGATTGTTTGAATGATGTTTGTTTTGCAAACTTTTATTTATCTCAATTATAGGTTAATGTTTTGATTTGTTTTGTTTTTATATTTATTATTATTTAATTCTTTATATATAATTTATTTGTATTTATCGCAATTATAGGTTGTTGTTTGTTTTCTTATTTTGTATATATATATTATATTTTATTTATTTGACTTTATCATTGTATACTGTATATATTGTGTGAATGGGATCTTATATCACTATTACTAATGTTCATATAGAAACAAATTGTAATATATCTCAATCAAATAAAAAAATTTCAAGTTCCTGTGATTTGTTCTTTGCTACCGCCCTGGAGTAGAAGAAATTAAGATGATCCTCTGGTCAAAGGGGAGGAGGAGAAGAGGAGATAAGGTTCAAGACCATATTCCACAGCCAGAGACAGTAACTTCATCATCTCAGGTATTCACCATGCAGCCACTCAAGTCAATATACCCATTCATATAATTTTCAATAGTTTCAACATTACTAACCTACTAACCCAATAGATTAATACCTGTCCACCAAGTGTAAATGTAGTATTTTTTTTTTGTAATATCAGTCTTTATCACCAGTACTCAGTCGTTTAATTCCCATCTAGATCTATCTTTCATTTACGCAGTTTTCTGTATTTTTATACAGTTCACTTTTCAAAAAAGAGTGATCATCTTGACATTGAGTTGGAGGTAATTTCACTAAACAATAATAAATGTATTTTCTTTCAACTTATATCGATCTGTATATTCTTTAATATATTTATTGCAATTTACAACTGAATAGTGATATACATCTTGTAAATGAGATAGAAGATACAAATGTCATGATTCACATGGAGACTACCCATTGGCAGCTCCCTAATTGTACACGTATATTCTTGTTTCAAAAAAATATCTTTCTAAAATTTAGAGTAAAATTAAGTATGTTGATGGTTTTTCAACAATTATAGTAATAAAATCTTCAAACTCGTAAAGACAAAATTGCCTATTAAAAGCGGAAATGGTGCAATATTGATTTCGATTAAAGTAGTCGCCGGTTGAGTGAGTAGAGAGGCGCCGTACGGACCTTGCGTTAAAAGCCTCTTCCATTCAAAGCCGACTGCGGCGCCTTTCCGACTTGATCAACTGATATTCAGTCTTAGTTTGACAAAGTTCTAAGATACAGCGATGAAGAAAGACAGTAGCGGCAGTATGTTTTTCTTTAAGTTTAAGTCGAAGTTGAAAAATAAGAATATTTGCTGGAATCACACTACTATTTGACACTTTATTACTATTTACTAAACAGCACATAAACATTTGAAATATTTAAGGTTTAGGTTTACTTGATATTAAAATTCCATCACGTTTTATAGAATGATATGGTCTCATGGAAAACTTTATAAATAGACTGTGTTGAAATCTACAAATATTTACGTTTATGAGTTTTTGTCACTGTTCATTCATTATTATTTTACGTTTGAAGTAAATATCCTCCCTCCTCCCCACCAAGGAAAAACACTTCTTTTTTAATGTAAAATAAAAGGCTGTCATACTACTCCACTACTTTATTTTAAATTTCTCTATCTTTACCTCTACCTAACACGCCATCTTCAGGTGCCAACAATTTTTGTTCTTATGGTGTGTATGTGATTCTACAATTACTGTAATGAATTCATGACTGAATGGATTATACTCGTATACTGAAACGTAGAGCCATTTTAAATAATGTGGTGAAGTAGTAAAACAGCTCTTATTTTACTTTAAAAAAAAAAAGAATTTTTTTTTGGGAGAATATTTACTTCAAACGTCAAACAATTAGGAGTGACAAGTGACAAAAACCAATAAACCTAATTTAAAGCATATTTATTGAATAATAAGACAACCTTTTATTTTAATATTGAATTCTTAACTTCTTTGTGTGTGTGGTCTAGCTCCAAGTTTAGTTTAGAAACGAAAATGAAAATACATATTTAACATAGCTATCGGTTTTGTCACATCTTTTACAATAAAATAAAAAAACCGTATAAACCTCAACAGACTATGCATTTGCCTTTATTTTATTATTTTTTTTCAATATCTCTAACTATTTTGATTTCACCCACTTTATTGATGTCAAAATAAATCGGGTTTAATATCATGGATTTTTTTTTTCTGTTAACATTTTATGTTCTTAAATCTATCAAAATTTATTTCACCTAATTCCATTATTTTTTTAAGTTTAATTTTTTTTCTCGTGATTAGCAGAAATAGAACATAGGTAAGAATGTAATATGAGATAAATTGATAAACAAATAAAATAAAAAAGAAGAAATGTTTTATAGGCTAAAATATGTTTTTTTATTTAGACACAATATAATATTTCTATTTATTTAAAAGTGATTGATTTTAATACAGTACTAACATTAAGACATAACGTAACATTATGCACACTGTACACTGACGCGAGAACAATATATAAACGACTTACCATAAACGAAGCCTCAAATGATAATGAACTTGGGGTTTTTATTGGAATGTTTTAGAGAAATTCGTTTGTTGAAGTTTATAGAACAGGATATACGCGTATAAAAAAAAAATAAATAAAATGTATTTCAAGAAGGTAGATACGTGAACAATGTGTGTTGCAACGCTGCTGAGGTTTCTGGAGACTTAACTCACTAACATTATGTGACAGAACATACATTACACTCAAAAAGGAGATTAATTTTAGTGGAAAGGCTAGAAATATATATTTCTCAGAAAATGTAAATATATTTTCTGCTTATAAATCAAATAGTTATCATACGGTTCATCTTAAAATGTGCTGTACGTAAAAGATAAATTGGTTCTTTAAAAGATCTAAATTTTTTTTAAAGCTTATTTAGGTTATTTTTATTTTTTATAAATAATTCTGAATATTTGTCAAATATTTATTTAGGTTTCTAAATACCAGAAATGCAACCCACGTTGCAGCGCATTCACTGTGATACGAATGACACAGCTGCACAAAATTTGCATTTATTCCTTTGAATATGAGTATGAGTTAAATCCAAATGGATCCATGAGGCACTGAATTAGTGATCAAAGCTGTGGCATCCGAACCTTCACTTTGGTCCCTGTTGGCTGAAATTATAATGAATTCCGTTCCATGAAGGTACGAGGAAAAGCAGTAATCATTAATGACTTTCCCAAAAAATATTTAGGCAGGATTTCCATATTCAGAGTTAGCATTGGCTCTTCATTGAGTAAGCAATGGAGTTTTACGTTCGTTTTCAGCCATTCATGTAACGAAAAAAAAGAAGAAAGAGAACAAAGAAGAGGAAATAATTAAAAGTTTCTTTATCCAGAAACTTCTGTCCTATCTGTCGATAGCCATTTACTGCCTAAACTTTAAATATTGATATATAATAATAATAATAATAGGCTTACCGAACCCGAAGGTTCGATGCCGATACCACCAAACTTCGCCTGCACAGACTCGTCCAATGTTCACCGGTCAAGCCCAAGCCCCCGAGATCAGCCTTAATGCAATCCTCCCATCGACGCTTCGGCCTACCTTTCGGACGCCTACCAGTCGGTTCAGCGAATACCAACTTTCTCGGAATCCGTTCCTCACTAAGCCCAACAACTTTACGCGCCCATTTGAGTCTCCGCGATGCTATCAACTCAATTATATTCACAGGGTACAAACTCCGCAATTCCGCGTTGTGCAACCTTCTAAACTCCCCAGTGGCCTCATCTCTCTTCGGACCAAATATTTTACGCAGCACCTTATTCTCGAAAACCTTAAGCCGTTGTTCATCCTTCAAAGTAAGCGGCCACGTTTCGCATCCGTAAAGAACCGTTGGAAGAATAATAGTTTTATAAGTTCTAACCTTTAAGTTTTTAGACAGAAGCCGCGAGCTAAGCAATTTACCAACCGAATAATAACACGCATTTCCCACCTTTAACCGGGACTTTATTTCTTCCTGGATTTCATTTTTTCTTGTTATCATTGAACCTAAATACTTGAATTTCTCTACGTGTTCAAAAGTATGACCTGAAATATTAATATCATCAAGATCGCCACCATTTTTGCAACTAATCATATATTTCGTCTTATCGGTATTTAATTCGAGACCTATTTGTTTACCGGTTTTTATTAACACACTTGTATTTAGTTGTATAGTTTCTGTGTCTTCACCTAGTAGTACCAAATCATCGGCATACCCCAAAACCGGAATCTTGTCACCCATATGTAAGCCTTTCTCGTTACTCATCACCTTTTCTATAACATATTCTAAGGCTATATTAAACAAAACAGGTGAAAGGGAGTCACCCTGTTTCAAACCCGATCGCACCTTAAATCTCTCGGAGTAATTATGACCGATTCTAACTTTATGAAATGTTTCCGACAAACACATCTCTACTAGGTTTACTAACTTTTTAGGTATCCCCTGTTCAATCATGATGTTATATAGCTTCTGACAGTCTATGGAATCATAAGCCTTTTTAAAATCTATATAAAGTTGATGGACTACACCGTTGTATTCCAGTTTCTTCTCTAATATTTGACGTAAGGAAAATATTTGATCAATAGTCGAGCGATTCCGCCTAAAACCACATTGGTAGTCTCCGATAATTTCCTCAGCGTATTCCGTGATTCGGCTAGTTAGTATTGACGAGAATATTTTATAGCATACTGGGAGAAGAGAGATCCCACGATAGTTGTTACAATCCGTCCTCGGTCCTTTTTTGTGAATCGGAATAAGTATTGATTCTTTCCATTCTTCGGGTATTTTTTCATTTTCCCAGATCTTTTTAACTAAAACATGTAATTTGGAAACGCCCGCTTCTCCACACGCTTTGATTAATTCACTCGTGATATTATCATTTCCTGCAGCTTTATACCGTTTTAATTTTCCTATCGCCATTTCAACTTCCTCTTTACTCGGTGCGTCTACCCATGGTTCAGCGCTCTGGTATTCAGAGGGAGGAGATTGATTATTATTTTCCGTATTTAGAATGCCGTCAAAGTGTTGTTTAAATGTATTTAATATCTCAGTCGGATCCGCAATTATGTTGTTATTCGCATCTTTAACCCCATTCAATACAGGTTCAAATCTTTTACGCGATTTGTTTATACCTTTGTACATCTCTCTTACGTTATTTTCGCTTCTGTGTTTTTCTATTTCTATTATTTTGCCTTTAAGATACTCTCTTTTCTTATTTTTTAAGAATTTTGAAGTTTCGTTTTTTACTAACCGAAAGTAAGCCACATTATTATCGCTTGGATTATTTAAGGAATTCAGTTTAGCGGTTTTTCTTTTTTCACACATATTTTGACAATCCCTGTCGAACCAAGGTTTGTTCTTTTTATTTTCGATTTTCCCAAGACATAAGTTACCGACCTCTTTAATATTATCCCTGATCCCTTCCCACAATTTGTTTACATCTTCGTTTTCCTCGTCTGAAGATTCCAAAGCATCGAACCTATTTTTTACTTCTATCGCGAATTGTTTTCTAATTTCGGGGTTGTTCAATTTAACAACATCGAAATTCTCGGGATGAATATAGTTCGGTGTTCTCTTTTTTGTATTTAGTTTTTGTCGAAGTTTCGCGATTACTAATTCATGATCAGATCCGCATTCTGCACCACGATACGATCTCACGTTAATTATGCTACTTTGCCATCTGTTTTGTACTAAAATATGATCTATTTGATTACGAGTATGTCCATCCGGCGATGTCCACGTATACTTATGAATGTCCTTATGTTTAAACGTAGTACTTTTGATTATTAGGTTTTTCGAAATGGCAAAGTTTATTAGTCGGGTCCCATTATCATTACTATATTCGTGCAAACTTTCTTTACCGATTGTAGGACGATATACTTCTTCCCTTCCAACCTTTGCGTTTGCGTCACCTAGTATAATTTTAATGTAATTTCGCGGTAACTTATCGTAAACCGATTCTAGTTTATCATAAAATTCGCATTTTACTTCATCATCACTATCTTCGGTGGGAGAGTGAATGTTTATAAACGCGATTTTATACCAACGACCCTGAAATATAGCAACCGATATTCTTTCACTAAAGAACTGTACATCCCGTAATGCGGAATGAAATTTATTCCTAATCAGAAACCCGGTACCTAGACAATAATTAACGCTCCCCCCGTACCAAATAGTATACTTTCCTTCTGTTAACGAACCCTCCCCTGGCCAGCGAACCTCTTGTAATGCAACGATATCTAAATGGTACCCCTTAACTTCATTCGCGACCGACTTTAACCCACCTGCCGTATTTAAACTTCTAACGTTCCACGTCCCTATTGTTAGATCTCTACTTTTCATCTTGCGCCTAGATTCCTCTGAAGCAGTCCCCACCCGGAGACCCGAACGGGGGACTAGTTTGCTTCCGGATAATGGGCGTTTTACCTCAGAGGAATCCATGACTGTTTGTGGTATTTTGTGAACTAAAATATGTGAGTAGGGCGTTCGAACCTACGTCACACCCTCCAGCAAGCCTGGAGGACGCTCTCATGTTGCACGAGTCCATCGATTAGCGGGAGCTTCGAGAATTCCACGACCTTGATATATATATAAATATAATATATTATATATATATATATATAATAATAATTAATTATATATATAATAAATAATTA
Organism: Piezodorus guildinii; assembly: GCA_023052935.1. NCBI lineage: Eukaryota > Metazoa > Arthropoda > Insecta > Hemiptera > Pentatomidae > Piezodorus > Piezodorus guildinii. Next base: position 173,751,359 of record CM041292.1, on the reverse strand, counting down.
TAATATATAATAATATACGCCAAATAATACTTTTTTTTTTTAATGAATGTTTTTGAGGAAAAAATATTGCTTGATACACTTTAAAATTGTGGTAATTTACAATACAATGAAATAGATTTTTATTATTTGATTTTTTGCCAAGCCAAACCACTTCTTAAGAACCCATATGTTTGGTCTATTAATAATTATAAAGAACGAAAGTACAGAATTATAAACAAAATTATTTACCTAAATGAATTCTCATGTTTTTTTTTTCTTTCAACAGTAATTAGAATTTTTCACATCGAATTTAAACATGTGTGGTATAAATTAAAAAAATCTGGACCGCGCAACACACGACTTTCTCTCCATTTCGTGTTTTATTAAATAATCTATTATATTACTATCTACGACAATCTGATTTATCAGCTTTTCATTACTCTCCGTTAACTTTTACAATAGTGTGTATAAGATAATATTTTTTCTTTAATATTTGATAAAATTTAGATATGCTGAAATGTTAAAGTTTACGTATCATAAATACAAATAATTTTCACAAATTAATAAACTTACTTTTTGATTTTTATAATCTATATTTGTTTTATTAAACAGAAGGGTTCATCCATCCATTTGAGTGGTCGAGCGAGGTGGTAAACCATGACCGATAAGTGCTAAACTTTAAGAGGAGTCGAGCAGCCTGTCAAAACTTTTCAACTCCGTGCAGTGAAACTAGATCTTCATACTCTTTATCTCCGAATTACGGAAAAAAAAAAAAAAAAGGATTTATGAAAATAGCGTTGATATGTATAGATATATAAAATCGTGAAGTTCATACATTTTAAGCTAAATGAAATGTCGAGTGAACTGGGACGGATTTCGAACGGACTTGGAAACCAAATTGGACTTAACAGTTCCACTGAATACTAAAATAGACGTTAACAGTGCCGTAGAAAACTTACAGACTCAATACGTACCAGTAGATTCGATAACAGTACAAACACTAACACCAACAACCCTCAACAAACTAACCTGCCACAGCATATTCGTAAATTATTAAGGGAACAAAGAAAAACTAGATCTAAGTGGCACAGGACTAGTTATCCAGGAGACAATGCATAGTATACCAAACTGACTAACCAACTAAAATCAGTTATCACGAAACTCAAAACTTACTGGGTATGACTGAAAAACTCACAATTACTGACAAATCACTATGGACTACAACTAAGAAACTACTAAAATTCAAAGATTTTAATCATCCTCTCCATAATGAATCTCATCCTGGACCAGATCTGATGAAGAGAAATCCCAAACATTCGCTCAGCATCTTTTTAAAACTTACAATCCGCATCCTGAGATCCTTAATCTGCATCACCTTGAATTCATTGAAGTAGAACTGGGTAATCCACTCCAGTTGGCCCTTCCTCCTAAAACATTTTTTCCTTCAGAGAAATTTTACTTAATCCACAAAGTACCTTCCCGGAAAGCTCCTGGACACAATCTAATAACAGCCCAAATCTTTCAGCAACTTCTTAGAAAAGCCATCCTATTTCTCACCTATATTTACAATCCCAAACCCAAAAAGGCTCTGAAGCTCCCTTCTTTCTACCGTCCTATTTCTCTTCTACCCGTCATGGGTAAAATCCTAGAACGGCTCCTCCTTAAACGACTATACCCTATCCTAGAACCATATCACATAATCCCAGACCACCGGTTTGGATTCCGAACTTTCCACTTCACCATCCAGCAATGTCACCGTGTGGTGGATGTTGTCTCTTCTGCATTGGAGCGCGGATTGTACTGCACTGGAGCCTTTTTCGACGTTGAACAAGCCTTTAACCGAGTCTAGCACCCAGGACTGTTGTACGAACTCCGTAAATTCTTTCCTCCTACATACTTTCTAATCATACAGTCCTACCTCTCAGACAGTACCTTCAAAATAAACCACAATAGTTCCTATTTATTCTTTTCACCCAGTCTGCTGGGGTTCCTCAAGGCAGTATCCTAGGACCCATTCTTTACACAGTCTATACAGCTGATATCCCAACCCATTCTAACACGGTTAATAACGATCCTAAAATTGCCTCTCAAACTCTCCAATACCACATCAAAGACTTTGAGGTATGGTGTCAGAATTGGAGAATTAAAATCAATTCCAATAAATTCCAACAAATTACCTTCAACCTTTGTCGAAAACCTATGACATCCTGCCCTACAGTGTCCTTTATTGATATTCCGCTAGTCCCGGTTGAACAGATCTGCTATTTAGGACCCCTGCTTGACAAACGACTTACATGGAATCCGCATACAAGACTGAAAAGACAAGAAACTTCACGACGATTTTGGCTACTCCAACACTTACTAGATAGGCTCTCTAACCTTTCACTTAACTACAAAAGACTCATTTACATGATCATCATAAGGCCTATCTGGACTAAACTTGTTAAAAAGCGAATAAACTTGTCCATAAAGACCCTTAATGTTCCATATGTTACTGATGTAGCCCAGACCAGGTATCAATCCTTTCATGACAAACTCCGTTCTCACTCTAACCCACTAGTTTCAATCCCTTATTCCTCTTCAATTCCTGCTAATCCTCATGTTGAAAAGGATATAGCACCAGGATCTTCTAGTTTAGAATATTTTTAGAGTGCTTTCAATAAGAAGCTTCTCGGCATGTAATTAATGTCATTGTATTATATAACTATCATATTTACCTGATGTATTTTTTTAATACATTTGTAAATATCAATGAAAATGTAAAAAAACAAAAAAACAATGACTTTATTAAAAAGTTCTTGAATTAATTTTAACAATGGAAGTGAGTAGCGAGCACAAGATTTTTCAGTATTCTTTACTTCACGATACGTTTTATTTCTACTCAGCGAGCACTTAGCTACTAAAAATTCCATGTTTGTTCCCTAAAGGACTTTTAACCGTGAAGTGGGATTGGAGATTGATTCCATGAAACACCTCACTGAATATTCAGCCGAAGGCGAGAGGACGGAGGTAGAGTTCCCTTTATATGTCGGCTTCATATCAATGGGCCCGCACCGTGCCTGCAGCGATCAACTCCATACAATTTTTATAAAACAGCTTCTCCAATATTGGATCCCAAACGATTCTTCCCAACGTTCTTTCTCTGGAGAAAAATAGAGAGGTGACTGATCAATTTTTCACAGCATATTTGTAGTGCTATTGTAGTCACTATATGGACATTAAATTACGTTATTAGAGAACTGATGAAACATTAAGAGGATCGAAAAAAAAGTTTTATTAACGCACTTTATGTTTCGCACTGGTGCAATTTAAACATGTCATTCATGTTTTAAAAAGTTTAGTTTGACCATTTATGAGCTCATCACTTCGGATTTCATTGTGGCGAAAGGTTCATTTTGCAAGTAAATATTACGTTAATTAAATTACGCCATTAATATATTTTATTTATATATATTCATCGGCAGAAATCAGAAACCTAAATTGATCAAAAAAATCAAAATTAAATATAGGATATTACATTTATCTTTAATCGTATGTGAAACTCCAAATTCTTTCATTAATTGCCCATGTCTGACTCAATCCGGATAATTATTAAAATATTTGTAATGTTTTTTTTAGATTTAAATATTTATTTATTCGGATATATTACAATCTGTTACTATGGACAATAAGAATATTGCTATAAGATTACATTCATACAATATATTCAGCTGATGCGCCAGATGGTAACAGTCGCAGTTCAATTCGTCTCTGTGATTTTTGGTTTTTCAGAAGGTTTTCAATTGAGAACTGTCACGAAAAGTTCACCAGCTTTCTTTTTTTTTAATAATAATAAATATTGCTTTATTGAGAAATAATACAATCTGCCACTATCTTGGGCAATAAGTATTAGGGCTAAAAGAAGTCATTCATACCATATGTACAGAGTAAAAACAAAACAAAACAGACATAACAGTAAAAAAAAAAAAAAAATAAATATAAAAAAAAAATAATAAAAAATAAAATAAATAAAAAGAAGTAATAATAAAATAATGCATAAATAAATAATAATAATAAACAAAAAAAATATATATATAATAACATAAGATGAAATAAGATAAGTAAACTAATAATAAAATATAAAGTAAATAAAATCTTGGCCACATTCATACCTATATACATTATTTACATACTGCCCCTGGGAACTCCGAATCGAACCCCTACACCCAGAAGTGGATGGAGTGGCACAACACCATGAGTTCCCAGCGCCTCTCATTCAGCCGCGTCACCAGTCTAGCCAGTGGAGACTGAGTGAGGGCGCTAGAGCCACACACTCTCAGGCATGAGTGGAGAAGTTGGCCATTGCCAGCACTCCAGTTGCATTTTTATAGGAGATCTCTCGGCCACTGCCGCTTCAGCCTACGAGGAGGGTTGTAAGGATGGTTGGTACTAGATAGGGATTGTGCCAGAGGATTAGGAAGAAGAGTAAGTTTCTGGTGGAAGGTTGAGAATTTAGATGGGATGAGATCAAGGACGTAAGGGATCTTAAGGTCATGATGTAAGGTCTTGTTTGTAACATAATAGGGAGCATTGACTATTGTTCTAAGGACTTTGGACTGAAAGGATTGGATACGTTTGATGTTCGAAAATTTAGTAGTTCCCCATAGTTCAATTCCGTAGGTCCACATTGGTTTGAGAATTGTCTTGTAAATCAATAGTTTGTTTTCAATGGAAAGTTGTGATGTTCTGTTCAGTAGTCTATATAGTTGTCCGTATCTTCTGTTGAGCTCTTGTCTTTTAAGTCGAGTATGTGGGTTCCAGGTCAGTCGTTTGTCTAGTAAGAAACCCAGATACCGGACTGTGTCGGAACAGGGAAGTGGTATGGAGTTAAAATGAACTTGTGGACAGGATTTGCGTCGGAGGGTGAAGGTGACATGCTTACTTTTGGATTGATTGACTTTGATACGCCATTTGTCGCACCAATGTTCAATCAAGGAGAGGTGGCTCTGTAGATGGGAAGATGCCAGTTCTGGGTCTGGATGGGTTGAAAGAATGGCAGTATCATCGGCAAAAGATGCTAGGAAGGTATTAGGATCTAAAGGTATATCAGCTGTAAATAAAATATAGAGGATAGGACCTAGGACGCTTCCTTGAGGTACGCCGGCCTCGATTGGGTAACAAGTGGAGAACTCTGAACCACAACGGACTCTGAAGGAACGGTTAGCAAGATAGGATCTTAGGATTAGATATAAGGATTGGGGTAATTGGGATTTTAGTTTGAAAAGCAAGCCATCGTGCCAGACCCGGTCGAATGCCTGAGCAATGTCCAGAAAGGCACCAGTGCAGTATTGCTTGTTTTCGAGTGCAGAGGATAAATGGTCTACTACTCTTAGACCTTGCTGTACAGTGGAGTGCCCAGAGCGGAATCCGAACTGGTGGGAAGGAATTTCAATTAAATGTAGGATACGCTTAAGTAGGATTTTTTCAAATAATTTTGAAAGGATAGGGAGGAGGCTGATCGGTCTATAGGATGAGGAGTTGTTGGGAGGTTTACCAGGTTTAAGAAAGAGGATAATAATGGAGTGTTTCCACAACAGAGGAAAGTGGGCTGTGCGGAGGATACAATTATAAAGGTAAGTAAGGAAAATAATTGCTTTTTCAGGTAGTTGTCGAATGATCTTGGAACTGAGGAGGTCGTGGCCAGGAGATTTAAGAGGTTTTAGTTTATTTATAAGGAATTTGACCTCAGAGGGATTAACAGCTTTAGGAGGTAGAGAGAGAGGTATTGGTGAAGAGAGGAATTCTTGTACCCTAGCTGTATGAGTGGGATTGTGGTTGGGATGGGGGGTGAATATGTTGGAGAGGTATTGGGCAAACTCTTCAGCTCTAGTCTCCTCTGACGAAGCCCAGGAACCATCGGCACGTCGGAGAGGATGGGTGATAGTGTGGCGTTTAAGAACTTTTTTGGTTATTCTCCAGAGAGAATTATCGGTAATGGATAATGAGGAGAGGTAAGAATTGTAGGAATGGGATCTAAAGGAATCTAATTTCTGTTTGACTAATTTGGTAAAATAGTTGTAGGATTTCCGATCGTCTGGGTGCCTGGTTCTTTGCCAGAGGATTCTGGAGCGTCGTTTAGTATGGATGAGATTTAGGAGGTCTTGGGGTATTGGATTCTTCTTGTGGTACAGAGGGGAAGGAGAGGGTGACGATGCATTCCAGGCTGCTTGTTGGATCAGGGTAGTGAAGGAATTAACGGCATCATCTAGTTCTTGAGGAGATTTGAGGGATACTCTGAGGTCTATTGCGTCGGTTATGATTTCACGGAAGAGAGTCCAGTTAACTGGGCCTCTTAGGAATGACGGTGGGGGGAGATTTAGTACAGGTGATAATGAAAGAGTTAGGATAAGAGGGCTGTGATCTGAGGATAGGTCATCGAGCCGGGATACAGAATGATTTAGCGGTCCTAGGCCTTTGTGGATGAAAAAATCTAGAAGGTCGGGATTACGGTTAGGATCGGTGGGCCAATAGGTGGGAGAGTCGGGAGAGAGGATGTTACTATGGGTGGTATAGAGTGCAGACTGCAGTGTTCGCCCCCGAGAGTTCGTAGTTCTGGCTCCCCACTGCTGGTGTTTAGCATTTAAGTCTGCACCTATGAGGAAATGATGGTCTAGGGAATTGAGGAAGGAATTGAATTGGACTGCGGAGATCGGTATTTTAGGTGGGGAGTAAGCTGCTACCACTGTTAAAGGAAAGTAACTAGTTTGTATTTTTATAGCAGTGGTTTGAAGAAAATCATGAACTGGTAGGGGAAATGGGTGATGGGAGAGGGAGCTATGGATAATGACCGCAGTGCCGGCATGAGCTGTCCCATCAGGGTGGTCAGTTCTGTATATTTGGTAGTCAGGGATGTTGAATGATCGTTTGTTAGTCAGTCGTGTTTCAGTTATGAGGGCTAGGTCGATATGTTTGTCATGTAGTAGTGTAGTTAGTTCGTTGACGTGGTTTCGAACACCATTCGCATTCCAAAGGAGAATGGAGAAGGACTTTATCGGTGTCATTTATGGATTTCTAGGTACTTGGATCAGGTTGGATACTAAGTTTGTTAGCAAAGAGATGAGAGGGGTAATAAGAGATTTGAGCTCAGACAGGAATGTATTCATGGTGGCGGTAATATCAGTAGAGGTGGTAGGAGGAGGAATGTAGGAAATTCTGTGTGGGCTGGACTTTTGGGTATCGGTCCTAGGTTGAGTGGTAGGATTATGTGGATGTTGATATTGAGGGTAGGAATCTTGAGGTTGGGGATGAGGTCGAGGCTGCGGTTGGGCCTGAGCTTGTGGTGTCTCATCTTCTTCCAGCATTTGGGCATATGAGACCCCAGAGTTAACGATTCTGGAGGGTTTTCTTAGCGGTCTAGGAGTGAGGTCTTGACGAGGTACTGCCTGCAGTCTTGACTTTAAGAGCTTGTAGGTCTGGCACCCCTTGTAGTTAGCTGGATGCCCTTGGTGACAGAGTGCGCAAATTGCAGGAGTTTGTCTTGTTTTGGTGCATTCCTCAGTCTTATGCTGTCCACCACATCTGACGCACCGGGATATATGATGGCAGTACCGTTTTGTGTGTCCATATGCCTGGCAGTTATGGCACTGAACTATGTCTTTTTTAATATATGGCTTTTCTACTACAACTCTTGTGTAGTATAGGCGATTGACGGAGTAGATGTTTTCAACCCCGGGGGATCTTTCAAGATCAACAAAAAAGAGAGGTAATGGTATTTTGTTACTTTGTCCGGGCTGTTCTCTATTTTCCTTGGTAACATTGACAATTTGGCGGATTTCAAATCCCATAGATGTCAGTTCTTCTTTGATGGCATCTGTAGGCGTCGAGGGGTGCAGGTGTCTTATCACCACCCTAAGAGCTCTATCTTCTTGTAGCTGGTATGTATGAAAGTCAGCTTTCGTGTCACACAGATATTTGACTATTTTTCGGTAAGTCTCTGGGGTGTCTGGCATCAATTTTGTGTCATTTATACGACTGACACAAATGTATGTTCCATAGCCCGCGATATTATTTAATTGTTGACAAAGGAGTTTGAAATTTTTGATATTTTTGATAAATATTGGAGGCGGTTTAGCCTCTCTGGGAGCTGGTGCTGCCTCCATGCCGTCTTCGGGGGTGTTAGATAACGCCTGATATGGGTTGGGGGTGAAGAAAGGAGATTCTTCTGTCATAGCCTGTGAAGAGGTGCCAGGTCGGGGCTCCATGTTTTCTACTGAGCTGCCTGGTGTTACGGTGTTATTAGCCTTCCGTTGTGATTTTCTAGATTTATTTTTTGGCGGAGAATTAGTAGGAGTAGTCCCTAAGCTCCTACTTCGTTTATTGCTAGTCGCTTTACTCGACATCACCATATGAAAATATCTCATTTCATATTGACTACGAGCGATGAAATATTATTGTGAAAGAAAAGGCGGAGGAAAAAAAAAAAAAAAAAATAATAATAATAATAAAATAAATAAAATAATCTGTCCAGTAGTCGTAAGTAATTACGTATGCGCGGAGAAAATTGACTGGCGAGAGGTACCCTCTCTCTTGGGCCACTGAAGGCTCACTGGCTCCAAGTGGGAGTGGGGAGGATGTCCAAGATGTCCAGGTGTCTCCAAGCCTTATCTCATAGACTGTTATTGAACTGGTCAATACGACTTAATAATCAATTGATTACTCACCGATTGTAGTTTCTAATGAAAATAGAGGTGATGTGATTTTACTACACTAAGTTTATCACTTGATAACTAACTATATCACAATGAGATAATGAAGTTTTAGAGAGACGAGATAGCATGTGGTTAATAAATGTAGCGCTTGCGCAGAACTGACCAGCTTTCTAGAGATTAACAGCAGTAGAGTCTGGAGCATTATTTCGGTAAGCAGTGTAATTTTTTTTACCGTAAAAAGTGAATGCAGGGTCAATAAGCTTGACACAAAGGGTCGCCATATTTTCTCATATCAGCTGATTGCTGGTATCGGGAATACATATTTACTACTTATTTCCTATTCCCATTCTTATTCATCTATATTTTTTTATGACATGCGATATTTTCATCAAGTGATGTCTTCCAAAACTTCGAGTAAAAGATCAAGATCAGCAGATTCGTCTCCCACTAAACAAAGACCCCGTCGTGATAACAATAAGAAATTAACGACACAAGCGACCCCTTCAGGTAATATTTTGTAATGTAAAAATATCTTTTGACTCACTCGCTGGACATCCAAACCTACTTGTACAAACATTACTGACTGATAAACTACCACAAAAGAGACTGAAACGCCTCTGGAGCAGAGACCTACTTCTTTAGCAAATCTTCCACGCCAACGAGTGCCTTCACTGGGAGGTTTCTACGATCACGAATTCAGAAAAACCATAAAGGAGGTTTTTCGTAATAGTCATCAATGTTACAATATATGCCTAAAGGCATTTGTATATTACTTGTTGTCAAATAAATTTAAAAAAAAAATAAAGAAATGAATTGGCTTCTTAATAGCAACAAGTAAATAATAAATTAACAATATTATATTTTAAATTAATTAAGAAATGGAGGAAAGCATCATTATATGCTCTTATAATATTGTTGAATAATAGAGATAAAGGATTTATTATTTCTTTATAATAAACGAAAAAAAAATTACATGAAATCACTCATAATTATAAGATGCTCTTATTTTTGACCTTAACAGATACTGAAAGGTTAAATTGTATTCTTGTTTAAAGATTCGGTGTGATTAGATGGAAAAACATCAGCCTGTGAAAGAGTTTAGTGTAACAAAGCAAACTTCAAAGGCTGTTTGGTATATAATTCCCTCTAACCGACCTAAAAGGAAACTCCATCCACTCTAAGACTTTTAAGGTTTGAAGCCTTTCATTATCATTTTATGGTATATGGGCTTTAAAATCACCTACTAAAAAAAAGTTCTTAAGCAATGGCCTATTTATATGGACTAATAAGAGTCTGACTGATTTTTTTTAAAACAATAAAAAAACAAATTTCAAATAATTTCAGTTTAAAACCTTTTGAAAAAGCAGTTACATTTATGTGGAGTTTATTAATATTTTTTTTTATTGCGGAACATTTTCCTCATTCTAAAAAATAAATATGGCATTCCATATTTATTTTTTTAGGATGAGCCAAATAAATGAAAAATATTCTGCTCTGTTTGAGCTCGTTTTAATTAACAGAAAGCTCGGAGGTAAAAAAAAAAAAAAAAACTTATTGTATTCAATTTCTGTTCAACATTAAATTGCTTTTATTTCGCTTTCAATTTTTCATGACAATGGTAATATTGGAGCAATATTCTTCAGTATTTCATTTCATAAGTTTACATTTAACTTAATGAATTGATATACAGTGCAATAATTTTTTTATCAAATAATAATTGAATTATTCAATACTGAGTAAATAATGAGGCAGCGTGCGCATCACGCTAATTACCTCTATATTTTTAATTAATTGAGGAAGAAAATATTTTATTTTTATAGCAGTGCTGCCTAACTCTATGGGGTTGCTTAAAACACAGCATACTATAATTTCCTTAGAAATATTCAGTTGAAATCATTATAATAATCATTGTAACATTAATATAATATGATAATATAATTAATTAAATTGTTTTCTTTGATAAGTTATTTAATTGTTTCCCTAATTTTAGTTTCATTATTTTTTTTATACATATACAAAACTCTCTTAACAAAAAGTAAGAGTTGAAAAAAAAAGTTAGAAAATATATCGAGTTTCGATGGAAACTTGTGTTTCAGAATAAATTATTTAAAAATAGAAATTATTGTTAAGCCCTTTTAATTCAAAAAGAATGAAACCTACATGATAAATATAATTTAATGTTTAGCGTAATTAACTAAATCGTTTGAGCCGTTTTCGATAAAATCCTAGAAAAGTACAAATGGAATGAACTGCCAAAAGGAAGAGGAAATCAAAAACTACTGGGATCAATCATAAAATTAACAACTCCAGCCAGACGTTCTATGAACATTGTAGTTAGTGGTGAGATGGCAAAAAGTCATATTAAATAATGGCCAATATATCGTAGATTATAATACATTTAATCTCTGTAATACATTGGGTTTTATTTCAACATGAAGAACCTAAAGGACCTATTTTCCAACCCGTTATTAGGGCTATAAAAATCAAAGTTATACCATATTTAATAGATAATCACAGTAAAATTTACAATTTTTAAGAAAAATAAAGAGTGACAATAATTTTAAAATCGTGTGCGAGTATCACATGTGTATTCTCTTCTGAAATAAATTTTTATAATTACTAATAAATTAGAAAAATAAAATCAGTTTTTTCTTCTTGGTCTCTTCACTACATATGTACCATATTTAGCGTATGGCGACCTAAATGTCCAAAGCTCCAAAGTTCCTGCGTTTCTCATCATTTTATTTGAAATTCTCGATGTTCCGCGTGGCTTCGTGCCAGTGCGTAGAGGCATTACCTTCCTCATACGAAAAACATGGTCAAACCAGTTAAGCTGCCCTTTTTCTAGCATGGATTTCAGAATATCAAATCCTCAAATCCTTCCTTATCCTTTTAGTGTTCCTTGCTACCCTTCGAGAGTACTACCTGAGACCCTGCTTATCTGCTAAGCCAGCTTTCGCTTCTATAGATAATAATAGGAAGATATACTGAATTGTAAACATACAGCTTTGTGTCGTGCCCAAAATTTAGATGTCTAACAATACTATTGCATATTTTATATTAGATTAGGTTGCCTCTTTCAGGTCTAGTTACTAATTCACAATCTATTTACTCTGTCTAATTAGTGCCTAATTATTTAAACTTCTCAATCACTTGGTGAACCTTACCGTTACATTCCAACACTACTACCTCCTTCTCATCCCGGAAAAAGACGATTAAGCTACTCTTAGTGAGATTGAAGGTCTCACTAAAGTTCCTTTTTCACCGAGGTTCCTCCAGCCATTCCAGTAAAGGATTTTATGCAGTTTTCCTCTGCATCAAAAATAAGGACGATGATCCTCAATCACGATCATATGAGACAGTTTAGTTTATGTACTTTTATGAATTTTAATTTTTTTTTTATTACTGTACTACTTTTCTTTTATTCTTTGTTCATTTTTTGTTGTTTATTTGGAGCAAAATATTGTGTACATATGTTTTCTTCTTCTCTAGAAATAAAATAACTATATTTATTAAAATCAATGGCAGGAGCAGAAGTCTCTTGAAAACACACACAGACACATACACACACACACACACATATATATATTGTTTCCTTTTTATGCTGTCTTATTCAAACTTTATTGTGTATTTTTTCCCTTTATTTGTTTTTCTAAATTGTACATATGCATTTGTACAAATCTTTTATTATATTTTTTTAAGAATAATATCCTCACTTATATAATCAAATCAAGACAATTTTATTAAAAAATTTCTCAACTTTATTTGGCTATCGAATTCTTTCATATTTTATATAATCATATTCCATATTACTACTACAAGAGTTGTTTAAAGGAAGAATTTTTATGTACACAATTGTGTACAATGTATATATAGAGATATTAGTGGGCTGTTACTATTCCATATGGAGTACCATTCCATGTCTACTATTATATACCCACACACACATAAATATATATATATATATATATATTTTTTTTTAAGACCTTTTTCTTATTAATTAAGCATACATTTTATTATTATATTGTTGTTTAACATCTCAATACGACTAGTATTTGATGAATCGGATTTCATGGAAGGCTTAGCAATAATTTTTACTAAAACTGCATCCTTATGATAACTTTTTAGACTAGGAGATATTCATTTCTTTTTTTATTTAGAGTTGTTACAATTTGTCTCATTATGAACAGTAATAATAATGCTTTTAGACAATATACCTAGAATATTTACATTAAAAAAAAAAGAACGTAAAATCGGCACATAGATCAAGCTTATGTTACAAGAATTGTCTTTTTTAAGAATAATAAATTATGAAGAAATATATCTGAATTTAATATATTCATCAAAGTATACTTCTTGGCTTTTGTGAACTTTTTCAAGTTCCTTAATTGCCTTTTTAAACTTTTTCCAACTTCATAAAAGTTTAGGGTCTGAAAGGAAATAAGTTTCTGAAAGGCATTTTGTATCGTATCAAAAGAAAAGTTGGGTGATTTGTTCGAGAACCAGTTGATGAGGTGAAAGAGTTATTGAGTGGTTGATGTTCACAATGTATTAAGTTTTCAGTGAATGATATATTTATGTTGGTAGATATTATTAGTAAATCTTTTTTTTTTTTTAATAGATTTATTGCTATTTACAACTATATAATGAGATACAAGACACAAATGTCATGGATTCACATGTGGGGATATTACTCATTGACAGCTCTCCAAAGACTATGTTAAACTAGAAGGCCTCGGGGCAATCTTCTTTTCAGACGCCTCGGAGGATTATCAGAGATTGTAGAGGAAGCAATGATTGAAACTAGTGGATCAGAGTGGGAATGGAGTTTGTCATGAAAGGAGTAGTACCTGGTTCGCGCCAAGTCAGCAACATAGGGAACGTTAAGGACTTTATGGATGAGTTTATTTGGGACAAAATAAGGAGCATTGAGGATGTTTGACTGCAAGGATTGGAGACGGGAAGAATTTGATGGTTTAGTAGAGCCCCAAATCTCTACTCCGTAAGTCCATATCGGTCTTATAATAGTCATGTTGATGAGCCTTTTGTACTTAAGTGGAAGGTTAGAGCGTTTGTCCAGTAAGTGTTGAAGTTGTCGAAAACGTCGGGTAGTTTCTTGTCTTTTCAGTCTTGTATGAGGGTTCCAAGTAAGACGTTTGTCCAGGTGGAGTCCTAGATATCGGATCTGTTCAACCGGGACAAGAGGAGTGTTATTGAAGGATACTGTTGGGCAGGATGTCATAGGTTTACGAGTAAATCTTAATCTATCTTTTCATTGATATTTTACACGAAGGAATATATATTTTCAGACAGTCATATATATATTTATTATCCTGAAGCTAGATTATCGATCGAAACGTAAAAATAAAGTAGTAGAAATATAGCTGGGTATGGTTTGATGGATGAAGAGAGGTATGAGAGAGAGTAATGGATTGTTAGGAGAAAATGGAGAGAGACTCCGGTTGAGGAAAACTTCATATGTGAAGATATTTTAAATAAAAAACAAATTACATTTTTCAATTTATAACGGAATATTGAATTTTTTGTTTGATTATTTTTTAAGATTTTGACTGTATCAGCAAATAAAACATGTAAATTTGATTTGTATTCCAAAAAAATGTTATAAAAAATTAGTTCTTCATTTTTCCGAAAGTTTATAATACAATATTAATTATTTTAAGTCTACGTATCCGGCCCTTCTCTCTCCAGGTTTCACTGACAGTAAACAAATGATTTCTAATATCAGTATAATAAAAAAAAATGGTTAAAAAATATGTTAGCTATAATGGTTAAAATTTTTAATGAAATTTTTGTATTTATATTTTTTAAAAAATGATTAAATGAATACCAATATGAATGATATTAGAAACCATTGGCTGCTGTAAGTGAGCCGTGAAGACGGGGAAAGCCCTGAAATGTAGACTCAAAATAATTAGGTTATATGGTAAACTTTAGGAAGAATTATTAATTTAATTTTTATTAATATATGTTTCTTTCGGAAAAATTAATATAAAAATATCTTGATAGCAGCTTTTTAAGTTATCCACTGATATCTGACAGCACTTCGTTGATAATGACGTTTCTTCTTTTCATAAGCCTCGGAAGATTATCAGTACTTTACTTTTAGACGAAATGAAATATCATTAACTATGGACTAGATTTGGCTAGGAGTATCTAATTAAAGAGCTTATATTTTTTGTATTACGGATTCCATTTGCTTTAATTTGATGTTTTGTAGAGAAAACTTTGGATAATTTTTTTTTACAACAGGACAACAAGGATTTCCGATAGTAGGATTCAAACGAAAGCTTCCTTTATCTCTAAATCTAAACATATTTATAAATAGGCTTGCTGGTGAAAAATGTAAGAGATTATTATAGCACATTTGAAGTTTAGAGTTTTTGTCAACTATTGTGTTCTGTTGTTATTACAAGAAATACAGACCTCATGCAGGCCAGTAGGAGATTACAACACCACTTAGCTTAAAAAAAAACTAGTGTGAGAAATGAAGATAAAAAATTAACCATGACAAGTCACAACATGTTGTATTTGTAATATCATAGCATAGACATATTCCCTTAAGAATAACATAAATTCTACAAATAAAGATACAATATGTGACCAGAATACGTAAAATATAATTAATCATTTAAAACTTAATTAATTATAAAGGTAAAGGAGGTAGAAAAGAAATTTTAAAAAAGATAAATGAAAAAAACAAAAACATAAAAATACAATAAAATAAATAAATACATTTGAATGAGAAGAAAAAAATTAATTTCAAACAAAAAAAACAAACAAGGTATTCGGTGTTTATAATGATCACTTTCAATCAAAAATAAATAAAATCACAGCAAATGGACTGAGGGTTTTAATAGAACAAGATTGTAGACATTTACAGTTAAATATGAACCTGCTTCTATTAAATACGTTTATGTTTACATTAAATACGCAGTCATCCCATATCATAGTAACGCAATTAAGACTTATTTTTAATATAAGATTGAAATGGGGCACATACTTCAAGCCAAATGGTAAAACTCGACGCAGACACATTTGATACTACATTGAGGCTCTAAATTACCCATCAGGCAGAAGGTAACCGTATATATGTATTAATTAAAATCTATATTTACTTAGGCTAGCAAAATTTATGGACCTGCTAAAAAGAAACAAATTCGAAAAAAAAAAACCTCTCAATCTCATTTTTGAGACTTACAAAGACCTCACCATATGTTTCCAACGATACCTATCATATCGACCTACATATTCCAACCACAACAAACCACATTCATATGAATTACAAACGATTTCACGACAAACTGCAGAGACAGGTAAACAAACTTGTTCAAAACATAGCTACAGCTGACGTCTTAAATAACTTGGTCTAGGCTGATGAGGAGTTGAATGAGGGACCTCCTAGCCTGAAAACATGCTCGCTAAATGTCACTGGGTTCTGTCTCACTCATGCCCAACCATGTCACGTTTATAAATAATAACTCATTTTCTTACTATAATATATTTTTATAGGTGAAAATAAAATTATTAAGTTTTAAAATTTAATCATGTGTACATGGTGTCGCATAAATTTCACAATGTGTTGTGGAACGGAGATACTAGACCTTAAATAGAACAAAAACGTTAATCTGACTGATAGTTGGATTCTTAAATGTTAAAGGAGAAAATAAAATTTTCGGGTTTTTGCTATTATCCATGGTTTTCAATAAACAGCAAAAATCTCAAAATGTGATTTGACTCCCTAAACGTTGTCAATTTAACTGTGGGCCGTATAAACATTTTTTTTTATGTGCTGGTCTCCTCGAATCTTTGATAGGCTAATAGAAGTAGGTTTGCTTTGCACTGTTTAAAAGCTATTTAAATGATGAAACTTTTCTGAGATCAGGAAAATTTAAAACAAAACGATAGAAGAGTAATACCTCCTTGAAATTTCCGAATGTTCTTTGAAATTTTAAAATAAAATTTTCTGTTTGACGTTGTGCTACAATTACTTTCTTATTCTGAAAATTTGACTTCTTAACCTTCTGAGAAATTTCCTCTTCTTTCATTTGGTATTACTTGTATTCCTGTGCGTGCACATTAAGGTGATATATATAACTACAAAATCATCAAAATCTGATTTTCCTTTAGAATCGGAATACGAGTCATATGAACTTTTTTGTTCCATTTAAGGTTTTGTGTCTCTTCTCACAATATGACGTGACCTTTATGAGACACCCTGTAGTTAAAATTATTGCATAGGATGTATCGAATGGCAATATGGTATACATTACAATGATGCAGTATGATAAATTTAAACTTATGGAAAAAATAAAGCATAGTGCATTAACCATAGGCTTATGTGAGAGGCAACCATGATTGATGATACGTCCCCAAGCAGAGAATCGGATTGTGGATGATTGAACTTATTCACTGTATGGCACCAGGGCACTAATGGATGGTCACCGTCTTGATAAATGTGTTCCCACCTCGGATATGGGCCTCGAGTCTCATATCAACCATGATCTCTCAGGTCTTCAACTTCAACTTACATGGAGATCATTGAGAAAAGAATGAGGAAAGGTAATGTTGTTCGTTTGTTTACTTTCAATTATTTATTAAATACATTTATGTATGAAAAAGGAAAGTATCGTGAAAGTAAAAAATATGAAAAAAAATAAAATAAAATGAACTGGTGAAACTACTCAATTGTTTCATTCACCGGAATAATTCCTTTTAGTAAAAAATATAAAGGATTTTTTAGCGGAAATAGACTTTTAAGGTCGGTAAATACAAAGCCTAACAAAACCGAAAAATCACACGATACTGAAACTACAGATTTTAGAATAATTTAGTGGTATAGCCACATTATGGATAGTTGTAAGAATTCATTCATGCAATATCAAAAAAAAAAAAAAAAAAAAATAGATATATATATATATATATATATATATATTATATATATATATATATATATATGTGAATGCTCAATTTCTTGTCCATTCTGCTTGGTACTAATTATACCAATTAAAAATCTCTGGTTGTGGACTGTATAACGAAAATAATTATAAAACTTAAAATTTAGATTTTGCCTATAATAAGGGATCTCCAAAGTAGTTTTACAAGGAAATTTAAGATAGACAGCTTACCTAGTCGCCTGCTTCGTGACTTCTTAAACGGGCTCGCTCTGGCTCGGCAGTCTCCTTGAGCTGCTCCTAGATTTTATCTTGTAAAACTTAAGAGAATCTAAATTCTTAAATTGAGTCCCTCTATTGTGACCGGGAACCGTATATCACCACATATATCGTCATGGATTACAAAAATACAACCGGGACAACATCTTGATAAAACAAAAGACAGTATAATTAATCAGCTGTGCCTTATCCACGGTTCAACCTAATAAAATTTCAATTGAATTTTAACGCGCGAACAACACTAGTCTCTGGAATTTACTCCCATCAAATACCCGTCATGCTCCCGGCTCTCCACATTGAAATACCATCTCTTTCACTACCTTCTACCATCCCAAAATGACGCTGCCTGGCAAAGAAACAATTTTAGTCCGAATGTATTTTATATATAATATTTTTCCACAAGTAATTATTAAATATTTTTCAACATTTTTATCTAGTAAACTTCTTTTGGTTTCACTATTTTTTTAATTTTTTATATTTTCACTAGAATAATTCATTTCTTATGTATTATTGTAGAACACTATTTTTATTCATGTTTAATTGGTTTATTCTTTATTAATTCATGCCCAGATATAGATCCTTTATTATTTTAAAGCTTATGTTATTCTCAACAGATTAAGTAACAGAATAATGTTAATATTTATTAATTTATTTCCTTCTTCTTCATTTATTTTTCATATTGTCCAACACAATTATTCTCTGACGATTGTTTTTATGTGTTGTATAAATGTTCATCCATAATTGTAAATATTAGTTAATTACGTCAGTTTTGTCTGTTGGCCAGACATGTATATTTAAACTGTACTAAGCTTTCATTCTTGAGGGACCCTGTCCTAGAATAAAAATGACTGTCTATTCTATTCTATTCCACATAACCGCCTAAAAGCAAATTTATTTAAATCTGCATTTTTTACCAAACAAATTTTAATTAAACTTTTTTTTTGTTTTGGAATCCTGGACTAAAACTTATTGTTAACAGTTACATACAATTTTAAAAAAGAAAATACGAAAGAATTGGACAACCAACTAAAAAATAAAAATGAACAGTTATATTTGAAGGTAACAATTTTTTTTCTGGAATTAAAAAATATTATTTAAGATAAAATTGACAAAAAATACATATAATTTAGTTATATTGACTTTAGATAGTTTAAATGATAATTAATTCTGATATATAATACAGTAGAAAATAATTTTTAAATGAGAAGTGAATTTAAATATTAAAAATATATTTATAAGACAAGTGAAATTGCGTATTGCAGGTATTAGATTTTTTAAATATTTTGATTTCTTGTAATTTTAATATTGAGGAATCCGTGAACAATAATAATATATTGAAATGACGCATTTTATGGGTTCATGATTGCTACAGATCCACCTCCACATCTTTAACTTTATTTTAAATATTTTTTATTTTATTGAAATTTACAACTGCATACGTAATACAACAAATATATATGCTGCTTAATAATAAAATACATGAAAAAACATGAAGAGAAACTGCCTGTTGGCAAGTCAATCTAAACAAGAAGGTCTCGAGACCATCTTCTCTTCAGACGCCTCGGTGATATTTAATAATTAATAATTTTATTTTAAATTTATTTATTCAGAGTAATATTACCACTATAATCATTCTATACGTACAAAGTAAACTGAAATTAAAAACGAATGAAGAATAAAGAAAATAAAAATAATGCCTAACGCCGCATTCACATTATTTAATAAAATAATAATTTTGACATTTTAGTTAAATTTTTGAAAGTTGTATATCAGTGATTTTGTAGGATTTTAGGGATGTCTTAAAGGTTTTAATCATTAAATACATTTCGGCACTTTCAAATATTGATATAAACCTCAAAATAAAAAGGAAAAAAAAAATGAAAATATTCTCATAATGCAAGTAGATTTAACGTTCTTCATGCCCTAATTGCATTAATTTCCATCTCCATGATTGATTTAAGGATGTCATATAACTCACACCTGATGAAATTTTGTACACTATAAAGAGAGTCTAGCAAAATATAATAATAAATATATACTTCTGGAAAGAGAATAAACATTTATACTTTTTTACTCATCATCCTCGAAAGAATAAAAAAATAAATGGATAAAGAAGGTGAAATATTTTTTTGATAACATAATTAGGACTTAATTTAACGAATATAACAAGTGTTCTGCTCGAAAAGAGGAAATATGTTTACTAAAATACCATTATCCGAGGGAAAAAAAAAATGAATGATTCAGGATGGAAAAAACTGATAAAACCACTAATGACGTGTTGAAATTCCGACAATGCCCCAGTTTCCATTCACAAGAGTGGGGAAATGTTATTCGATTAGGTGTTGATGAGCGGGTCATCAAGCTTGAAGAATAACAAACTTGATAGAATTTTTCCATGTACCTTCTGATTCAACTTTTATCCGGTTTAGGCATTTACTTGTTTGGGCATCGATCGTATTTGCCCTAAAATTAAATCATAATAGAAATGAAGGGATTGTAATTATGAGTTTGTTACACATATATTTTTTTTTTCTAGGGCACGACAGGGCGCGTAGGCACTTGGCCGTGTAGTGTAATCTCCCGGGAGAATATACTCACCACGTTTCTCGATGAAATTTTATGTAATTTTATGAATAAAATATGAATTTTATGTTGTTTAACATAAAAAACAAATAAACTGAACCAATTTTTGATTTTTTGACTAATATATGTTTCTAATTTCTGTTGTTGATTATACATAACAATGAATAGACGTTATATTTTCTTTTTAAATACACCTTTCATTACGATCAATTCATTATCTTAAAGTAATAACCTCTTAATTGGTCAACCTGAACTTTCATAAGCAAAAATGACGCTTCATTCAAATTTCACCTGTGAGAAGCAGGGGTGTGTTAAAAAAAAAATTAGCTTAATAATAGTATGATACATTAGGTATTTGTGGTAGCGCATAAAATGCTTTTTCAGCTAAAAAAGTACAGCGGAGGTACAAAGATAAGGAATTTCTCAGAAAATTCATCAGTTAAGTAACTTGAGATAGGAAGGCAACAAAGTTAAGATGGATGGAGGACGTAGGTCATTCAGTCACCGCACATTCATTCTGTCAAATGTTAACAGTTTTAATCTTGAAAGTATTGTATTGCTACGGTGAACCAATTAAAAAAAAAATAGTTTGAAATATGAGATACTATCATTAATTATTGAAGATAATCAGGCAAAATTATTGAATTTTTTAAGGAATTTATAATTGGATTCTTTTTCCGAATGATATTTTTGAATCCGATTTATTTACTAACATGAGCACAAGTGTAAATGGTTTATTAAAAAAAAAACACAATAATTATTAGACCTTAGGCATGTTTTTACTTATTATTTGAAACTTAGCTAAGGGTTTTGATGGTCTGGCACGGCTGGTGATTGTCTGTTTAAGTTTGGAAAATCCTTCTCCATCGTCCTCGGTGTGTTACGTCTTCTTCGAAATCTTTTATAGGGAATGTTTTGTTCTATATACCTTGTATCTATATTCTATGCTTCGGTCTCCTCTGACCAAAGCTAGGAGCATTCCTTATTTCTTATAATTGAAATTACTTTGGGAAGAGGGTATCATTTTGTTTTCTTCCTAATCTCCGCTCTATGTTTTTAGGAACTGAATTCCCAAAAACAACTTAATTGGTTTGTTAGTTCACCTGAAAATTCACGCACATACTTTTAAAAACAGTCTATACTTCTTACCGAATATTATTTAAAATTTTACTGGTAAAATTTAGTGAAATGTAAGTCTTTCTACACCCTTGACCAATCTAATCCGTTTCTTCTATCCGTTTTGGTAGTATGTGACCTCCAATCCGATCCAGTAACCGATTCAATCATTTTTAAAAATTAAGTCGCGTGATGAATCGCTATATAAATTAAAATACGAGTGTAGAAGATGCTTGATGTATTAAAGACTGTCTATACATCTTAATCAGTACATGAGTAAATAAAAAAAAAAATGAAACTGAGAAACGTTTATCTGTTTCTTTAGCTTTGTGCTTACAAAATCAATTATCTTTTTTTGTTTATATACGTTTTAAAATCATTTAGCATCCCTTAACATTGGAACAAAATAAAATAATTGTTTAACTACAATTAGTCCATTAAAGGTATAGAAGAATTATGTTGGGGTGGCGGTCAATGAAACAATATCACCAGCTTATTTCACTGTGTGCCGTCGTTTCAGTCATCATGATTGATTGGAGAACCGACAAATTATTAAAACTTGTAGTATTATTAAAAAACGAAAAACATAAACAAAATGGCGTTCCAAAGAATAATCACAAACTAATTTTTAGGCGTGTTTTAAAGGTAATTAAATTATGTACAACTTTCATTCAATACAGATCAAGTCTTTTGCAGGTTTTTGTGGTGGGCATTAGAAAGAAGTTTAAAATTTGCCAAATGGGAAATCTTCCTTCATTTTCGCCTCGAATACGCTAGGTCGTTCTGCAAACATTTTTTTCTGCACCGAATTTGTTGGAAACTAAAAATAATAAAAAATGCATTGGGAATGAGCCAGAGGACAGAAATTGAATTTTGGTGTTCGTACTCGTTATTGTAAAAAAAATATTTTATTTATTCAAAAGTTACAAAATATCGATAATAACACTTTAAAAGACAATAATGACAATCTTGATAATAACAATATGGCTATACTAGATCTGACATAGATCACGTACCGTAATTACTGCGAGGACTTGAAGAAGTGATCCCTGGGAGAAGGGACAGGGTATATAAAGGCTAATAGGACTGCTGAATAAGATTCAAGGAATATGGTGTGATCTGCAGGTGCACTATGGCCTCATGGTGGCGTGACTCCTCCGTCCTTATGAGAGTGAAGCCCACTGAACTCTAAATTTAAGGATTTGGGACGGTTTGTCTATTCTGTAAATATTGAAACCAAGCTCTGGCTCTGCCATCAAAACATTCAGGTGGTTGAGGATGGGTACTTGGATTATCATTTGAAGGATTAGAACACAGTAATTCCAGTTTACAATACTGACGATAAAGATTATAGCATAAAAGATATAAACATATTACATAAAATATATAAGAAATAAATTGGGATACAGTTATATCATAAGGTTCTAATTCTTCTATTTCTATATTACTTAAGTCTATTTGTTGTAATTCCTCAAAAGTAAAATTTGTTGATACAATAGTTTTATTATTAACAGAATGATAGGAAATAAAAGGAATATTTACATTGTCAACATAAGAAAGTGGTACATTTATATTTACAAATTTCTCTTTTTCATTAAGATTAAGGAGGCTAGTAGATGGTAGATGATACATTTGTGTGTTTGTTACACTAGTTGTTACATTGCTAATATTAAAGGTTAAATATTGGTGTAATGTGGGTATAAGTTTGATTATAGGGTTTGTTCTTATTTCTACAGCTTTACAATCATTTAATTCTATATTCTTACATAATTCTAAAATACATTTGTCCTTAATCTCTATCATGTCTTTACAGTAATGATGATTATTGAATTTAATACAATTTCCATTGTAAAACGAATTTTTAAATCTAATGATTAGTTGTTCTTTAATCTTTAGAGTAATGACTTTATTATTCCTTGTAACTGGATATGACATAGCATAATAAGTTGTTTTTGGCAATGATTTCAAAGGGATTTTAATAAAATAATAAATTAATCCTGTATCTGATAGGGAACAAAATGTGGAGCTAAGTAACCAGTTTAATTCTACATTTTCTGTGATTGGTTCTCCGAACGGTATGTTTAATTGTTCTAGTTCTCTAGTCGTTAATATGCTTGGATGGGTAATTCCTAATTTACATTGTTCTAAGGAAAATTCTATATCATTTAATTGATTTTCTACTAAATCTAATACGGCTAATAAATCATGATACATTAACTTAGTAAGAGCTAAATCTGTAAAATTATTTATTTTTTCTATACTATCCTTATATTTATTTAAAACAATTATTTCTTTATTAAGTTTAGATGTTAATTCTTTATTTAATCCTAATCTAACATTTTCATTATGCTCTATGTGATACATATTTCTCTCGATTTTATTTAAAATATTATCATACTTTTCTTTGTCATCGGCGTCCATATTGCCGGTGAGCCAACTAATAGCATTGCCTAGTCCGTTAATTAAACCTCTTTTTGATCGGTTATTCCGATTTATATTTTACAATATGATTAATTTTTTCTAATATCTTGTTATATTTTTGTTCAATAATATTATGCAAAGTTTTATATTCATTACTAATTGTTAATACGTCAATGCTAATCTTAAGGGTTTGAATTTCTCTTGTTAAATTTGTAAGATTCTTATAATGTAAAAATGTGTACCAATCTTCAATTATAAAAGATGGATTAATTTGTACGATGGATGCTCCTGGTCCGTCAGATAAATCTTGTATTAGCAGGGTCTGTATCTGAACCGCAAGCGCTGCGATCAGAAGATACTTGAAACAATTCGTCGTCGAACTCAAAGTCATCTTGGCTGACTCCTGTAACATTAGACGTTTCTATTTCTTTTATGACATTCTCAATATCTTCATCAGTTATTTCTGGGTTTTTTTGACTTGTACTAGGTTTATTATTATTATTATTTGATTTCTTTTTCTTAGTGACCTTTTTCGGTCGTTTGACTTGATCAGGGTGGAGTTTTTTCTTTCTACCTTTATTTCTATTTTGAAATCTTTTATCAACATACTTTCCTTTTTCGTATTTAGGATCTATTTTCTTTTTCTGTTGTCTCTTTATATACACATCTTCCGGGATTTCTATGTCTTCTCTATTTTCATTTAACTTGCCTATTTTCCTCTCTTTATTTTGTTCTATACCTTTCTTAGTTATTTCGAAAAGCTGCTTCATTTTCCGATGGTACTCATGAACAAGATATTCTTTTATTTCCGGGGATTCATTATAAGTTTCATTAGTGATACCGAAAGTTATTTCGTTAGGGGTCATTTTAAGATCTTGATTAAGGGAATTATTATATGCTGTCGTTGCTTGCTCTAACTTATCTTCCTCTTTATCATCTTTGTTTTCTATGTTTATAAGTCTTAAAATTTCTAATAACGAAGAGCTTGCTCGATTAAGCAATCCAAGAGAGTTAGGGTGATTGGGGGTAGTATAATGTAATTCAATATTTAAGTAGTTTAGAAAATCTTTAAACAAGTTATTGTCGAATTCTCTTCCGTTGTCACATGATATTTTTTGGGGTTTTGGAAAATATGCTAAATATTTTTTCAATACTTTCATGCTTTCTATGGCATTATAACTCGTTGCGTAATAAGAAAATATTCTTTTGGAAAAAGTATCTACTATTAAATAAATGTAATAATTACTCATGTGTAAGGTATCAATCATTAAATCTGTAAAGGGTTTCTCAGGTGTGGGAGTAATTTTAAATTTTTGTTTTATAGGTCTTCTATCGTATTTGCCTTTTCCACATGTGTCACATTTGTTTATAATTTCTGTGATATGATCTTTCATATTGGGCCAATAAAATTTGGTTTTCAAAACTAAATATGTTTCATTTATACCTCTGTGGCATGTCTTGGCGATATGATAATCAAGGATAAGTAATTTCTGGTCTTCCGTGTTCTTTACATCTGGCAATAGTTTATAATATCTTTTAATTCTATTTGTGGGAAATTTTTCTCTAATGAGTGATGCAACTTTATTAAATAATGCATTATACCAATTATTTTCACTTTCTATAGAATCTGATATGGGTGAGCAGTATATGCCGTAAGTTATATTTGGTCTTAAGATTTCTAAAAGTTTTTCTTCTATTTCAAAATCTTTTTCATGATAAGGCCAAGTAAATTCAATTGTTGTTCTTTGCTTATTATTGAATATTGTTTCGCGTTGAATTTTCGCGTGTCCCTTTTTTATTATTATTTGATTTTTCTCAACATTTACTGGTCTAGATTTATCATCAACTATTAAGATTCTGTTATCGGAGGATTCTGTGGAGTGCTGCGTTGCTAAAGAAGATATATCATCTTGAATTATTTCTTGGTGTTCACCATTATTATTTTCTTCTATGTTTTCATCATTATTAATTCCTTCTAAGTTTTCATTGTTAGCTTCTTCTTGGGTTTCTTCTATTCCCATTTCTTGTAATAAATCTACGATTTCTTGTGAATAGTTATTAGGAGAATTTTCTGTATGAAAAATATCAAATTCTGGTTCTTTTAATTTCCTTTCTTCAATAGGGTAACGGGATAAATGATCGGCGACTTTATTAGCCTTTCCTTCAATGTATTTTATGTCATATTCGAAATCTTCTAACAATAATTTCCATCTAATTAATCTGGCGTTCTGTGTTTTACACGTTCTTAAATATTCTAAAGGTTTGTGATCTGAATATATGAAAAATTTTCTACCGTATAAGTAGGGTCGAAAATGATTGCAAGCCCAAATAATGGCTAAACATTCCTTTTCCGTTGTTGAGTAATTTTGTTCTGCTTTATTAAGTGTTCTGGATGCAAAACATACAGGGAGTTCTTTTCCATCTTTCTTCTGTGCTAATACTGCACCAATGGCGAAATTACTTGCGTCAGTTGTTAAGAAAAAGTCCTGATTGAAATCTGGAATTTGCAAAATGGGGCTACTACATACAAGTTGTTTCAATTTCTCAAAAGCGTTTTCATATAACTCTGGTTTGATTTCTTTTTGATCTTTTCGAAGACATCTCGTTAATGGGGAAGCTATCTTTGCGTAATTTGGTACCATTTTCCTATAGAAACCAGTTAATCCTAAAAAGCTTTTAATTTCTTTTTCATTTTTAGGGAGTTTAAAATCTTTTACTGCTTTTATCTTTTCTGGATTAGGTTCTATGCCGCGTTCGCTGATAATATGTCCGAGGAATAACAATTCTTTCTTGCAAAATTCTGTCTTATCGAGCTGAATCTTTAAGTTATGTTTTTCTAACTTTTTAAGAGTTTCTTCTAAATGTTTCCAATGGTCTTTGTAATTTTCAGAAAAAATTATAATATCGTCCATATAGACTAAAACGTTAATAGAATCTGAAAAAATGATATTCATGGCTCTTTGAAACGTTGCTGGGGCATTACTGAGTCCAAATGGCATGCGAAGGAATTCAAAGTGGCCTTGATCTGTAGAAAATGCTGTTTTTGGGATAGAACTTTCTTCGACTTTTATTTGATGGAAGCCTGAGCAAAGGTCCATTGCTGTAAATATCGTCGCTTTTCCTAATTTGCCTAAAAGGTCTTCAATATTAGGAATGGGGAATTTATCCGGGGTTGTTTCTCGATTTAATTTCCTGTAATCAATCACCATTCGTATTTTTCTTTTTCCTGATGCGTCTGGCTTTTTCGGGACAATCCAAACGGGAGAATTGTAAGGGGAATTGCTGGGTCTTATTATTTTGGATTCTAACATCTTTTTAATTTCTTCCTTAATATTTTCTTTGAATTGGTGGGGATATCTGTAATTTTTCGAATATATCGGGTCTTCGGTTTTTGTTTTAATCTTATGCTCCAATAAATCAGTGGCTGAAAGGGGATCATTTTCAGTCTTAAATACTGATGGATATTTCGATAATAATTTAATTAAATTTGATTTTTCTTGAGGAGGTATATGGTCGGTTCTGATTAGTTGGGGGATTTGTTTTATTATTTCATGGTTTCCTTTTTTATTAGAATCTGTTAATTCTACTTCTTCTTTTTGCAAATAGTATAAAGGTAAATATATGGTTTCGTTAACTTTACTGTCGATTATTATATTTTGATCATAGATGCCAGGTTTAATTTTAATCTTATCATCTTCATAGTCAATAAAATATAGATTTTTATTTTGTTCTACTTTTATCTGATTTTCGCCTTCTTTCAAAACTAATTTTAAAACTTCGTCTTCCATAATAAAATCAAACTCTGTATAGCGAGTTTTTATTTTGTTGGTTTCGAAATCGATATTAAATTTCATTTCCCTCATTGTCTCATTTCCTAGTAGTATTTCGTAATTGGGACTGAAATTAAATAGATAAAATTTTATTTTTTCGGGGTTTTTAAGAAAATTATTTCTGCAATAAACTGAAATAGATTCCGTGCCAAGTTCTTCTCCGGTTGCTGTTTTTATTGTAAAATTTTCTTTTTCTCTTTCAACATCTGGTGGTACAATGTCTGGTCTTATATAATTCTTCCAAGATCCGGTATCAATAAGCCATTTACGATTCGCGTGGTCTTTAACATAAGGCAGTTGGCTTTTATTCTCTTCTTTTATGTGTTTTGATTGTCTGGCGGGCCTTTCTCTAAAAAAGAATTATTTGGATCTAATTTTTCTAATTTCTCTCTTAATTCTCTGATTTCTTGGTCTTTCGGGTCTTCTTGCTGAATTTGGAAATTAGGCTGTTTCGGTTTATTCCCGAATGCGCTAACTGTTCTCATGGATACAGTTGGATTTTCATCTTTCTTATTATTATTATAATTTTGATTCCGGTATCGACCTGAACCGTTGAAATACCTTTGTTGTTCTTGACGGGGCCATTGTTGGTAATAATTATTATTATTATTATTCTGCCGGTAGTCTTGTGGAGGTTCTTGTTGTCGATATTGATGCTCTTGTCTTTGATTATGTGGGTTATACGGGTTATTGGGATTTTGCCAATTATTAAATCGTTTGTGATGTTTTTTATCGAACTTTTTCTTATGGTCGAAGCCTCTTTTGTAATCATGTTCTCCGGGTCTTCTCATATTTCCCGAATTTATGAGGTCATCGAAGAGTAGATGGTTCTCATTCTGAATTAAATTTCTCAAATCATCTAATGTTCTTAACTTTTCTGCTTTAGTCATAAGATATGTTCTTATGTGAAGGGGCATGTTAGTGTAAAAAAAATAAAGAATACTTTTCTCTAATGCGCTAATAATTGTTTCTCTATTTGGTGTGTTTTCTATCCGATGTTTAGAAATTATTAAAGTGCGGATCTTATCAATTCTTTGAAGGAAATCAAGAGGGTGTTCCTTATGATGTATTTTGTTATTAAATAATTCATGCGATAATTGTTCAATTGAGCGGCTGTCTCTGAAGGTTCTTTCGAGATAATTTAGTAATTCTTCAACACGACTAAATTCGCACGTTGTATTTATATAATCAGCTTCATCCGTAAGTTTTGCTAAAAGTTTACTTAATAATCTTTGTTCGTTTAGTTCCTTAAACGAGTTGTCCGGTTTACACACGATTTGGTAAACTTGTCTACAAACTGTCACGAATTTTAACAGATTGTGTGGATTTCCATTAAAATTAGGGATATGATCGTAGTCTGCCGATTTAATTTGAAAGCTTGCCATATTTGTAGTTAATATTAAATTATTTACTCGCAGGATTAAAGAATTTAAATAATCATCAGACATAAAATTACAATAGTAAAGGAAATTAACTTACAAAAATTGAGTACGCTGTCAAAATAATCTTCGACGGGGTGTGAAGATCTGTCCTTGAGCTGGATACCTGACGACAGTGAAGTCCGGCCAAGGTTGAGTGCAGATAAGAGACTTTGCCTGCGTTGCGAGATGCTCGGGGTGAGTGAACTCGTCCAGAATCTGAAGATCTCGAAGTTGGTAGTCCTCGGTAGGTAAGCCAAAATCTTGAGTCTTCACAGGTGAGGAATCCTAGGCGGTAGTCCTAATTCTGGATTTGAGGAAAAAGTTCGGATCTGCGGAAACTCGGTTCTTAAAACTGCGATAAAAATATGCAGTCCCTATTCGGGCGCCAATTTTGGTGTTCGTACTCGTTATTGTAAAAAAAATATTTTATTTATTCAAAAGTTACAAAATATCGATAATAACACTTTAAAAGACAATAATGACAATCTTGATAATAACAATATGGCTATACTAGATCTGACATAGATCACGTACCGTAATTACTGCGAGGACTTGAAGAAGTGATCCCTGGGAGAAGGGACAGGGTATATAAAGGCTAATAGGACTGCTGAATAAGATTCAAGGAATATGGTGTGATCTGCAGGTGCACTATGGCCTCATGGTGGCGTGACTTTGAAAAAGTCCCGATTTTTTAACATTTTTTTTTAAGATAGCGGACGAAGCAAAAGAGTGAAGATGACGGTAACTTGTGTCAAGCAATACATAACAGTCCTAAAATATTGTTTTTGTTGATATTTCAACAAATAAAATAAAATGACACACCTTTTAGAGGGTGAACCCTCATTTTCAACCTTTATTGTCCGGTTAAATTCCTCTGTTAAATTACTCTATTAAATTGCTATTTAAGCACGGTCACACTATTCCAAACAAAATAAAAAAACACATGTTACTAAAGCCAATATGATTTGCCTGAATTGCATGGTATAAAGTGGCCGTTTTGTTCTGTAGATTTATGTAAAAAGGATGTTTTAACTTCACAGACGTACACTTGTCTTAGATATGAAATTTTAATTTTGTACGACTTATCGTTTTTGTACTAGACTGATCACACACACACATGTAGGTATAGATAAGTGAAAGTAAAATTGAAGTAATAAATTATTATAGAAAATTAACACTCGTACAAAGAGGAGAGGGTAAATAATAATAAAAACGAATACAAATAATGTTTTAAAGTTTTTTGTTAATATTTATTTGATAATATTGATATTTGATCAACAAAGCTAAAAGAAAACTTATTGGAGGCTTTGAATTCGCCAAGATATTTTTTACAACATTTATTAATGTTATTAATCGTCTATGTTTGATCTGCAAAATGATTGGTGAAAAGAAAAAAAAAATCTTTATGAAAGGTCTTTAGAAGAAGAATGATTCTCCGACGGTTTGTTCTTGTCCTAACGAAGCCATCCATTTGTATTCCGCCCAGGAACTGCGTGTTGATATAATCAAGGAGCTAAATTGACACCATAACATCCTTTCAGTTCAATAAAAAATTACGACCCCGTGAATCAATTAACTGCGTATGAATGAATATGTAGATTACTCTCCCCTAACTAACTTCTCTGACACGGGTTTTTAAAATATGACTGTACGAGGGAAGCATAAAGGACTGCAGTATTTCTAATTGACATATTCAACTGTATGAATACATTATTTTATCTCAAGATATTTAACAATTTCAACTGAATAAATTATACATTCAGAATTGAGATATTACTTTTGTTATAATTAAATGTGATATAATTTTCATAATATCGAAGATATGAATATAAATATAACTTTATTTGATTTCGGGATATGCCCTATACAAATATACTTAGTAATAATAACCATTATTGGCTGAATTTATAATATGGAATATAAAACATATTCGAAAAAATCAGGTAAAAATATATTCTTTGACTTTATTATTTACCTCTGGTTTCCATAATAACGAAACATCAAAGTTATAGAAACTTACGACACATAATAGTGCTCTATAAATGGTTACATGACATAAATAGCTCGAAAAAAAGACTGTAAACATAAGTTTCATTACGAATATTTTAATGTATTCTTGAGATGTATGTTTTTTCTTTAGAGATACGCAATTTTTTCTTTAAAACTTTTAAGAAGTTTTCAAAATTACTCTCAATAACAAAAACAGTTAAAAGATTTAAAATTGAAGTTTTTGTTTTGGAAGCTATAGGTGATTCTTCTCTTATCATACTTCAATTACATATTTTATTTACGGTTTAATAAATTAAATGAAAACAATAAATTAATAGAGCTACTTTCAACACATTTCTGTTTTCAACTGAATCCTCATTCATTCTTTAAGTGTATTATAAACTGTAATTAAATCATTGAGCAGCGCAAAATATAAATAAATAAACTGAATTAAATGAAGGTTTACGACGAGTTATTACACTATGGTCTACTTTTATTCCTGGCCAATAAATGGAATATTTGTACTGACCAACTAGGTTTTCAAAGATGCACGTGAAACTTTATATTATCATATAAATTAAAAGTAAATGTTAATCTGTTGAAAAGAAGCCACTGGAGAGTTTTTCTCTAATCATAAAAATAAGCAATTAATATTCAAGAGCTTCTCAGGTTTGTATTAAACGGAAAATAATATATTTTTTTTATTCCATGAATTATAAACTATAATAATCTTTCTTTTGTTGATTCAACATTATTTTTATTATAAAGCATAGTATATACCGTGATATTTGAAAAAAAATATTAAGTTTGGTTTGACTGCTGTTGCTAAGACCAGTAAATTCCTACCTGTTCAATCAAATAAAAAAAAAAAAAAAAAAAAAAAAAAAAAAAAAAAAAAAAAAAAGGCATATATATATAATATATATATAATATATATTATATATATATATATTAAGTTATTAATAATTCAATATACAAATCAAATCAACCGGAGAAAATTCTAAATCACCAAACATCCTTAAAATGAAGCTCTTCTCCTAAAAAGGAGCCCTATCTAAGAAAAATAAGATGTCAATATATATTCTCTTTTGTTGTATCTTTGTTTTAAGTGCTTTGAAAAATAATTTTAATATTACATATATGCGAAAACCTTGTAACATTTTAATAATAATAATGTAACCTTAATATATCAATAACAATATGTATTTTATATAATAATCGATAATATTATATAGGTTATGCTTAGTAATATATAATTATTTTTTGAAATTTCTACTGTGAAAAATGATGAAAACGATAGTAAACAACTATCATCTATTTACCATAATATTGGTCGGCTAATAAACCTTCTGAAGATCAAACATCACACATACTTCTCTCAATTTTATTAGAAATTGAATAGTGGATATATACATACATAATAATTATGGATATATTTAGTTGACCCTTGATAATTACATGAAGGAATTAGTCCGGGTGTCAGTCAGTAAAAGAAACCATTAAATAGTTTTAATTATTTATTTTTAGTTAACGTTTTGACTCCTATTGTATAGGCAGGAGTCGTTGTTTGTTGCTAGCTCTCGCCAAGTTCTGCGCATGCGCATATGTATAGCAGTCATCTTTCAAATCGGCTCTTGGATTTCATGCTTTTTCAGTTTGAATTCTCTTCAGTGCAATCTTGAAAACATCACCAGACTTCAGGATAACAACAGCAGTAAATATTGGAGCAAACAACAGTAAGTTTTGTTACAATTTACGGTGTAAAGTGAATGCTGGGTAACCTCTTCACATCAGCTGATTGCCAATAGCTCGGCAAGGCCGGGATTGGTTTTCTTTTCTATAGTTATTGTTTTATTACTAACATCTAGTTATTTTCTTATTATCTTCTTCACATGAAATGCGATATTTTCACCAAGTGATGTCCTCCAAAGCATCAACTAAAAGATCTAGATCTAGTGGTTCAATCACGTCTCCCATAAAACAAAGACCCCGCCGTGATACTAATAAAAATTAAATCAACAAGCAACCCCTTCAGGTTCTAATACAGAATCTGAACCACAGCCTGGCACATCGTCACAGGGGATGACTGACGAATCTCCGTTTTTCACCCCAAATCCTACATAATGAAAAAGAAAACATGGAATCTTCTCCTACACCCAGTGAACCACGGCCTCCACCGATATTTGTCAAAAATATTAAAAATTTCCAGTTGTTATGTGCGCAAT
This sequence comes from Piezodorus guildinii, assembly GCA_023052935.1. Classification (NCBI taxonomy): domain Eukaryota; kingdom Metazoa; phylum Arthropoda; class Insecta; order Hemiptera; family Pentatomidae; genus Piezodorus; species Piezodorus guildinii. Next base: position 173,717,917 of record CM041292.1, on the reverse strand, counting down.
TAAACAAGATTACCGAATCCACCAGCTACTACTGTATGAGTAGAATCAATGACACCAAAATATCACCGACCACCGCCGAGGCATATGGAAAAATTTTGAAATACCTAACTGAAACTAAAGCGGATTTTCACACTTATCAGCTACGGCAAGAGAGAGCTCTTAGAGTTGTGATCAGAAATCTACAACCTTCAACACCAGTTGAAGAAGAACTCATGGAGATGGGTTACAAAGTGCGACAAGTCACTAATGTCATAAAAGATAGAGTTCAACTGCCTCTATTCTTCGCTGACTTGGAACCATTAGCAGGAGTAGAAAAAATTTATGATCTAAAAAGACTGTATTATACAAGTGTAAGAGTCGAAAAATCTTATACAAAGAGAGAAATTGTTCAGTGTTACAATTGTCAGGCGTATGGTCATACCAAAAATTACTGTCATCACATACCACGCTGCGTGAAATGCGGTGAACAGCACAAGTCTGTGGACTGTACAAAACCGAAGTCAACACCCGCTGTATGTGCTCATTGCCTCAAGGACCACCCGGCCAACTACAAAGGATGCCAAATCTATAAGGAACTAAGGACCAGGTATCAAAAACCCCAAGTACTGGATGAAACAACAAGACAGGCTAGAACTAGAAGAGAACCCTCAAAATTAATCGATGCCAATGTATCATTTGCCCACTTACTTGGAGGTGGGAACCAATGTACTGAAGCCGAGGCCCTGCCGGAACTACAAAATGTACCTCAATATCCTCAATCCATTCCACAAATACCTCTTCCTCAAAACGTAATCAGTCCTAAAAATCCTCATCCACAACAAATCTCTCATATTCCCCCTCCTTCAAATGCCACAGATCTTACCAGTTTGATGACATCCTTCATTTCTGAAATCAAATCCCTTGTCATGCCCCTAATAACAATCCTCACGAATCTTGTATCAAATCTTATTCCTAACTTAAAAAATCCATAAATGACCTCACCTAACTCCTTATCTATTCTCCTATGGAATGCGAATGGTGTTAGAACTCACACTGACGAACTTACAGCCTTACTCCAAGACAAAAAAGTTGACGTTGCACTCATTACTGAAACTAGACTAACCACTAAACAGTACTTCAAAATGCCTGAATACACAACATACCGGCCAGACCATCCAGACGGCAAAGCCCATGCCGGTACTGCTGTCATTGTCAACCGATCCCTCTCCCATCACTTACACCCACGATTTCCTACAAGCCACCTCTATTATAATCAAGACCTTTTCCTTTCCGCTAGTCATCGCATCAGCATACTGCCCTCCTAAAAATTCTATTTCTATTACCCAATTTGGTTCCTTCCTCAACTCATTGGGGAATCACTTTATTCTGGGTGCAGACTTAAACGCGAAGCACCAACAATGGGGTTGCAGAACCACAAATACTCGTGGACGGACATTGCAGTCTGCACTCAACTCCAGACGCCTTAATCTCCTACCTCCCGATTTCCCTACCTACTGGCCAACAGATCCTAACCGTAATACAGACATCCTCGACTTCTTCATCCACAGCGGATTAGGCTCCCTGAACTATTCCGTAACTCGCCTTGATGAACTATCCTCTGATCATAGTCCATTAATCCTAAATGTATCCATGACTCCTATTCCGAAACCTTTCCGACCGTCATTCATCAGAGGCCCCATCAACTGGAACCTCTTCCGCGAAATCCTCACCAATGATATCGACCTCAGAGTAACTCTCAAAACCCCTTCTGACCTTGATGATGCCGTATATTCCTTTACAACCTTGATTCAACAAGCTGCCTGGACTGCCTCCTTTCCTAAACAATCCCAAATTATTCCTTACAAATGCCATTTACCACAACACCTGACGGACCTCATCAACACCAAACGCCGGGCCAGAACATTATGGCAACGCACCCGCCACCCAGAAGATCGCCGCTCTTATAACTTTTATTGTAGAAAATTAAAGCGGGAGTTGGCGACCTTTCGTTCCCAATCGTACAATTCCTACTCTCCTCTCTCTCGACTCGTGACAATTCTCTGTGGAATGTCACGAAGAGAATCCTGAATACTCACACGATTTCCCATCCTCTCCTGCGCGGTGATAGTTCCTGGGTGCTTCTGACAAGGATAAGGCCCAGGAATTTGCACAGCACCTTTCCAAAGTTTTCACTCCTCATCCTGAGTTGGATTCAAACCATACTTCAACAGTTGAACAGTTCCTTACTTCGCCAATACCACTCTCCTTACCTCCTAAAGCAGTTAATCCCTCTGAGGTCAAATATCTTCTTAAAAAGCTTCCTCTCCGTAAATCCCCTGGATATGATCTCCTCACGCCTCAGATCTTAAGACAACTTCCACAGAAAGCCTAGACATTCCTTACATATCTTTATAACAGTATCCTACGCACTACCTATTTTCCTCTCTTATGGAAACATTCAACTATCATCCTTTTCCTGAAACCAGGCAAACCTTCCAACAGCACGTCATCTTACAGACCTATTAGCCTACTTCCGATCCTCTCAAAAATTTTCGAAAAGCTCCTACTAAAACGAATCCTAGATAAATTTAAAAATTTTCCTTCGCATCAGTTTGGATTTCGTTCTCAACATTCCACAGTTTAGCAAGGACTCCGAGTTGTGGATCACATTTTCCTCTGCCCTTGAGTGCAAGGAGTATTGTTCGGGTGCCTTTCTGGACATAGCTCAAGCTTTTGACCGGGTGTGGCACCCGGGATTGCTCTTTAAGCTCAAACCCCATTTACCTCAATCCTTATACCTAATCCTCCGATCCTATTTATCAAACCGCTCCTTCCGAGTTCGCTGTGGTTCCGAATTTTCCAAACATTATACTGTTGAGGCCGGTGTTCCTCAAGGCAGCGTCTTAGGACCCGTCCTCTACATCCTCTACACCGCCGATATCCCTACCGATCCCGATACCTTTCTGGCAACATTTGCTGACGACACAGCCATTTTATCATCCAATTCCGATCCTGAAGTAGCATCTCTAAATCTCCAAAGGCACCTTTCCCTTGTCGAAGACTGGTGTAAGGCTTGGCGAATTAAGGTGAACGAAAGCAAATGTACACACGTCACCTTCATCCTTCGACGTAAATCCTGTCCAACAGTTAAATTCAATTCCATACCGCTTCCTTCCTCAGACACAGTCCGGTACCTTGGCTTTTTACTAGACAAAAGACTGACGTGGAACCCACATAAGAGACTTAAAAGGATAGAACTCAACCGCAGATTCGGCCGGTTATACAAATTACTAAACAGAAAATCTCATCTTACAGTCGACAACAAATTACTAATATATAAGACAGTACTGAAACCTATATGGACCTACGGACTTGAACTATGGGGACAACTAAACATTCTAACATCAAACGTATCCAATCCTTCCAATCCAAAGTCCTCCGAACAATAGTTAATGCTCCTTATTACGTTACCAACTGTACCCTACACCATGACCTTAATATTCCATTTATTTTAGACCTGGTACCATCCAAATTCTCCAAATTCCATCAGAATCTTCTTCATCATCCTAATCCTCTTGCTCAATCGCTTTCCAGTTTCACCTATCCCTACAATCATCCTCGAAGATTGAAACGGCAGTGGCCCCGTGAAGTTTTGTAAACATTTATCTGGAGTTCTGACACTGGTCAGATCCTCCACTCATGTACTGTATGTTTGTGGCTATTCTGCTCTGGCTCGGCCTCCACTGGCATACACCAGTGAAGCGCTGAGTGGGAGGCGCTGGGATCTCTTGGATTCCGCTTCTCCCCCCACTTGTGGGGGGAGCAGCCGAGTCTAGGGTTCCTTTGGCTGATTGTATATATTGTATATAGTTAAGTTTGCTTGTATGATTTTTATCTATTTCCCAACTTGTATTTATCTCTACTACAGGTTGTTGTTTTGATTTGTTTCTTGTTTTTTATTTTTTTGTATATATTTGAATTTATTTATTTCCGATTTTATGTAATTTAACTTTATCATTATTGGCTGTATATATTGTATGAATGTGTACTACATCTCTATTACTACTGTTCATTATGCAACAAATTGTAATATTTCTCAATAAAAAAAAAAAAAAAAAAAGCTCTCGCCAATATGTCATTGGAGTGCTGGCAATGGCTGGCTTCTCCACTCTTGCCCTGAGTGTATGTGGCTCCCGCGCCCTCGTTCAGCCTCCACTAGCTCTCAAGACCAGTGACGCAGTTGAATGAGAGGCGCTGGGATCTTCTGGCATTGTGCCACGACATCTCGTGGTTTGATTAGGTGATCCCAGGGGCAGGTTGTAAATATGTATGAATGTGATCAAGGTTGTTATTATTATTTTCTTTATAATTATTTATTTAATTTTGTGTATATATTTTGTTTCTTTCTTCTTTGTTTAATCTTTATTAATTATTTATTTTAATTTTATTTATAATGTATTAATGGGATGAATGATTTCTTCTATCTGTAATACTCATTGCCCCAGAAGGTGGCAGATTGTATTATCTCTTATTAAAATAAATCAAAATAAAAAATCTCTCGCCTAAAATTGGCCCCGATGATCCGCAATGGGGTCAAAACGTAGGCAAGAACTAAATTGTTTAAACTATTTAATTGTTTCTTTTACTAACCGCTACCCGTACTAATTCATTCCTCAATATATTGTCTGATTTTATGACCGTAATTAATACTGTTCATTTGCTATATTTGATTTTAGTAATGCTTTTCTTTTAATGTGTAGTAAGTAGTATTTTTTAAATATTTTTCTTAACGTTTAGAATAATATTTAAGTAGAAGTTGTCATATCACCTTATGACACAATTCCACTCACTGTATATTTTTTCTGTAATACTCATCTATGTAATACTGATCTATGTTCTGTGATGCACCGGCTACTAAGATGTAACGTGTGATATCTTTCTGGTAATCTTTAAACTTCCGTTGATAAATTGCTTTTTGTATTTTTAGTAAATACAAATTCTAAAATTAAATTAATTATAAAGAAGAGCAGTTTTAGCGATGATAATGTGAAGAGGGGTAGAATAAGGTTATGAGACATCTTGTTTGTTCAGAGAAGCTACCTGAGGGCGCTAAGTGCTAAATCAATTAGGCAAGTTATAAATGGTTTCTTCTAACGGAGATTTATCGACTTTTATAACTGAATGAAAGCACCCCCCTTTGTGTCCTGCCCGCCCGAAATTCCATTCACCCTTTCTCCCTACCCTTCCATCTTTCATACGTATTCTTAGTGACCCTGAATATATCTTGACTACGTAGGTTATCGGTATATATTAATTTTTTGTTAATAGTCTACGTTTTTATTTATTTAAAAAAAATCATTAATTTTTTTTTGGTTTGCTTAGATCTTAAGCCAATATTAACATTGTCCAAAGTATCAATGTTTGTTTTTCTTTTTATAGTTTTCGGATGTTATTTCATTGATTAATCTCCTTGTAAAAAAATTATCTCTCTCAAAAAAAAAAAAAAATAAATAAAAGACATTCTTACTGTTTTTTGCCATGATCAAGCTTAGACACTAGGTACCCCTCCCATTTTTAGGTACCCACTTAAAAGAGGCTTGGTGGCCCCCAGGAGTGTCTCCGTACTGCACTGCTGAAATAACAGAGTAAATAATTCTTCTATCACAACCGGATTTGAACTCAGAACCTGTAAAACATTGATCCAGTGTTCTATCCACATTAATCGAAGTAGTTTTTTGAAGATTTTAATTCACAGATGTAATGTGACAAAGTTCTTTGAATTCGGAATGATTTTCGAAAGGCTGTAGTACCTATTTTCTATCTACTAAGTAGTTGCTTTCCAAACGAATATAAAATAAATAAAATGTGTTATTCAATCGTCAGTTTTTTTTTCTCCTCAAATATCTTTATTTACACCTGTCAGAAGATTATTGACAATCAGCAAATGTGCTGTACAAATAGGAGATCTGATATGGTAAGCATGGGGAAGGAAAGTGCCCAGCACCCCTTCCAAGGCTTTAATTTAGCAGAGGAGGTCTCTCATCTAGCTTTTCTTTAGCCTTCTTCTGACTGGAATTTCAGGTACTGACATGTCGTTAATCATTCTATTTTCGTGTTCTTTAAGTTTACTGTAAAAACAAGAATAGAATGTTCGTACATGTTGGCCAACTGTTGGTTGTTGTAAGTCCGTATGTAGGGTTCTATTGTTTACGTACCAAGGAGCTGTCGTTATGAGTCTTAAACTTTGGGTTTGAAATGATTGCCGTTTTTGTATGTCTTTTTTGCTGATCCAAAAATTTGTGAAGCGTAAGTCCATATTGGCTTAAGAAGGTATGTGTATGTATTCACTTTCTGTCTATTTTTTAATTTTGATGACTAAGATAAAAGATAATATATTACATTCAGTCGGTGGTTGAGAGTCTGTCTTTTCATCTTGACATGTGGGCTCCAAGTCATCCTTCGATCGAGTGTCAGTCCCAGGTAATGTACAGTGTTGTTCTGAGGAATTTGGTTGTTGTCGATAAAAACGTCTTTGTCTTTTTTGTGTTTCATTTTATGATTTAATATTTCCACTGTACTGGGAATTTAGTAGTCCTAAGTATACAATTGAGTATTGTCGTGAGGGACACTAGAGCTTTCTTGGATTTGGATTAGATGGAGCGACTCGGCAGTTATTAAATCATAACCTGGGGCTTTTCTTTTGGGTAAGTGTCTGATTTGTTGTGCGACTTGTGAAGGAATAAAAGATATAGGAGGTAGCGTTAACTATAGTGGAATGTCCAGAGTACTTTTAACTAAGTTTCCATTTTTTGCATTTGGGTAGTCAGTCGGTGGTATAAAAAAGAGAAAAGATGATCAGCAAAAATTTTAGATTTTTCTCTATCTGACAGGGCCCACGAACATTTTCTTTTCGCAGTGGTATTGTCTAAATATCAAACCGATTTGATTGCGCCTTTACGCAACTGCATTAAATAGACGTGTCAAGATAGAGGAGCATGGAGTGTGGTTATAGTTTATAGGCACATCCTAGCGGCGAGTTACTGAACTAATATTGAAATGCAATGGGTTTTAAAAACCCATTTTATTCAAATGAAATACAGTTAGAATGTGTTTAACACAATAAAAAAAAATGTATTAGAAAATAGTATATACAATACTTTTTTTTTATGTTTATTTATTCGTATATATTACAATTTGTCATAATGGACAATAATAATATCGCTAAAGGATCACATTCATACAATATGAACATAAGGTAAGTCAAATTACATAAAATGAAACCAAACTAAATAAACGTATACAATAACAGAATTTCTAGATAAAATAAATATATACAATAATTCCTTCCTTGTTGTTCAATACTGAATTTTGAAATAATAAGTGACGTGGTTGAAGGTCGAAGGTCCTAGCTGAATTAGCCCATAAACCTTTCGGCCCAGCATCGGCAATGTAAAGACTTCTTTAAATAAAGGCGATAAAAAAATTATCTCTTTTTTTGACCTAGACATGTAGTCATCAACAGGAACGTGATCGCCAATGTAGCTGATCTGAGAGGCGTTATCTCTCTCAAGAAGGGAACACCAGTCCTCACTTTACCCGGTCGTTGAAGGGGAGTATTGCTAACAGATGGCAATCGATATGGGATGAGGGTCCAGTGAACATATAGACTCACATAAAGCGATGAATAATACCATGCACTACTTCCAGCCGTAGTAAACGACCCTGAAGCAACCATCTGCCTCAGAATAGGCCATTTCTGTCTGACACATGCTTAACACATAACCAGAAAAACAACTCCGCAAAGCCAAAAATGTGGCAATAACCTCAGCATCTTCGAAGAATATCTTCATGGCTATGCAGTGTTGCAACAACTGGGATCACCATCACTCGAATAAAGAGCATTGAAAGATAATAAAGCCATATAGTTTCTATAGCGGTAAAAACTGAAAACATCGAAATAAGGTCCGTCAATATTTAATTTCCTTAAATATATATAAAGTATTTAATAAGGGAAAGTATTGAACATTGTCAAATATGATCTTTCGCCAGAAATAAACGTTTTAGTTTTCCCTGAGTCTCAATGACTTAGTTCCGCAGAAGGCCTGTGTCAGTACGACAAGGCCACTTTATGAGCTTTTTCCGACGATATTGCAGTCACGAGCAGCAGCTCAAATGCCAGTAAGGCGCTCAAAAATAACTTAAATGCCACTTAAAAACTTTTCAGTTCACTTTTCTTAAAAAATTAAATGTGTAATGCGAAAAATGTTCAGTCTTAACCACTTAATATCATCTCCAAGTTTACTTTTTTCCAAATTTGGCGAAATCAACAAAAAGAGTGTCCAAACACTACAAAACTGCATTTAAAGAAGAATCGCAAATGGGACGCGATTCCAAAGAGTAAAAACAACAAAATTACATGAAGTGTTGAAATTAGCAATAATTAAACATTTTTTAAGCGAGAGGAACCTAAAGTTTTTTGAATCAACAAAATTTGTATGTAAGCCTTTCTTTAATCAAGAGAAACCCCCAGCAATACATCAGCGATGGCAGAAACTCAATAAATAAATAAATTAGAATAAGTTTTAGTCAAAGGCCGAAATAAACTTGAAGGTGAGCCCCATCACCTGAATTATTACTTTAAATGTTATTACTCTCCAGAAGCTACGTTGAAGAGATGAAACTCCTTAAAATGAATGGTTGCAGAAAAAGGAGAACCTTCCAGCATTGTAACTTTAAGAAGAGAAAATAAGGGGATACAAAAAAAAAGAAAAAAAAAGCCATACCTAACTGAAATTTTATATTTTAGATGAATATATGCTTGTTTGAATAGTTCGACAAACAAGGAATGATATGGATTTATTACCTCTTGAAGATTTTTTTTTTCATCAACTGCTGAAACGATTAAAAATCAACTCCGATTAGCATAATTGAAATAGTCACAATAGGCTTAAAATTGCCAATTTTCAAAATTTCTTTCTGTAAAATACCTTTGAAATTGTCCATTCGCAATATTTAGCGATTTCTTAATGTCATTATTGTTGCAAAATGAGTAAATATGAAAGAAATCAGTAACAAAGTGAAGGAGGATTTTCTCAGATTAAATATTTATTCCCTAATAAGAAAATTAATATAGATGTATGATATGCCTTTGGAAGTCTAAAGTTTTAAGGAAAACGTTATTTTACGTACAAAGTTTTAGAAGGTGACGCAAAGTGAAAAAAGGGCATAAACTGAATCGATCGAAAAGATAATAATTTCTATTCTTACATTAATAAATCTAAAATAAATGTTTTATGTAAAACTTAATCGAATTCTTTTTCAACATTAAAGTTCTTTAAAATGAAAGCATCAGGTATGATTATTTGGCAATAGATTTTTATAGTTATTTATGCTTTGGATATTTAAGTCCAGTTGTTAGTCTTTTCTATGTGTGTTATGTTTTAGATATTGTGTGTTGTGTCAATTTAAAGAGTTTATACGGCGCACAGTGGAAAATATGACCGATTTAGGTGGACAAAATTGTGAAGCTTTTCCATATTTCATCTTTGTGATCCCAGTTTACGGAATAAAATATGAAGAAAAAAAATATTTAAAAAAAATATAGAGAGATACACTTTATTCATAAATAAACAAACAAAATGATGCTGCCCAACTTAATTGGGTTGCTATAACACAGCATACCGATTTTTTTCCTACAGGAATATTCTTAATATTTTATTTAAATATAAATACAATATATTTTTTTTTTTACTCTTTTAAATTTTTTTTTCCTACTTATTTTTCCTGTTCTTTTTTTTTTTTTTTCTCTTTTCCTTCTCTACTGTTTCACATTTTCTTACAAATACTTAGATATATCTATACATATACACCAAAGATTAAATTAAAAAAAAAACAACAACAAATTATATATACATTAAACAACTACATACTAAAAAATCACACTATCATCAATAAAAACAATACCAAAACACTCAGCACCCAAAATCAATATTTTATATTAAAATAATCTGTTAAAATTAAAATATAACTGAACACAGATGCACATGCATGCCCCTCCAATTATACCTGTTAGGAGTAGATGTGATAGTGTATAATTCCCAGGGAGTCGAGAACCACACTTTCTGCTATCCTTGCTACGTCTTTTAAATCGACACCTATGTCCTCCATGAAGCTCCTTGTTGAACCTGGCACAGCTCCGCGGGCTCCGAACCAAAGGCCTTTTACGTAAAAGTCTCTCTCGCCTTGGCTCTCGCGGAACTTTTCCTTGAGGAAAGGGATACATTTTTCGTAGATTCCTCTCCTTTCCCTTTCCACTTTACTTGCCTGTTCAAGGTCGTTAGATTCATATCTCACGGTGGGATCCAGAATGACAGCCGAATTTCCGGTCTTAGGAAATGCCACGATATCAGCATATCGCGTGGATCCATCCGTATCCACACAGTAAACTTCCTCGAAGCAGGCAAAATCTCGTTCTTTAAGGAGCCTCATCAACTCATGCTTTACTCTATGGTGACGGCGTGTTATCAGGAGGGAGTTGTTGGGACATTTTCCCAGCACGTGAGCTGGTGTTTCTGGCTCTCTGTTGAATTTGCGACAGAGGGACCCAACATCTCTGACCTGTCCGCTGACACCTGGGACTCCACGCAGAAGGGTGCATAATTGATATTAAGTTTCAGGGCATTGGACCATTCAGACCCCGAAAGTATCTGCTTTTCGTACATAAATTTGTTAGCTTTCGGGGTTTCTTTAAAATGTCGTACCCCAATGCCCTGCCACCTGCAGCTGGCCCATTCCTCGAACGAGTTTTCTCGTAGCGACTGTAATTTTATATTAATAATTAATTTTTTGCCTAGATTGGCGAGTGCACAGTGGTCAAACATCAAATTTATTTGTTAAAATCTAAAACTTACCTACTTTTTACGTTTGAAGTCGCAGAATACGGAAAAAAATAATAAGAAAATTGTAATTATGGCTCGGAGTTGCTAAAACCTGCTAATAGATATATTTTATATGATTTAGGAAACTCTTCAAATTATAGATTGTAAAACTTTTGATTCGGAGTTTTGTGTCTAAAAAAAATTATCTTTCATCCAAAACGCAAAAAATCGCAAACATTCTTTGTAATATTTAAAGACTAGAGATTGATAAAACAAATCCTACAAACAAATCCTTGGGGTAACTTAGGGGTTATATAGTTTTTCGTTATTGAATAGGGGCTTACATTAACAAATTGTTAATTTAACTCAACAGGTAGATTGCAATGAATTTTAAATAACGAGTTTGGAAATATAATGTCTTACATGTCTCAGCAATGTCCATTGTTAAATAAAGTGCGACTTTGAGATAAACACTCCTTGAACACAATAAATGACCATCGAATAAAGATAATCCCACTGTTACTGCCTGTTATTAGGCACTTGTGCGAACAAGAATGATTCACTCATTTATTATTTATTTGAAAACACGGTATGGCGGGAAATATTAGTATTAAGAGTCTTGATAACTAATAATAAAAAGATGAAGCATTAGAAAATTCAAAACTTTTGACTTGACTTTTGTCACTTGATTTTGTGATTTTGCTCACTGTGTGCCACACCCTATGATGAAGCCTAACATTATCAAAAATATAGTGCACGCAATGTACGACTTTCACTTCAAGGGTTAAAATCAATTTGAGAATTTTTAAATACAGTTGAAGATGAAAAATGGTCAAAGAATTAATTACATCGAGTTTTGATAGAATAATGTTTTTTTTTTTTTTTTTCTAAAATCTTTAGCTTTCTAACGGCATATTATATGTCTATATGACTGTCCTTACGTTCCCAAAACCAAAAATTACATATTCATTTTTTTTTGCTCAATTCTCGTTTAGTTAGCTATCAAATTCGTTTAACTTTTATATTTACCCGTTTTTTGTTCACAATACTAACAATATAGTGAAGATATTTTTCTAATCTACAAAATTGAAGGTACTTTAGAGGAAGAGCATATAAAATATTGGCATTTAAGCCCTGTCAGACTATTTTAATCAGAATGAAAATTACATATCAAGAATGAATATGAAATTTTACATAGATGTAGCGAGTTTAATCAAAATTGTTCTGCCGTTGTTGAGGAAATTGGAAAAAAGGTACAAAATAAAGTTGTTCTTCTGGTTAGCCGATTTTGATGTAAAAGTTTCTGTGGCATATACGCTTTTAGAATATGAAATTTCAGTTTTTTACAACTTATTGTTTTCGAGCTAGACTTGAAACACACACAGAGCTTTTTTGCGAGACTAGGTCATTTGGAATCAACGCACCCTAAAACGTGTACTTCTCGGAATCACCAGTCGCTTAGTGGCTAGCTCAACAGCCTTCTATGCCGAAGGACACCGGTTCAAACGTGCAGGGGGCTCTAGAATTATTTAATGGTAGTAAAAAATCCTTAATTGTTCTGTATTTCGGAGGGAAAGTAAAAAGGTGGTCCCGAGCCTCTGTGATATCATGTACTCGTTAAAGATCCCTATCCTAATTTAATCTGGAGAGGCAGAATTTAATACTCCCACTGTAGCATCATTATACTAGACACAGCAGTGTTAAGCAAACGTGTATTTTTCACGATCAACATTGTTTCACGATTGGAATACTTTACCTTACTACATATTTTATACATAGGTAAGTGAAAGTAAAAAAGAGTACAAGCATCATCTGACTTGTGGGAACGATGACCTTTCTGTGGGGGCTCCGGACACAAAGGTTGGTGTTTCTATCATGACTGTACACGTAATATATTGTCAAATTGCAAACATAAATACTTAATAAAGAAGTCTAATAATACTCTAAAATTTTTTAATGTTTTATTCGGTAAGAGATGTACTGTAACTTTGATGAAGGAAGGCGGAAAAAAAAAGTACCATTTACGTTATCCATTGAATGCAAGAGACTCCATCATCGCAAAGAGAATAGCTTGCTAAAAACCGTCTCTCGCAATGATAAACATTTAAAAGAATAAATTATGAATCTAAAAGAGAAAATCAAAAGAATTTCATCAGAAACCTATTCACAGTTATACAAACCAATGTGTATATTTTAGAACGTTATTTGTCAAATCTTCCTTTGAAGAGACGATTCATGGAACACTTGTAAATCGTAGGAGGAAAAGTCTTTTTCCTCTTCTTTTTATTTTATCTCTCAAAACTTTTACAGAACTCGGTAACATTAATTTTTTTATAAATAATTGATTTACATAGATAATAAACCATCTGCATTCACTAATATGCAAATGTAACATAATGAACTTTAATATATATTGCTATAAATATCATTGGTCCTTCTGCGCATGCGCGTGAGTATAGCAGTCATATTTCAAGTCGGCTCTCGGATTTCTTGCTTTTACAGTTGGATTTCACTTCAGCACAGTCTTGAAAACATCATCAGACTTCAGGATAACAACAACAGTTATTATTGGAGCAAACAGCGGTAAGTTGTGATATAATTTACAGTGTAAAGTGAATGCTGAGTCACCTCTTCATATCAGCTGATTGCCAATAGCCCGGCAAGGCTGGTCTTGCTTAACTTTTTTTAAGTTATTGTTTTTTTCCCACATCTGGTTATTATTTAATTACTTCCTATACATGAAATGCGATATTATCATCAAGTAATGTCCTCCAAAGCTTCAACTAAAAGATCTAGATCTAGTGGTTCAATCCCGTCACCTACAAAACAAAGACCCCGCCGTGATACTAATAAAAGATTAAATCTACAAGCAACCCCTTCCGGTACTAATTCAGAATCTGAACCACAACCTGGCACATCGTCACAAGGGATGACTGACGAATCGCCGTTTTTCACCCCAAATCCTTTTCAGATTTTACATAATGAAAAAGAAAACATGGAATCTACTCCTATACCTAGTGAACCACGGCCTCCTCCAATATTTGTCAAAAATATTAGAAATTTCCAGTTGTTGTGTGCGCAATTGAACAAAATTACCGAATCTACCAGTTACTACTGTATGAGTAGAATCAATGATACCAAAATATCTCCTACTACTGCCGAGACATATAGAAAAATAGTGAAATACCTAACTGAAACCAAAGCAGATTTCCATACCTATCAGCTACGCCAAGAGAGAGCTTTAAGGGTTGTAATCAGAAACTTACACCCCTCGACACCAGTTGAAGCTATTAAAGAAGAACTAACGGAGATGGGCTATAAAGTGCGGCAAGTCACTAACGTCCTAAAGGATAAATTCCTCTACCTCTCTTTTTTGTGGATTTGGAACCAGCTGAAGGAGTTGAAAAAATCTATGACCTCAATAGATAGTACTATTCCAGTGTAAGAGTTGAAAAACCTTACACAAAGAGAGAGATAATTCAGTGCCATAATTGTCAAGCATATGGTCATACTAAAAGTTATTGTCATCACATACCTCGATGCGTGAAATGCGGTGAACAGCACAAGTCTGTGGAGTGTACAAAACCAAAATCAACACCAGCTGTATGTGCTCATTGCCTGAAGGACCACCCGGCCAACTATAAAGGATGCCAAATCTATAAGGAGCTGAGGACCAGGTTTCAAAAACCTCAAGTGCTGGATGAAACAGCAAGACAAGTAAGAAACAGAAGAGAACCCTCAAAACTTATTGATGCCAATTTATCATTTGCCCACTTACTTGGAGGTGGGAATCAAAGTACTGAAGCCGTGGCCCTACCGGAACTACAAAATGTACCTCAATCCATTCCACATATACCTCTTTCTCAAAATGTAACCAATCCTAAGAATCCTAATCCACCACAAATCTCTCATATTCCTCCTCCTTCAAACGCCACAGACCTTACCAGTTTGATGACATCCTTTATTTCCGAAATTAAATCCCTTGTTATGCCCCTAATATCACTCCTTACGAATCTCGTAACAAATCTCATTCCTGCCTTAAAAAAACCATAAATGACCTCACCTAATTCCTTATCCATTCTCCTTTGGAATGCGAATGGTGTTAGAACTCACACTGACGAACTTACAGCCGTACTGCAGGACAAAAACATTGATGTTGCACTCATTACTGAAACTAGACTAACCACTAAACAGTACTTTAAAATACCAGGATACACGACATACCGGACAGACCATCCAGACGGCAAACCCCATGCCGGTACTGCTGTCATAGTCCGCCGATCCCTCACCCATCACTTACACCCAATTTCCGCCCACGATTACCTACAAGCAACTTCCATCGTTATCAAAACCTTTTCCTTTTCGCTTATCATCGCATCAGCATACTGCCCTCCTAAACATCCCATTTCCTCTGCCCAATTTGGATCCTTCCTCAACTCCTTGGGTAATCACTTCATTTTGGGTGCAGACTTAAACGCTAAGAACCAACAGTGGGGTTCTAGAACCACCAATTCTCGTGGACGGACATTGCAGTCTGCACTCAACTCCCGACGCTTTCATCTCTTACCTCCCGATTCTCCTACCTACTGGCCAACAGATCCTAACCGTAATCCTGACATCCTCGACTTCTTCATCCACAGCGGATTAGGCTCTCTGAATTTTTCCATAGCTCGCCTTGATGAACTATCCTCTGATCATAGTCCATTGATTCTAAATGTATCCATAACACCTATTCCTAAACCTATCCCACCGTCATTCATTAGGGGCCCTGTCAACTGGAACCTCTTCCGCGAAATTCTCACTAATGATATTGACCTCAGAGTGATTCTCAAAACCCCAAATGACCTTGACGACGCCGTATATTCCTTTACAACCGCTATTCAACAAGCCGCCTGGACTGCCTCCTCTCCCAAACAATCCCAAATAGTTCCTTACAAAAGCCATTTACCACAACACCTGACAGACCTCATCAACAGCAAACGTCGAGCTAGAACATTATGGCAACGCACCCGCCACCCAGAAGATCGCCGCTCCTATAATTTTTTTTGTAGAAAATTAAAGCGGGAGTTGGCGATCTTCCGTTCCCAATCCTACAATACCTACCTCTCCTCTCTCTCGACTCGTGACAATTCCCTGTGGAACGTCACGAAGAGAATCCTAAAATCCCACACCATTTCCCATCCTCTCCGGCGATGTGATGGTTCCTGGGCTGCTTCTGACAAGCATAAGGCCGAGGAATTCGTTACAGCGCCTTTCCAAAGTTTTTACTCCTCATCCAGAGCTTAATCCAACCCATACTGCAGTAGTTGAAGAGTTCCTCACGTCACCAATACCACTATCCTTACCACCTAAAGCAGTTAATCCCTCTGAGGTCAGATATCTTCTTAAAAAGCTTCCTCTCCGCAAATCTCCTGGATACGATCTCCTTACTCCCCAAATCTTAAGACAACTTCCACCTAAAGCCATTACATTCCTTACATATCTCTATAACTGTATCCTACGCACTACCTATTTTCCTCTCTTATGGAAACATTCAACTATGATCCTTTTCCTAAAACCAGGCAAACCTTCTAACAACACGTCATCTTACAGACCTATCAGCCTACTTCCGATCCTCTCAAAAATTTTCGAAAAGCTCCTACTAAAACGAATCCTAGCCAAATTTCAAAATTTTCCTTCACATCAGTTCGGATTTCGTCCTCAACATTCCACGGTTCAGCAAGGACTCCGAGTTGTAGACCACATTTCCTCCGCCCTTGAGTGCAAGGAGTATTGTTCGGGTGCCTTTCTGGACATAGCTCAAGCTTTTGACCGGGTGTGGCACCCGGGACTGCTCTTTAAGCTCAAAACCCATTTACCTCAATCCTTATACCTAATCCTCCGATCCTATTTATCCAACCGCTCCTTCCGAGTTCGCTGTGGTTCCGAATTTTCCGAACAATATACTGTTGAGGCCGGTGTTCCTCAAGGCAGCGTCTTAGGACCCGTCCTCTACATCCTCTTCACCGCCGATATCCCTACCGACCCCAATACCTTTCTGGCAACATTCGCTGATGACACAGCCATTTTATCATCCAATTCCGATCCTGAAGCAGCATCGCTAAATCTCCAAAAGCACCTTTCCCTTGTCGAAGACTGGTGCAATGCTTGGCGCATTAAGGTGAACGAAAGCAAATGCACTCACGTCACATTCACCCTTCGACGCAAATCCTGTCCAACGGTTAATTTCAATTCTATACCGCTTCCTTCCTCAGACACAGTCCGGTATCTCGGCTTTTTACTAGACAAAAGACTGACGTGGAACCCACATACAAGACTAAAAAGAAAAGAACTCAACCGCAGATTCGGCCAGTTATACAGACTACTAAACAGAAAATCTCATCTTACAGTTGACAACAAATTACTAATATACAAGACAGTACTGAAACCTATATGGACCTACGGACTTGAACTGTGGGGGACAGCTAAACATTCTAACATTAAACGCATCCAATCCTTCCAATCCAAAGTCCTCCGAACAATAGTTAATGCTCCTTATTACGTTACCAACTGTACCCTACACCATGACCTTAATATTCCGTTTGTTTTAGACCTGGTACCATCCAAATTTTCCAAATTTCATCAGAACCTTAGTCATCATCCTAACCCTCTAGCACAATCCCTATCCAGCACCACCCATCCCTACAATCCTCCTCGAAGATTGAAACGGCAGTGGCCACGAGACCTATTGTAAACATTTAAACTGGAGTTCTGACAATGGTCAGATCCTCCACTCATGTACGGTATGTTTGTGGCTACAGCGCCCTAACTCAGCCTCCACTGGCTCAGACCAGTGATGCGGCTGAGATAGAGGTGCTGGGATCTCTTGGATTCCGCTTTTTCCTCCACAAGTGGAGGGAAAAGCGCTTGCTGGGGTCCCTTTAGCAATTGTATATATTGTATATAGTTATGATTGTGTGTAAGATGTTTATTTATTTGCCAACTTTTTATTTATCTCAATAATAGGTTTATGTTTCGATTTGTTTTGTTTTTTATTTATTATTATTGTTTTATTGTATATATTTGAATTTATGTTATATTTTATGAAATTTGACCATTATTATTATTTTCTGTATATAGAGTATGAATGTGGTCTCTTATCAATATTATTATTGTTCATTTTGTAACAAATTGTAATATATCTCAATAAAGAAAAAAAAAAAAAATAAAAAAAAAATAAAAAAAAATAAAAAAAAAAAAATAAAAAAAAAAATAAATAAAAAAATAAATAAATATCATTACAGAGGTTAAAAATAAAAATATTTATCATTCTTATTAGTTCTTTTAATACTAACTCTTAAACATGAAAAACTCTTATGTTGTATTGTCGACACGCATAAGTTCTAATTTTGTATGTAACCAGTACAGAAGTAAATACTGCAAATATTTTATTTTAAAAAAGTTATTTTAAACATATAATGCCATTGATTATTTATACAATAAATTACTTACATTTACCATACGGTTTTGATAAAATGGAGTCGCAATCAATTATGTGTCAGGTTTTTGAGAGATTTGGAGGCATAGGTATTGTTTTTATTTTTTGAAACAATCTCAGTTACTATATTTATAACCTTATTAGGTATAAAATTAAAAATTTTAAATATCAACAAAATACTCATGTTTTTATAACTAATTTTGGCAAAAATTGTATCATGCAGAAAAATCAAAGTTTTAATTTAATAATGATTGTATTGGATTTTTTGCCTCTCTTAACGACTTATATTAATTTCACAAATAATCTAGATATTCCTGATTTTCAAATGAGAAGCATACTAATATCCTAGATAACGTGAGGATTGTTATCTAATATTATATACATGTATGTTTAAGCTTAAGTAATATCATATCAGTAAAATACTGGCATTTAAAATAACAGCCTTCTATAATAAAGATCAGGGTTCGAATTCGACAGATAATCAATAATTTTTAAAAGCATTAAAGAATATTTTTTTCCGTAGGAATGCACGATATATGGTCTCGAGCTTGTGCAATGTCAGGTACAGGTTAATGATCCCTACCATAATTAAAAATGGATAGACAAAATTTAGGACACAAAATATAATCTGGATTTATAATCATCTATCCTGAACACCCTAGAAACTAAAGATGAGTATTTTATCTTTATATTAAAAAGAAAACTTTATATTTTCCTATTCAAGGTCCAAAGTTGTCTGACAAATTTTATGAAAATCTTTCCAAAAAAGTCTTAAGAGACATTTAGACTCTTGAACGATTACTAAATAATTTTAACGAAGTATATATAGACTTACTACTTATATATATATATATATATATATATATATATATATATATTATATATATATATATATATATATATAGGTATATATACTTTTTGATGTAGAATTTGATTAATTATTATTTTTTTAAATATTTTGCTCTCATTAAAACACTTAGTAATAAGAAGCAATATTATTATAAACATGAACCAAGGACCGTTGAAAGGATGGCTAGTAATATGGATTTCATCGTAATAAAAGTGCCATTCTAGAAGTATAGGTCATAAATAAACAATAGAAAACTCATTACACTACAGTTTATTACCTTTATACTTAAGATTTAATCGTTTTTTATCAAACCAACAAGCATTTTCAATTATTTTTATAAATAATAAACCTTTGTAATTGAAAAGAAAAAAAATTAAAGCCTCTTCACAGTTTGAGGTTTTACGATTCAATATAGAACTAATGCAATAGCTTTTTTAACTTAGCAATAATGATATGGAAATTATTCATTTTCAGAGATTATAACCTATTTACCTTTATTTATTTACTTGATACCATGACAACTAAGGCTACACTGTTCTGTATATCTGATCATCTTATTAACGAAACTTATTAACGAACGAAAACAACTCAACAATAGGAGGGAGAATACCCCAGACTCCTGACGTCATCATAAATTCCTGGAAAATCTTCCATACTTGAACTATTCCTTTTTTATTTTTTCAGTGTTCTTTCAAAGCTTGTAGGCTAAACATGTCTAATTAAGACACTATTTTGTCCAAAATTGTAAGAAATTTTATAATAATATCTTTAATGTAAATCCTAATTTAAAATATCTATGTACCTACTGTATGATTATTCATTGTTCAATGTACTCTTCTTTATATCTCTAACAATAACATCATATATTAATTATTGTATAATAATATTAATGTTCTGTTTTTTTTTGTTTTTCCACTGTTAAGGCATGATTATGAGGACAATAAATTCTCGAAACGTCGCATAGATAAAAATTGTTTATTCATTGACTGAAACCTAAGAACAACACAAACTTAAATTATCAACAGTCGAGAACTGATCAAACAATATATATATATATATATATATTATTCTGGTTATTGTTTTTTGCATTACATCCTGGTTTGCAACCTATATTTATAACTAGTATAACATTTTTGATGATGTAGATTCAAAAAACAGTTTAAAGTTTACAATTTAGCTATAAAAGTTACCTCCAGCAATGTTTCGCATTTCATCTCTACATTTAGATATTAGAAAATTTGTATAGCCTTATTTCCCTAAACGTAACCCTAGCAACAACTTTGTGCCTTTACCCTAATGTGCAAGTAAAAGGAAGGTTTTGGTCCAACTGACTTCCCCATATGGAAGAGAAAAATAGTTGGGGCTGGGAGACCGCTCGGCAGAGGAGGGTAGGGAAGAGTAAATTGCTTTACTTAGAGATGTGGATTGTTGCCAACACCACTTGCCTACACTGACGCAAACATTAAACTACCCAGAGTGGGTGTTAAATAAGTCATTAGTCTAATAGATTATAATATTTTCAATGCTACACCGAAAGCTGAACATGATGATAGAGCATAAGCTCCTTGGGTCTGACGATGATCAATATCTCCTTATGATGAGGGTGTGCTAATCACTGCCCCTCATGTCTGATGATGATTAATGAGCTGTTGAAATCAAATGATGAAATGCGAAAAATTGCTGGAGGTAATTTTTATGGCTAAATTGTAAACTTTAATTAAAATTTTAAAGTATATAATTTCAAGGCAATAGTTTGTATAGTGTATTATTTGCAAATGTTTCAAAATTAACGTGTTAACAAAACATTTATTGTAATAATCTCTGAAAAAGAATAATTTTTATATCATTATTGCTAAGTTAAAAACGCTGTTCCATCAGTTTTATCTTGAAACGTGAAACCTCAAACTGTAAAGAGGCTTAATTTTGGTTTTCTTGTAAATTACAAAGGTTTATTATTTATAAAAAGAATTGAAAATGTTTGTTGGTTTGATGATAAACGATTAAATCTTAAGTATAAAGGTAATAAATTCTAATGCGATGAGTTTTCTATTGTTTTTTTATGACCTATACTTCTAGAATGGCACTCAGAAACTAGCCATTCGTTCAACAGTCCTTCGTTCATATTTATGAATATTATCATAAATATGAACGAAGGACTTAAGGCTTCTTATTACTAAATGTTTTAATGGGAGCCAAATATTTAAAAAAAAAAAAATAATCAAATTCTACATCAAAATGTGCAAAATATATCGTTAAAATTATTTAGTAATCGTTCAAGAGTCTAAATGTCTCTTAAGACTTTTTTGATATCATTTTCATAAATTGGTCAGATAACTTTGGACCTTGAATACAAAAATATAAAGTTTTCTTTTTAATATGATATTTAGTGTTTCGGATCCGGATATTTAATATTTAGTTGTCTTATACACATACAATAATTAATTACGATTCTTTAAATTCTCAAACATTAACTAAAACAAAAAATAGGTTATGTAAAAGATGATCCTTATTTTATTTATTTCACATGCTGTGGTTCAAACTTCGGTCTATTTTCTCATAATTATTAAGCAGTCAAAACAAAAATAAATCGAAAAGTCTTGAAGGTGATAGGATGTACTCACAATACCACTGTGCAAGGCTCGCCGCGGCGCTTGGAAATATCCTCTATCTGGTTATACGAACCATCCATTCAGAACTGTTATGCGGGTATTGTATCATAACGCGCCTTCCCGGTCCTTGTTGATTCATATGAAAATAAATAACGTTTGAATATTGTACATTGTATGAAATTTCTCAGAACTTTACACCAGCCTTTTTTGACTTAGACACTTCACAGACAGAGAGATAGACATTCAAACTATGGCACGTCAGCAGCATTATTTTACACGCAGAAGTTTATTTGCCAACATTTAACCAACATACTGTATCACAGCGTTATGATGTTTATGCTGTAAGAACGTATTGTATCATATATATATATATATATATATATATATATATATATGTATATATATATGTGTGTGTGTGTGTGTGTGTGTGTGTGTGTGTACGCATGTGTGTGTGAGTGTGTGAGTGTATGTGTATGTGTGTGTGTTGTATCATGTTTTGAGCGACATGATAATGAGTTCAAACCAGTAGAAGTTATGGTATATATATGGTGTAATATAATCTATACTAAGAACAAATTCATTTGAATTGGAACTACTTATACATAACAATGATCCTTAAACAAAATATAACCACACATGAACCTTCATCATATACACCCTACAGCCTGCTCCCGATTTGTTCTAAAATATTTGAATAACTACTATACTGACTATTGTACTATAACAGTAACACTATACCTGACCATCACTTGGGATTTAAAATACAACACCCAATCATTCATTAACTACACAGAGTGACACTGACCATATTATGTCGGCACTAGAGCAGATATTGTATGCAACAGGCGCATTTCTGGATGTCGCTCAAGCATCGAATCTGGCGTCAGAGGCTTCTCTTCAAATTAAAGACAATGTGTTCTCCTACTTATTATATTATTATTCCGTCCTTTTTTCGTGACAGATTTTTCTCTGTCTGCTAAAGTTCAGAAATCTCTAGAATTAGACAAGCCGTAGCAGGAGTACCTCAGGGGTCAGTTCTCGCTCCATTTCTTTACATAATATACATACAAGACATGTCAATCAGCTCCGAAACTCGTATGCAGCAACGTAATCAGTTTACATAACTATCTTGACAAAATATTACAATCCGTCACTCGCCTCAATGACATTACTACACTACTTAACACAACATACGATTGATGGAAACATTGGAAAATTATACTTAACCAAGGCAAATTTCAACATATTACTTTCATTCTTCGACATGAAACCTGCCCTCCAGTATATCTTGACAATATTCAAATTCCACAGACAGACACAATCGGATGTTTCAGCTTGGAATTCGACAAAAGCATGACTTAGGGTCCATACGTCAAGGACAGACAAAAGACTGAAAGTTTTATACTCACTCCTTTCAAGACGTTCAAAATTGAAACGGATAGAAATTTAACACTTGCACATACTATTTGAAACACATTTGATCTTACACTTCACAGATATAGGTGAAAGCAAAAAATAATTATATTTTTAATACAATATTTTATTATTATTATTGGGTTGATGCAAAATTAATGCAGGTTTCCTCTATTGCAATATCTTAATTCCAATTGTGTAAACAAAGCTAATCCTAACATTGATCATTATTATACCAAAACAAACCTTATCTAATACCCTCTCTTTCACCATGAATTTGTTTAGTAAAATCGTTTTGTTCAGTGTGTTCAAAGGTCTTGAATCGAAAATGTCAAAGTGCGATTTTCGTCAAATTTATTTTTACGAATTTAAATTAGGGCGCAGCGCTGCGCAAACGGCTCGTAATATTAATGAAGTGTGGGGTCAGGGGGCTATTAATGAGTGCACGGTGCACCGTTGGTTCCAGAAGTTTCGCAGAGGAGATTTCGACCTCGAAGACAAGGAAGGTCGGGGCCGTCATCTTGCTCTGGACAACGACCAGCTGAGGTCAAAAGTGGAAGAAGACCCAACCAAAACCACACGAGAAATGGCGGCGGAACTCGGAACTCAAAAATTGCAACGTCTTTGCCCAGCATTGATGAATCGGAAGGGGCCGATCCTGCTCCACGATAACGCCAGACCACACGTTGCACAACCAACGCTTCGACGACTGCACGAGTTGGGCTACGAAGTTCTCCAACATCCACCTTATTCACCTGACCTCTCTCCTACAGACTTCCACTTTTTCAGGCATCTGGACAACTTTTTGAGGGAGAAAAATTTTCAAAACCAGGACGACATTGAAAATTCTTTTCGTGATTTCATTGAGTCCAGAGATTCGGATTTTTTTTCTGGTGGAATAAGAAAGCTTGTTGAACGTTGGCAAAAGTGCATTGATTCAGATGGAAATTATTTTGATTAAATATATATGGTTAAAGTAAAGATATGGCGTATTTACAATACCTACTAAAAACCTGCATTAATTTTGCATCAACCCAATATTATATAAATTTATAGTTTTGTATATATCGTGTGAATGTAGTATGAATGTTGTACGTTATCACTATTAAAAATGTCCTGAATTGGACAGATTGTAATATTGCTCAATGAATAAAAAAAAAAAAAAAAAAAAAAAAAAAAAAAAAAAAAAAAAAAAAAAAAAAAAAAAAAAAAAAAAAGTTTTCAGTTAAAAAAAATAATATTTTTAATACAAAAAATTTAGAACTATTACAAATTCTCCATGAAACGTTAGCAACATTTCTTTACTTACAGATCTCCATATGCCTACAGTCAACGAACAGATTCGGACCCTCTACAAACGTTTTAACGACAACTTACATATACAATGACATACTAACACATTAATGAGAACATGGATAAGGGACTTTCTGTCATAAACAGGAAAGAGGAATCAAGCCAGGAAAAGATACCGCTTGGTATTGCTCTATCCATCAAGCCTACCATGCCTCAAGATCAAAATCTACTCCTATCGCTCTCATTGGTTGTCTATGAAATTTACAGATGTGAATAGACACATCAAAATAAAAAAAAACAAAAAAAAAACAGATAAACATTTTTTTATGTTCGAATATTAATGTTTAATAGTTACTGTAAACCTTATAGGAACATTAGAAATACTCTATTTTGAAGAAACTAATTGTTGTTACTTGAAATGTAGCATTTATTCGAATTCTGGATAGCAATCTCCCCCCTAATCTTTCTCCAACTGATCTAAACATAATTAGAACTTCTAAAAGAGGATATAACTTATAACGGTTTTTGTTCTAGTTATATCTTGTTGGTCAGACAAAGCTGGAAATTTATCTTCTTATACAAATGGCTCGATTAGCAAGTCTCAGAATTACAAATTTGTTACTCCTGGGGAATCCTTGTTGTTATACAGATGTTGTATTGAGTAAATAGTTGTATTAGTGTTTTATGAGTTAAAACAAAGATTTAAAACAACCAATTGATTGTTAGATATCGAATTTCAATAGAAGAAGAGTAATTGAAAATCATTTGGAAAGGTAGACAAAATTTAATTATCTGCATTTGATATGAAAAACTACAACGTTCAATATTAAAGAACCATAAACAAATATTGATATTAATAAACAGAGTGATGTGGTATTTTAGTAAGAAAAGCAAGATTATACTTAGTTTGGGAAAAAAAAATCTTTGAAATTTTAAAATAATAATATAACATTATTTTTCGTTTATTGGGTTGTTAAATAAGTTCGTATTTCAACTAAATCCTCTTTGTGTTAGTAAAATCATGTTTACTTGGTCAATAAATGTTTACATATTGTAAAAGAGGATTAGTTAAGGTGTTTTTATGAAAAGTTTAAACTGAGATTTCTTATGTTTAATTAGTATTTTGTTTGCTTAAATAGAAGAGAAAAAAAATATTTTCGTCATTTAATGCTTTTTTATTTCCGAAATAGAAAAGTGTATTGCGATGATGCTTTAAGAGAAAGAATATTCCGTAACTGGTTTGTTTGGTTCAGAACCGGAAATTTTGACTTGAAAGAGGCAAAGCCTGAAAGATGGCAACATGTAATAGTTCAAAATGAGTCATATATAATTGTTTAAATATATTTACAACAATCTGTAGTTTTTATTGAATTCACAATTAAAACACGTTACGAGCTTATTTTACTACAACCCTGCTTATTTCTTTTCCCAATATTTAAATTGTTTAAATTTCATCTAAACCTTGGAATAATATTTCATCTAATTGCATGAAAAACATGGCTAATATATTATGGAGAGTAACAATTAGTTATAAATAAATAATCAGTCCATATTATAAAAAGTAAACAAAATAATAATAATTTGCTGACTTACCGGCAAGGGAGAGGAAGAAAAGAGTGAGGTTGAGATACCTCCAGCCCATACTACCGCGTCTCCATGGCAACGCCAACCTAAGGCACACACACATTTCTCAGCATGTAATAATATGATAGTTAAAGTTTAATTATTTGTGTATTTTAATATAGTTAAAAAATAACATATGCCAATATCAACATGATGTGACTGTGAGGACTATTTTAGCTATCAACAAAGCCGTTTTTATTTTATATTTAATAGTTCATCCTCTGATGGTGATGACTTTGATGGTCCGTAGACGTGTCTGATATAGAAAAGTCTCAAATTATCGCTGATCATCTTTTCTCTGTTTTTACACCTTCGACAGACTTCCCAAATACAGACAATTAAAATGCAGTTATAAGTACTTTGTATATGCCACTACAATGGTCACTACCTCCCAAAGATTTCACTGCTTCACAAAATCCACAATAAATTAAGACATTTACTTGAAACAAAAGCCCCAGATTATGACTTAATAACTTTCGAGGCACTCTAACTGATGCCCAAGGAAGCTGAAGTGTTCATAACGACGATCTACAATTGTATACTTAAGGCCGCTAAATTACCAGTGCAGTAAAATATTCAATCATAAAAATAATACACAAAAAAGACAGATATATGGACAAACCCTCTTCTTGCAGACATATTAGTCTCCTTCCTATTTGCTATAAACTTTTGGAAAAAATAAATCGCACAAGATTGGTTGATTTACTGACTGATTGAAAAATAATACCTAATAATCAATTCGGTTTTCGAATGTCACAATTAATGACACACATTAGAAAAAAAAGCGAGGCGCAACTCGGGTATTTTTGGATGTTGCCCAGGCCTTTGGCACGTGTAGCTTCTCTTTACTCAAAAACGTACTATCTTACACGTACTCTTATCATTCAATTTTTCTAGTACAAAACCTATAGTCGAGACATTTCTAATATAAATAATAAATACGATGATAATAAAGATGCCAATCATTAACATCTATTATGGCTTGGAGTCTTAGTGGGATCGATGATGTTAAGTTCTCGGTTGTTGTAAGTCCGATCCGAGCCCATTCTTCTGATAAAGCATTTTGTAGCTGTTTTTTTTGGAGAAATTTTAGTTTTTCGTTCCTTCAAGTCCAGTAAGTACGACAGATGCTCTATGGAATTGGTATTCAGTGATTGGGAAAGGGAGTTGTGATTTGCCCCCGAACGTTTTAGAGCAACCATTTCTTTGTTTGATTAGCAATATGCTTAGGAACCTTATCTTGCTGAAATAAAAATGTGTCCTTGATCCCTATCTGTTTGGCACTGCTATTCAAGTTATGATGTAAAATGTCGAATACTTCTCTGCATTTCTGATTCCATCAATGAAGCAGAAATTTCCGACACCACTCCATGATATGCAGCCCCAGACTAAAACACTTCCTCCGCCATGTTTAACAGTAGGCCTGACAATACTTATTTCAAATGCAGTGTTCGGTTTCTCCACACGTATTTGGGACCATCAGAGCGAAAAATGTTTAATTTACTTTCATCTAAAAAGCAAAATTTCTCCCAGAATTCTTATTGTTCATTTACATAGGTTTTCTCTAGCTAAGACGTTTTTGGCGGTTGATCCCACTTATGAACAGTGTTATTCTTGAAACTCAACCATAATAATTAAAACCGTGGATCATATTTCTGACTGTCTGCACGCTGAATGTTGTGTGATATGTCAATGCAATCTATGAAGCTATGCAAGAGGCAAAAATAGATGGTGTTTTTTTCCCCACCATTCTGCGCATACACATTTTTATCTTTGTTAAAATTTTAGTGGTCGTCCAGACCGTCGTTTGTTGAGGATAGAATCCGTTTCATTGTTCTTCTTTATTCTATTTCTTACTTTACTTAAATTCATATCAAGAGGTTAGCGATTAGACGATAGCTCTATCCGCGAGGACGTAGCTTTATAACTTGGGCGCGTAACGAAACATAATGTTCATGAGATTAAGCTATTATTGTTGAACTGGAGCTAGGCAGATAACAATTCGGACTAATAATATTCATCCTTGATTGTTTTTATTTGAGATTGAAAGGATTAAGGTAAATTAATATTATTCAAATGTAAGCAAAACCAACTGTGCCAATAGTTTTTTGACCCCTGAAATTTATGACGATTTTTTATTCGCTCTACATCTTTAGCTTCGGCATTTTATTTGGAAAAATTTTAAAATTACTATATTTAAAAAAAAAAAATAGCAGAAAAAGATTTGGCTTCACTTATAAGATATGAATAAGAAAAATGTTAGGTGTTCCGATACTTTTTTTAATCCACTGTATACTTTTTTCCGCAGGAAGCTCGGTAAGTTTTTATTTCATGCATACCAGCGGGTGTAAATAAACATTATGGTAGGACATTTTCCCAAAACAGGAGATGGAATTCTTGAGCTTTAGCTCCATTTGCGGTAGAGTGTTGGCAACAGTTCCATTACTTCCGGCCAGCTTCATGGAACTCAAGGAAAGCAGCGTAGCTAATATAATTAAATTTCAGTTTGTTTTCTCTCTCAAAGAGCCCAAAAAATCAATATTTTGGCCCAACGTAACCTTTTTTTAAAAGTTTATATCTTTTTTAAGTAAGAAGGAAAAAACTACCGTTACAACGCAGGACGGGTTGTGAAATCACCGCCAGGTAGTTTGAAGCGTACGAAATAGTAGCACTCAGAATGTGATTTTGCACAGATTCAGTAATTAAAAAACATAATAACAAAATTTAGTTTTACTTAACTGTCCAAACATCATGCAAGTTGGGGACTTTATTTTTCAACGGACCCGGTTTTAAAGTTCTATATAGTTAAATTTTAAAAAGCATCATTTTTAAAAATTCTAAAAAGCATAATTTTTTTATAATCATTTTGAAATCCCCCGAGTTCAAATAATAAATCATCTCAAATTAGGTCGTTGTATAGTGAGTCAAGCTTAAAATCATTAGCCACAGAAAACTAAAAAAAAAACATACTTAGTCGAATCAGGTCAAAGCATCTGATTTTGATCAAAACGTTATATAAATGTATTAAATGGTTGTCTGGCAGAGATTATGACCAAACTCCTGAAGCGTTTTTCATTGATCTATTTTATTAGAAATAAATAATATCTTTCATGGTTATAGCAATAAAAACGATTTATGAATTTACGGAAAGGATAGTCCATTTGATGATAACTAGTATGAAACAATTATATCGCAATGAAACCAAAAGATGCAGAATTAAAATGTAACTTATAAAATCATAGAAGTTAGTGAAGAGAGGCGAAAACCTACAAACATATTAAATTGTAATTCTAATTTCAGAATATTTCATAAACATTAAAACTAAATGTAATCATTTAAGATTTCCAAGTAGAAACTTAAGAGAAATATATGTTTTACATGTTTAATTTGAAAAATAGTTTGGGTGGTAAAATTATTAGATAATATTAGTAATCCCTTCAATGGATATGTCGAATTTTGTTTATAGTAAAGTATTCAGGTAACCTTCATCAAAGAAATTTTTATATAGATATTTTTAACTCAGAAAATTGATTATTGTTTTTTCTTGTTATCTACTTTATTTACTTACAATCGTTTTTGTTTGAGCTTTAATGTTATTTGCTATCTGAAAAAAAAAACAACATTGCAATAAGCAAATATGATGACTTCCTAAAGTCGGTTAAAGCAAGGCATCTCTTGGCCACCGACTCAAAAGTCGTCGGGGTGGGTTGGACTGGTTCGTGTAGGATATAAGTGTTTGGGCCGATGGGTTCATGTCGTAAGTCAGTCTGTCATGAAATCTTTTATGATATTCTGTGGCTGTGTCTGAAACTGTGAGTATGTCCAAGTCCTTGTGAAGTAATTCGTTTGTTACATAAAACGGTGCATCCACGATTTTTCGCAATATTTTCGATTGAAGGGTCTGAATTACTTGGATGTTAGAATATTTGGCAGATCCCCATAGCTTTATCCCGTATGTCCATAATGGTTTGATCAGTACTTTGTAAATAGTAAGTTTGGTGTTCACGGATAATTTGGATCGTTTGTCAAGCAGAAGGGATAGTAGTCCAAATCGTCTGTTCAGAAGATCAGAAATGCTCGTACTAAGTTGAATTTTTCGATAAGAAATTCCTGTCAGGTGGAGAGGTTCTAAATAAGAGAGATCACATTTAACGCTGCTGCCGACCTAACCTAAATCTTTAGTGACATCCAATAATACGTTTATTATTGGTATTATCGTTTATACGTATTATTAACGTAGTATTATCGTTTCTTGTTATAGTGAAAAGAATTATGAATTTAGCGTAACTGATAAAGAATCCAAAATAACTAAAATATAAATATTATGATATTTTTATGTCCTAGGTGAATCATGTTTGCTCTACATTTTAATTGCTCTACGTCTAGCCTAGAGTAAATAATCGTCAAAAGGACCATCTCCAATAGGCTCTTTGCTCTAACTAAACGGAAACGATTGCTTTTAACCCCTTTGACGGGTTTTTTTTTTTTTTTTTTTGTTTTAGAGTCTTCTTAAGATCCAAGTTAAAGTTCTATGGACTATTTATTTACTCTATACTGAATAGATAGACCTGAGGGAAGCTATTAACATTTATTATTACAAATTTAATATTTTACGTATTATTGGATGTCACTAAAGATTTAGGTTAGGTCAGCAGCAGCGTTAAATGTGATCTCTCTTACTTAAAATCCACCTGACAGGAATTTCTTATCGGAAAACTCAACTTAGTACGAGCATTTCCGATCTTCTGATCGTCCTGTAAAGCCCGTGTAATACAAGGCTCAGTACATGTGCCTTTATTCTATACGGTATATTATGGTTTTAGTAATATATAGGTATATATATATATATATATATATATACACAATTCTAGTATAAAAGCGTCTTTTGTAAATAAAAACGAAATTTATCAAAAGGATTGAATTATAGAGACATTGGTAGGCTCAACGTTTCTTAAATTTCCACTTTTGTTTTTCCAACATTTTTTTTTCATTCCTCTATCATATGGCACCCTTCAGTCGACAAAATAGTGAATGGAATTTTATAAGTTAATAAAAATACAAAATCCGAGGAACTTAGCACCCTTGCTACACTAGTCTTTATTGCTGCTAAACTTGTCTACACTACAATGCTAAAGTTCATCCATTAGCTGTCAATATTACTTCGTAAATCTCCTTATCTCATCATCATAATAAACTGCGATTCTGCAGAATACTTTAATCATTTTGGCCAAAGTTTCGTAATCAGTATAATCATAATTTTTATTAAATTGTAGTTAAAAATTATTTTGGTAATTAAATTATTTCAATGTTAAATTGTTTTATTGATTTACCTCTTCTCTATATTTATTAAAATTATGTCTGGTACATGCTCTTCATCTGCCATATTCTAATATAATTGATTTATATAAACTCCCCTATTCAGAGAACATAAACGCAGACGAAGCAAAATTAAATTATTTAATTATTCATAGTTAGTATCAGGCAGGTTTGGAAGGATGTAGCAATATACACGCCCAGGATATACCTGTTACCACTGATACATTAATTTATAACAGAGTCGAAGAGTCTATTTTCACGAAATATCAAGATGTTACAATTAATAACATAATATCACATATACTGGTACAAATTATGAGAATCACAGTTTACATAAATAGATATTTTTTCTGAAGAAAACAATACACTATCTATACTTTATTGTATAGATTATGCATTTATTATAATACTAATTTATTAACCGCTATTTGTAGTCACACGTATATCATAATCTTCATAATATTTTGGTAATTTAATATTATAACTATACTAATTGAACTGATTTTAGGCTATGATAGACTGAATTTTTTTTGAATATTTGAATATTGTGTTGATACGCAAAAACTATTCAAGTAAATACATATTTCCTAATAAGCTATTGAATATTCAGACTCAATATAAATATTAAATTATAACATGATGATATTTATATAAATACGGATATGACGAAATGCTAGGTTAGTAGATTTTTGCAATTTAAATTATATCAGACGTATAGAGAAATTTCAAGTATTTAGGCTCTGAAGTAAATTGAAAGTTAAATTTTTAAAAAAGAACTATTATCATTTCCACCCCTCTACACTTAGGTGTTTACTAACTTGAAAAAGAAAACGACGCTTTCAGGTTTTAAAAAATAAAATACTTTGGCCCGAAAATGGATAAGCAAAATTAGAATTAGGACGATTATACAACGGTAGAGAGCTGGTATAGTGGGTAGAGCACAAATCTACCATCCTCCGGGTCTCGAGCTCGAACCGTGACGCATACAAAGCGGGGTAATGGAGTTTGCAGCCTTCAATGTAAATATAGTGATAGCTTTGCTGTAACTGAAATAGGCAGGGAAAGAGGTTTAGCTTGGTTTGGAATTTTAGAAGAGGTAATAAACATTCCCCGACAGGTAGACTTCCGATAGATATGCCGAGGAGTAGATGGGAGGATTATTCAGTCAGATCTCAACGATATAAATTTATATCTTTTGTAAATCCAACACAGGCCTCAATAATCTTACAACATTAAATATACACATTAAACGACTGGTGCAACTTTTGGAAAATTTCAGTTAATTATGACAAATCAAAACACATAATAACATTTACCCTACTACCTGCCCTCCTGTCTTAATCGACAACAACCCTATTCCTCAGACGGACAGAGTACTTCATCAAGGAATCAACTTCAACAGAAGAATCATAGGGCCCACACGTAAAATGGAAACGAAAGACACCCAACAAATGCCTTAATACTTTAAACAATTTTTTGAAAATCTTCTAAATTAAAACAAAACAGATACTAAATACATAAACTTACTTACTCAAACCAATCTGGACGTACTTCTCATAAATATACAACATAGCAAGAATTACTCGCTTAAAAAGGCTTCAAGTTTTTCAATCCAAAATTTTACGACTTATAACTCATGAACCTTGGTACGGTGCTAACAAAACCCCACATACTGTCTTAAACTTACCAACAGTGGAAGAACACTTAAGCATTCTTTATCTACGATCCTATGATAATTTACACAAACATACCAACAAACTTATGAGTGACAAGTGGATTAGCCCCTGGTTCGCAAGGGTGCGATTTGAATGAGGTGTCACTTTTGTTTAATGAGTTTATCACTTTTGGGAGTTTTAGTTCATCGTAACAAGAAGTGCAATTAACAATAAAATATGTTTATTTGGTAACGTCTATTCATCATTATATTTAATCATAATTTAAATGTTGAAATAATTAGAAAATGAGTTAGATATTTATTTATTTATTTTTTTTATCGAGAAATATTACAATTTGTTACATAATGAACAGTAGTAATAGTGATGAAGTACACATTCATACAATATATACAAAAATAATGATGAAGTCAAATTACATAAAATCGGAAATAAATAAATTCAAATATATACAAGAAAATAACAATTAATAAAAACAAAAAAACAACAACAAACAAATGAAAACAACAACCTGTAGTAGAGATAAATACAAGTTGGGGGATATTTATAACAACTTAGCATATATTTTAAGAACTTAGTTACGGTTTGGTAAGTAATATTGTTCCTAATATCTTGCTTACTGAATGAAAGAATAGAACTTGTACGATACTGTACTACGGGGCCAACATTGAACAATCATAACCTTTCTCTTTACCAATAACATATGTCTATAAGCTTACGGGCTTACAAAAATTGTTTAGTAACTTGTAATATTTATTTGACTGCATATTCACTTTTCTAAAATCTGGCGCTTTCAAACGTTATAATATACCTGTTTATTATAAATCAGGAATAATTTTTTTAACACTTGGTTTCAGAATTTTTATTTTTCCGTCCAGGAAAGATAGATTTCAATGTATTTTACTGATAAACCTACACGAAAAATGCCCTAAATGATAGTAAAAACCTTGTCAAAATCGGCGCAGTGGCTTAGAAGGATTTCAGGGAAACCAAGTATCGCGGTATCGTTTTTATATATATATATATATATATATATATATATATATATATATAGAGAGAGAGAGAGAGAGAGAGAGAGAGAGAGAGAAAGAGAGAGAAATGGTTACAACCGCCTTGGCTATGAATTTGAAGAGGAGATTTAAAAGGTGCTGGATGCGAGATCCAAGAACTGATCCTTCATTAAGCCTCACATGTCAGCATTTCTTATTGCTTGCTGTTTGAGCATGTATTTATATATATATATATATATATATATATATATATATATATATATAATAAATATATATATATATTTATATATATTTTTTCTTTTTTCCTTACATAAGGACCGTTTATTATAACATCATGTTCCATACTTTAATGGTATATTACATGAATGATAATATGATTATATTAATTTACATATGAAAGTAGTATTACATTAACAAATATTACAGAATAATGTTTCAAATGAAATAGAACAAAATAAATAAAGTAACTATCATAACAAATTTAAAATAAAATGTTAGTCAACAGAAAAGAATTACCTACTCTGCCCGTCTTTAGTCAGTGATTCAAAGTCAATGCCTTTAATGAATTTAAGTAAATCTGTCTTGAATTTAGAGAACAAATTTTGTTGCGTCTCTGGCCAGTTTCCATTTGTAAGTATTATATTTTTAATTAAATGAAATCTTTGTCTGTCAAAAATTGTGCAGTCATAAAGTATATGTTTACAATTTTGAATTTGTCCGTCTTCGTCACATAAGTCTGTTTGTATTATGTTAAATCGTTTGAGATAATGTTTTTTGTTTCCGTGTTCTGTGATTAGTTGTGTTAGTTTATAATGATTACTGTGTACAGATGCATAGTCGTGTAATGTTATGTTTGGTATAAATCTGTGTAAACTTGGAGACTTGGTAGAGGTCACCCACATCTGGTCCCATCTTGCAACAAAATCAGATGTCATGTCCCTCCTGACAATGGACAGAGGTGCTTTATCGTAGGAAGGTAACATATTACTGGAAGCAGCTTCTTTGGCTAGTAGATCTGCCCGTTCGTTGCCCTCGATCCCGGCGTGCTCCTTTACCCACTCTTTTCCCCATCTGTTTAAGATGTAATACGTTTTGCCTAATTTGGTCAGTCAAATGGTCATGTATGTGTACATTGTTGATAGAGTCAATTAAAGTTTTGTAGTCTGTAAGTATAATGATACGTTCGTTGGTTTGCCTAGGTTTATTTGTCATGTACTCAGTCACTTTCAGTACAGCGAATTTTTCAGCTTGGTTGTTAGAACAGTTCGATTCTAACTTGTATTGATGTTGGACATTTATACCAGCTGTAG
Source organism: Piezodorus guildinii (assembly GCA_023052935.1). Taxonomy (NCBI): domain Eukaryota; kingdom Metazoa; phylum Arthropoda; class Insecta; order Hemiptera; family Pentatomidae; genus Piezodorus; species Piezodorus guildinii. Next base: position 173,682,487 of record CM041292.1, on the reverse strand, counting down.
TTTGGAACCACCACGCACAACCAACATTATCGCTGTACTTACTTCCGTCAGTGTAAACGTCAGTGTTCTCGGTAATAAGAGCAGTACATTGTCGTGTTGTCCATAAAGTAGTTGCTGGTTGCAGCATTATTATTATACATTATTATGAAGACGCATATTATGTTAATTTCTTGTTCTTTGCTTAAAGAATTACTAATTTCATGACAAGCGAAAAATTGAATGTTAGAAACGGAAAGATTCACTGCATTGACTACAAAAAATAAGGCCAAAGAGAGAGTTGCGGTTTTAAATAAATGTCTGACATTCAACGGGAGAATAGAAGACTTTGACTGGAGGACTGGGGTCGGTATCAAGCAGTAGTGCCCTTCAATCATCACTGATTGCTCTGCCCCAGTCGTATTTTACCATCGAAGGGGGCTTCTATTCCTGTGTCCTCCATCTCTGGAATATAATTTTGCTAAAAATAAGTAAATCAAATAAGTGAGTACGAATAGAATATATCAAAAATTCCCATTTGATATTTGATGTACAAACTAATAAATATTCGTAGAGAGTTTTTAAAAATATGATAGAAGAGTTATTAAATATTTAATTATACTCTAGTACTTAGCCAGAATTCTTAGCCAGAGTGTACAGAATTCAAAATAATATATACTGAACCAATTATGTACTTACATCTTCGGCGTTTTGCAATTATTTTCCAACCATAGGCCCTTGCTTAATAGCAGGCGGTGATTTTAACACAAATTAGATCATTTGCCTAAATACTCTCAATACATAGTACTAAACTCTCTTTTATCAAAATCCTAAAAATTAAACTGAATACACAGTTCTAAACTAACTGTCTATCTATCGAAAACAAACTGCTAATATAAAAGACAGTACTTAAACCTCTCTGGACCTACGGACTTGAACTATAGGGGACAGCCAAGTTTTCTAACATCAAACACATTCAATCCTTCCTATCCAAAGTCCTCCGAACAATAGTTAATGCTCCTTATTATGACTCCAACCATACATAAATATTCCATTTATTTTAGACCTTATACCATACAAATTCTCTGAATTCCATCAGAACCTTATCCATCACCCTAATTCCCTAGCTCAATCCTTACCATCCCCCCTAGAAGGTTGAAACGGCAGTGGCCTCAAGACCTCTTGTAACATGTATATTGGAGTTCTAGCATTGGCTAGATTCTCCACTCACGTGCTGTATGCTTGAGAATTGTTTATAGGTATGAGTGACTTTTGTATATAATCTTATTGATTCTGTTTTTTATATACGTATACTGTATTATTATTATATACTTTTAATGTTTTGTACATATCGTGTGAATGTAGTATGAATGTTTTACTGTATCACTATTAAAAATGTCCTAAATTGGACTAATTGTAATATTACTCAATAAAGAATTGTTTTTCTTTTCTAAACTGAATAGATTCACATAACTACTTAAGCCAATATGGACTAGCACTTCACAGATTTTCGGTTCAACTGCAATCACTTTATTCCAAAATACATTTAAGGGAAAGCTAATTCATTAAAGAATTATATTTAAATGCTAAGACTCATCCAAAATTTAAGACTCCTTAACGACAGCTCATTGGTACGTAAACGACAGAACCCTACATACAGACTTACAACAACCAACAGTTGACCAACATATACGAACACTCTATTCTCGTTTTCACAGTAAACTTAATAGACACGACAATAGACTGATTAACGACATGTCAATAGCTGAAATGCCTTTTACAAGAAGACTGAAGAGAAGTTGGATGTGAGACCTCCTCTGCTAAATTAAAGCCTAGGAAGGGGTGCAGCTGGGCATTTTCCTTTCCATGCCTATCATGTCTGATCTCACATTTATCCAACACATTTTCTGATTGTCAGATAGCTTCTGACAGGTGTGAATAAAGATATGAAGAGAAAAAAACAATAATAAAGAACAAATAAGGGATTTTACGGTAGTATAATAAACATTTCTCTTATTTTTCCGGTAAAATATGAAACTTTGTTTTTGTTTTTTTAAGTTGACTTGTTGAACCTAAACCTGATGTAAAGGGCACGCGACATCTTTCAACATGCATAACGTCAGCATTTTTTTTCGAAATGCTCACTATCGGCACAAACCGCATCTAGGTGGAGTAAATTATGCCTCTCTGACTTTTTTTTTTATTATAGCCTATAACATAACTGATAGCGAAAATATTTAAAAAAAAAGTGTATATAAAAACTATATTCAATTTCATATTAGATAGATATATATATATAAATATGCTATTCATGGTATAGGTGCTATCTTGCATTTTATTAAAATTGCACATTGAACCCCGCTTTTCTTTATATTAAACTATTTGTCCCGATCTACGAGCGACAAAATAACGTAAAAAACCGGCCTTTTTTCGGTTGTCTTTAAAGCGTTCAAACAGTGGTGCGCCATTTAGTAAAGATGGCTTATAATGATGTTATATATTATTGAATTAAAATAAAGAGTTGGGCTTAAGAAATTAGCAAGAAAAAAAAAACCTGTATATTTCAACCACGAAAGGTCTTGATTTTCGTCGACTTAGAGATTTGTACTGTTTAAAGCCAACGACTGAACAATGAGTTGATTAACCCAAGATCACGCTCAGCTGCCAGGTTTTTCCCAATAAATCATTATGCCACTACCGGGGTTCGAACTCGTGACTCTTTAATTTTTGTCTCACTATAATTCTCTTAAAAAAATAGGCCGAAAAAATTCAATGTCTATAAAAAGTAATTCTAATATAAAAAATGTTCTTTGACAGTATTATTTCGTTGTTTGCCTGAAATATACTGTATTTTATTATTCATTTAGTTTTAGTTTTATTTACATGAATGTTAAACTTTTCACTAATATTCAGCTCTTGCTCTATGTCATTTGTGACGCTTTTGTTCGTATGTTTGAATTTCATTATTATACTATCAACATCAACTCTTCTTATAAAAACTACATTTAAGGGAAAGCTAATCCATTAAGTTTTAAATACTAAGACTCATAACGACAGCTCCTTGGTACATAAACGACAGAACCCTACATACGGACATACAACAACCAACAGTTGACCAACATATACGAACACTCTATTCTCGTTTTCCCGGTAAACTTAACAGACACGTCGATAGCTGAAATGCCTATTAGAAGAAGGCTGAAGACAAGCTGAATGAGTGACAACCTCTGCTAAATTAAAGCCTAGGAAGGGGTGCTGCTGTGCACTTTCCTTCCCTATGCTTACCATGTCTGATCTCACATTTGCTGATTGTGTTATTTAAGTTTAATAATACAATTGATATTATAGTATTTAAATTTACTTATACAGTCGAAGTAAGTGAAAGTCGTGTGTTACAGATTTTTTAATTATTCCTTTAGTTTTATTTGGATTTACATGGATGTTCAACTTTTCGCTAACGTTCAGGTTTTTATTAATGCCATTTGTGACGCTTTTGTTCGTATGCTTGAATTTCATTATTATACTATCAACATCAACTCTTCTTATAAAAACTACAGTTAAAGGAAAGCTAATACATTAAAGAACTATATTTAAATGCTAGGACCTGTTGTTGTACGCACTAAGACATAACATCTTGGCCACTCTCGAAATGCAGCAGGTACGATACCGATCTACCATACCAACGAGTCAACGTAATGTTTCAACATGTCAATAGTGGATGATAAATAAACACATTTAAAATAACATGCTGTCTTATCTCTGGAGTGTTCATTTCGCAACCTTCTATTTAAATGTTACCGTAGCATATTGTAGCAAAGTGTAGATGACCGTCGCGATAGTGTATGGTCAACCGCCCCTAACTAAGGGAATAATGAAGCATTGTGCTCAAGTTTCACGCAACATCTAAACAATGAGCTCGCTGACTTGGAAACAAGCTTAAGCGGTTAATTAATTTCACTTGACTTACTGTTGATTCGGCTCTCGGCCAACAATCTCCTTTCTCTATGCCTCTTTCATTGTGACAACCTTTTAGCAATCAACATCAACTCTTCTGGCAGGTAATTAATCCGATTATTATTATTATATTTAATAGATGTTCTAATATAATAGTGAGTCAAAATATCCTTAATTGACACACTATTATATTTTTTTCATAGTTATTTACAACCTTTTATCTAGTGAAAATTAAATGCAATATATGTTATTTAAAAACAAACCTGTTCTCAACACACGACTTGCACTTACCTCTGTTGTCAAAAACAATTTAACAGTTTTAATAAGGTCATTATTGAATAAAGTTTTAGTAATCATATTGAATTCCCATAGAAACATTTATTTTAGATTAAATAATCTAATAGAAATTATTATCTTCAACAGTCACTCAGATTTATCACTTGAAATTGTATTAGACAACTTTGTATAAAAGATAATATTTTTTTTTCCAAAAATCATTAGCTTTCTAACGGTATATTATAAATCTATATTACTATTCTTATGTTGGGAAAATATGTTTGCTCCTTTCTTATATAGTTGGTTATCAAATTCGCTCAACATGTACATTTACCCGTTTTTTTACCAATGCTAATAAGATTTTATCTTTTATTTTTCAGAATCTCCAAAATTAAAGATACTAAAAAGGTAGAACTTTTAAAATATCAGTATTTTAGACCTGACAGCCTATTTAAATTAGAATAAAATCAACATGTTTTAAAATTTAATAGGCTTTTAATTTACAACTGCAAAAAGAGGTCAATCGTAAAAAAATAAAATAAAGGTGAAAAATGAATAGTATATATTGTATAATGCGGCTCTTTTGGTTCGTCGATTTTAGTGAAACGTTTTTCCTTTAAAAGATCTAAGTCAATATTTTCACGATCGTAATACGTTTCTGCATGAACGAGGTTCGGTGCAGTTCGAATACCAGCTTGATTTATTAAATAAATTTGAAACAAAGAAAAGGCTAAGGCAAGGAGATGCTCTGGCCTATTCGCTGTTTAATCTTGCCTTAGAATGGGTTATTAGAAGATCCAGTGTGGAAACCACTAATACAGCTTATAACAGGATTACACTATTAATTTACAGTGCCACTACAGATTTTGTTGTCAGGTAATCTAAACCCTCAACTCTGAACGGTTGTGCGGGTAATGTATCATGTAGCGCCTTCTTCTTATTGATACACATAAATATATTCCGAGGGTAAGGATAAATCTCTCTCTCTCTCTCTCTCTAATATATATATATATATATATATATATATATATATATATATATATATATATATAAGATAAGATAAGATAAGATGAGCCTTTATTTACACATATTTAAAATTTTTGGTGATACATAAAGTTTATATATATTTATTTTAATTTTAAAACACTTTTAATAATTGATATAAGTAAAAGAAACAATGTGACCTAATATTGTATATAACTTTTTAAATAAAATTTACTAACATCTTTTTTAATAAAATTGCAAAATATACTTGATTAAATAACTTTTTTTTTTTTTTAATGTTTAGATAAATAAAAATAAAATGATTTTCTACTGATGTGTAGGCCTCTATAAAGCCATGGGGCTATCTATAAACGAAGAGAATACTAAGTTCATAAGAGGTGCTCCGTGAACTGCAACGTATTCAAGGAACCACTATCCATCGTTTAATTTTATGGCGTAAACCAACTTACGTGCGTGGGGTCTATAGTTAGCAGCTCTAACAAGATATCCCTCGAGATCGGTCAGCGACTAAGAAAAGCAAGCTGTTGCTATTTTGGATTAAGGAACATCTCAGTAGCAAGGCCTTATCCAGACAGACTAAGTGCAGCCTTTATAAATCCCTCTTTGGACCAGTACTAACTTATGTTAGTGAGGCGTGAACTTTAACGAGTACGGAAAAAGCAGAGCTCTTGATTGAAAGATTTTGCGGCGTATATTTGGATCCATTAAAGTTGGAGATCAATAGACAAGGATCTACAACAAGGAGCTACATAAACTATTTGGGGAAGCCAACATTGTACGCTACATCAAGTGCGGGGTCGATTGAGATGAGCGGAAACTTGGCAAGGATGGACGAGGAGGAAATTCCCAGAAAGCTGGTTGAGGGAAAACTGGACCGCTCAAGAGAAAGAGAAGGTCTATAATGCGTTGCTAAGGATGCCCTGACGCTTCTGAAAGTGCAGAATTGAATAGCAGCTGCACAGGAACGAGCCACCAGGCGAGGGCTCATTGAGGAGGCCAAGATTAACTTCGGAAAGTAGCGCCACTCTTTTATTAATACTTTTTCTTACTCCCAGCCTCTGCAATATAGGTATAAAACACGACAGTTGAGAATGTTCTCGGCCTAATCATGTCCTTGTACAGTTGTTGTGATGTTAATCAGGTAAACAGTGCGATTATCTATATGCAATGGCCTTAAGACCCTTATGAATTGTAGAGGTACATTTTTTCTTTTTTTAAAGAAACATATTCGGAAAAACTGCAAACGAGTTCAGTTGCACAAGTTATTTGAGATTAACATGTATACCTGAATAACTACAATTTGAACTTTTATTGTGAGTGTGTTAATATAATGATGAAGTATAAAACAATTTTACAGGATAAAATAGTTTAATTGAAACTAGCTTTATTGTGTTTTGAATGCAGGTTGCTATATCTCTGATAAGCCTGAGAATCGTGTAAGTTAATCAATGAAGAAGATTCCTTATGAGTTCATCTACTGAAAGTATGTAAGTATGTAAGATTTTGTTAGTAATGGAAAGTTTTTATAAGTTGAAAATTTCATTGTACGGTGCGTTTGTTATAATAATAATTTTTAATAGATTGTACTGAAAAAGTGGGTCCTAGCTATACACAACATTCATATAAGTTTAAGTAAGCATATGTGTGTGTTCCCACACTTCACAGTTGGTTTCGGTTTCTGGGGAAGTTAGACCATCACCCCCAATAAGGGGAAACCTGCAGGAGACAATATATATTTTATGAATATATTATTATTATTAGTGCGATATCTCCCTAAAAGGAAGGCGTTAAGCACTTATGACTTAATTTTCTTATTTCTTGTTCTTTTTTTCTTGCCAGTATTGTCTCATTATTTGGCTGAACTTCTCTTTTCTTTCAGCAGACCATTTGGGTGTGTATGGTTTCTGATAGTTTTGCTCTAGAGTTACTTCCCACTAAATATGCTCCTGCCTTGGATTTCCTCTTGTCTCATGTCTGCTCTTCGTAAGTCTCCTCGTGTCTGTTTGATCCAGTTCGTACTGCTTTTGAGTGTTGCTGTTGCTTCATATATTTGTCGTGTCAGCCTTGTTTCAGATAGTCTTTGTATGTGCCCATAGAATTTCAATCTTCTTTTCCTGATGTCTGTATCGATGTTGGCGTGTTTTTCTGTTGTTTTCTTGCTTTGCAGTCTGTATCCATCTTCTGTTTATGAATATATTATTATTTAAGATATTTATTTTCTTTTTATTGCAAGTAATGGCTTTATTTATGTGTGAGTTTATTTTCGGTCTTATTCTCGTCATGAAAAGTTTGAAAAAAATGTTATTTGAGTAGTTAAAATCGTTAAAAAAAGACCCACTTTATGATAAATTTTAGTTTTGAAAATGGAACAATTAGGTGTTCAAGTGACTGATACAAATTATACAAAATCTACCTCAGAAATTTCCTCAGGAAAGTGGGCAAAGTGTTCTAAATTTAAAATTAAGTATTTAATGTGGTTTTTTATAAGTTCTGAGATTATTTTAATTTATGTATTATAGGTGAGGAAACTCTTAGAGGTTATTAATTTCATTGGAATTTGTTGAAATTGTTGATTGGATTGCATTATAGACAATGCGGCGAAACAATATCGTTTTCTCATTGGTAACCTGGTATTGCATGAATTACCGAAGACAAGCAAGCTGAACATTGAATTGACATGTTCATCCTAGACTGTTATGTAAATGAAACTTCATATTGAATGTTCATTACAGTCATCTCCTATACAATATTTAGCTATAGAAAATGATGAGAAATTAGAATGCAGCTGAATTTTAATAATTATCTGTTATAATGAGCTTTTGTTTTGTTTTTTAAATCTTACATTTTCACTGGGTTTGTGTTATGTTTGGAATCATACATAGAGACACCATTAGATTTCCTTAAATTACACTAGTGAAAAGTGTGATGAAATTTCAAGGCCTATGAAAACGTTGAATGATAGAAAATAATAAGACCAGATATATATTTCAATATAAAAATAATGTTATGTTTGTTCGTAATATGATTAATTTTATATTTTTTTCTGGTTATTTTTTTTTAAATCTAGGCAGTCTATTTATTTTGAAATTCTTAAAATCTATTTATCGTTATTCTAATGAACATTTTTTTTTATCTGATTAATGGTAATGTATAAATATGATCTCAAAGCGTTATTATCATTGTCAATGTGGAAACATATTTTAATATGTCTGAATAAAAAATTGTTAGTTGAAAAAATAAATAAATATGTATAAATATTCAAGTTTTATTTAATGTATACACGAAGTAATATCATCTTTCATAAAATAACATTTTTATCAATACTGACATTAGCTATTTAATAAAATATCAATGTTTCGGAAATATACACTTTTTTTAGGGTAGTTTTGATAAATAAATTGACAGTATTTTGTACACATATGTCAAAATTATATTATATTTCTTTTTAGTTTAATGTTATGGTACTTTAGTAATTATGACTGAATAGATTAAGAGATTACTATTGCAATTCAAGCTTCATTGCCATATCTAACTATTTTACTATTATATACACATTATAGACATGACAAAGAAGCTTGTCATTTAAATTGCCCTGAAGATAGAATGAATCTTCTAATCTCTGAATTTTTTTAATTGTTAATGTAACAATGGATAACAACATTAAGCAATTATAAATTCATATATTTAATCAATTCTTTATATAGGCTCCTTGGTACGTAAACAACAGAACCCTACATTCGGACTTACAACAACCAACAGTTGACCAACATATACGAAGACTCTATTCTCGTTTTCACGGTAACTTTAACCGAAACGACAATAGACTGATTAACGGTATGTCAACAGCTAAAGAAGGAGGTTAAAGAGAAGCTGGATGAGGGACCTCCTCAGCTAAATTAAAGCCTTGGAAGGGGTCCTGCTGGCACTTTACTTCCTCATGCCTACCATGTCTGATCTCATATTTGCCCAACACATTTGCTGAGTGTCAGGCCGCTTCTGACAGGTGTAAATCAACATATGAAGAGAGAAAAAAAATCTATTCTTTAAAAAATATTTTTGGCTTCTTTTTCTTTGAATTTCAATTGTTTTTTGGTGGTTTGATTGTGCTTTCACAGACTTGATAATTTTCTCTTGAATGTAGCCGATTGTGTTATTTATTTTTTTAAATAAAAAAATTGAAACACGTTTGAATTCAAAAGTTACTTATTTCTTGTTATTTACTTTCACTAACATGTATGAAATATATAGTAAGGGAGAGTAATGTAATAATCAATTTTTTTAATGAATGCCAGCAAATGTTTATTTATATAATATATATATATATATATATATATATATATATATATATATATATATATATATATATAGAGGGAGAGAGAGAGAGAGAGTGAGAGAGAGAGAGAGAGAGAGAGAGAGAGAGAGAGAGAGAGTGAGAAAACGATTTTTTTCCTAAACCCTCCGAATATATTTATGTGTAGCAACAAGAAGAAGGCGCTACCTGATACATTACTCTCACAACAGTTCAGAATTGAGGGTTAAGATTATCTGAAAACAAATTCTATAGTGGCACTGCAAATTAATAAAAATCTATACTGGTAAGTTCCGACGGTTTGAAATTTAGGTGAACTACTATACCTATAGTAGCCTAGACAGTAGCGCCTAGTAGTAATTTCATTTTTAAAAGGAAAATTTCAAACTATGATATAACAAGTCTTCTATAAGATCGTTTATTTATACATCAATTATTCTTTGAAGCCTCTTAGTCTGATTTTCTTATTTTGTATTATAAATTGCGATAATGGAAACGCTTCTAAATTTTGGGAAGAATCGCTTCGCCATAAATTATTTAGAAAACTTTCGACTTGAGCCCTGGAGCAGTCCTAGGCGTAACTTCAAGTTAATTTATAGCATCTCATGTTTTGTTATCAGCATAAGAAATGCGTTCAGCAGAGAACCGTAATCGATATAAAAGTTAATGTTAAATACTGCTATGTAATTTCATTCCTTAATCGCATGATGAGACCTGAACATACGAAAATGGGCAAAATTCATATTTTTTAAATAAAACGTTACTACAAGAAAACAAATAGAGCAATACATATATAAGTAGTCGCGAGTTGATTTATGTTTTTTAATTCACTGCAACAACATTTCTTTGAAAGTAGATATTAATTAAGAAAAAACACAACAGAGTGACTATGAAGAATTTAATTCAGCAGGATAGAGCGACTTATTAAAGCAACATATGAAAATATGATACACTAGTTTTAATTCAGAAACAATTACCTAATATTCTTGCTTAGAAAACCCATTTCTCCGAAATCTCTCGAAATCCACCTAAAAACTTCTAAATCACCTTCGTCACCACCTTCCTACCCTAAACCCGTAGGATTCTGGTTTGTTCATTAATATTCCCGCACTTTTACTGCTACAGTACGGCGTATGAGGGTGTCTATGGGGAAATTGAAGCAAAACTCAAACGATTGCTCAACTGCTTAATAAGATTCATCTTTGAGATTCTTCTGTTACCTGATTCTACGAAGAGCTAAAATAGCTACTTCTACTGTTGTAAGTACTAACTGGTATCTTTTATCTTTCAAGTTCACCAACCCCGCCACCCATCGTACATCTTAGATATATTTCTATTCAAATACTTTCTTCACTCTCGCGGCCTTCAGACCTGTATAGACCGCCCGATCGGACAGCAACTTTCGACAGATCTTTCCTAAACCGATCGTCGTCCGTATATTCCTTCATATCATTTTCCTTCATTCGTCACTCTGTTAATCTTTCGATCTTCAAATCCTGCCTATTCAATTACATCCTTTCTGCCGGATTCTCAAATTCCTAAACAGATTTGCGAATTTCTATAAAATTAGTAAAAAACATATTGGAACGATAATTTCATTTCATGTAGCATATGTACATTATTAAAACTATATTATTTCATCAGCATTCACCAATATCGGAAACCTCTTTTAATTTAAATTTGTATATATATGCTCATATTTTTCTGTTTTTATTTTTAATCTTGTTTTGTTATTAATTTTCTATATTCTTATATGAAGCTACCTATAATTTATTAATATTGTTCATTATTCTTTTTTATTCTATTGTTTTTTGTTTGTTTTATTTTTTACTCTAAGAAACTAAAGTTTTTTTTTTTTTTACTTTTTGCAATATTATTATTAAGGTCTTATCTTGTCCTAAAATAAATAAGGAATTTATTATTATTAAAGTCTTATTAGTCATAACTTCTAAAATGATCACATATCCATCATATCTCAGAGTTTTGGAGTTCAAAACTGAATATCAAACAATGTTAAACTTAGCTAGCATTACCGTGATTGATCATTGTGGTATACCAACACCTGAAGCAATAACTAGAAATAATTTTTAAGATTTTCGGTATAAAAAGTTTATAATTACTTTTGTAGGTCATTATATAAACGGATAGTTAGATACATTCAGGTAATTTTTCAAATCCAATTTTTTTTTATGGAAATACAAGTTCATGATCCCCTGATTCTACATAAATAACAAGCTTTTGTAATAAGTTCTATGTGGTAAATCGTTAAATGAATATGTATGTTTTAGATTAGTTTTATTGTAAATAATATAATTAAATACATTATAAATGAGTAGCTCTTCTAAGAAAACTTCTGCCTGATAAAGTTAACGGGTTTTTAATTTGAGAAAAACAAATTTTTAAAATAGTTCATAAGTTAATTTTGTCATTAGTTTAAAAAAACTTTTCTATTTTACATTTCTCGATTCTCTTTAAATATTAGTTTACATTTGTTTATTTCACGAGGACAATTTTCAACCATTTTACAGTTTAACCCAATACGTTTGATTGAACTTTTCATAATGTTGCTTATTGTTAATGACCGTATAGAAATAAGAAAAAATGCACCTGATTATTGCTTTTTCGTTGAAATGCAACATGGGACTTTACAACTTATTTGATATATTGAACAAAAACTTTTATGTAGAATAATCTTTTTCTGTTCTACAGCACAATCTCACTTAATGTATAGGAGGAAGAGGCACGTAGCCTATAAAGCAGATATGCAAGAAAGAATTCCAAAAGGCTCATTCTGAGACACTCAACATTATTTATCCTCGTCTTAAACTTCTGCTGCTACCTGAGCAGTTATCGCAGTTGGACTTTATTTACTACAGTTTGGATTGGATACCATGCTGGGTCGTTTATCCTTCTGTTTTTCTGCAAAAAAAAATCCTGTCTTAAAGTCTATTCCACAGGCATATTTTTTTCTTTCCTTGTGATGAGGCCTGGATTGCTAAGTATTATCGAAAAAAAAAAGAAGTTAATAACGCTGATATTGTTCTAGATTGGACTTAATCAAATAAGTCAACTTTCTTAATGAAATGATACACCATTGCACAAGATGCTTTTACTAAATGGGATATGTTACCAGCCTCTTTTTTTTTTTTCAATTTTTTTTTTTTTTTACCAATGTTACAAAAGGAAAAAACAAAAGAGCTCTAACTTCTCATAATTCTACATTATCCACAATCTGAATTCCCAGAGCTAATCATATACGACTGTTTAAAGTTGTATGTTGCAAGTAGCATACTTATTCATCAGCATTTTGGATAGAATTCATAACTGTAGTAAATTGCTAACTTGGTGTATTTAAATTTGGAGAACTTGAAAAAAAAAAAAAAAAGTATTCCAGAACAAATAATTAACAGAGACTGATTTTAGAAACTCGGGTTTGTCAAGAATGGATCAATTAACTGTTTCTATTTTCATTTTAATGTAACCTGCAGTCTGTACCAATTCTACAATAGGTTATATCGTATATCATAACAAATAACTTAATAATTGTTATCTCTCGTTTGGTCACCAAAATCACAACGAAGAGGTATATTCCACCATCCAAGTGGTTTAATTGGTGTGTTTATTGTTTGGAAATCATCATAAATTTCGAACTAAGGTTGAGGTCTCTTCTAATATACTCATGTATTCATAAATATAGATTTAAGTTATTTGATTGAGTAACCTTGTCTTACAGATACTAACAATTCTCGTGTTCAATTATGGATGAAATGTTGATATAATTATGCAAAATTAGATTTTAACACACTTCCTACGAGACATGTTTGGCCCTTAATCACAGAAGTAACACAACACCTACATTGGTTCCAAAAATAAAAACCTGATAGGTGGCTCTAGGATTTTTTAATAGGAGTGAAAAATTATTAGTTTTGCCGTCCTTCGGAGGGGGCGTAAAATTGTGGTCCCTGTATAAACAAAGCCTAAATAGGCAAAATTTGGGACTTCTACTGTCCAATTAGGAAGAGTTGTATGGAATATTCATTAAGAAATCAAATATTGTTCAATAACTTGTGATATGTCACGTCTCCATTGAGTTCATTACTTTCGAAATGTTAGAAAATGACCAATCTTAAGATTGTGCAGTAGTAATCACCTGTCAGTGATCCTTAGCATTTATACCACTTAAAATGTCGGATATGACTGTTTAGAGGGTTTAGTTCTTATTAAAAGTCATGACTTTTAATATTTTACGTAAATAAATATAAAAATATTTCTCAAGACGGATCCCCTGAACTGCGGAACCCAAGGGGGAAGGACGACTGCACTATCATATTTACTTAGAAGCATTGATGAAAATCGCCAAGTTTTAAATAATTTATTAATACCAACATTATTAAGACTGAGCGATCCCCAGAAGGTCTCTCGACCCATCGCTATCACAAATTAAAAAAGACACCTGCCACAGCCGAATATTTTAATTAATATCTTAATTGTATAACCCACCTGTTCTTAGTTATTTGCTGCTTTTTGGTTTATTTATGTTTATTTTTGGTAATAAACCAAAAAAAAAAAAAAAAAAGTTATCCTTCCTCAAAATTTAAGGTTATGTTTCAAGATACGTAGAATCTGAAAAATGAATAAAAACATTCGTACACCGACCGCCGCACGGTGGACAATACGACCGATTTAGGTGGACGAAATTCTAAAACTTGCCTATATTTAACCTTTCGGGTCCCATACGGAAAAAAATATAAAACTAATCAATTTTTAGACACGATTCGCTCGCCAATCGTTTTCGTTAGAATCAAAACATTACTGTCCGGGAGTGTTTTTGGATATGAGTCAGGCCTTTGACAGAATATGGCACGATGGTTTGCTCGCTAAGTTAAAAACATTTCTTAGTCCAACATATTATTTAATTTTACATTCGTACTTAAAAGATAGGTTTTTCCGCTAAGAGTAGGTTCTGAGTTCTCTAATATTAAACAAATAAAAGCAGGTGTACCTCAAGGCAGTGTTTTAGGTCCAACACTTTTTAATATATATTGCTCTGACATCCCACAGCATCCAGAAACACTTATAGCAACCTTTGCTGACGATTCAGCTATCCTGACATCCAACAAAGATGCCTCTAAGGCTTCTAAGGCACTCCAAGAACATCTGGACGACATAGCTTGCTGGGCAAAAACATGGAAAATAAAAATGAATCAATCAAAGAGCCTGTTCGTCACATTTTCTTTAAAACATAACTCCTGCCCCCAGGTCTTTTACGATACTATTCCTATACCAGTTTCTGACACAGTACGTTACTTAGGACTTTACCTTGACAAACGACTAACATGGGCATACCACCTCAAACGAAAAAGAAAAGAACTAAATCAACGATATGGACTTCTTTCAAGGTTACTAGACAAACGTTCAAAATTATCATTGACGAACAAATTAACTATTTATAAAGTACTAATAAAACCCATTTGGACTTATGGCATTGAGTTGTGGGGAACAGCAAAAAAGTCAAACATCAAAATTATTCAATCATTTCAACCAAAATTACTTAGGAAAATTTAAGCCTTTTATATGTATCTAAAGACGATTACATTATTTGACTAGAACCATTGCCATTACATGCATACTGCACTGATCGTGTTAAATTAAATGGTCATGACAGACTGACTAAATTCAAAACTGATTAAAACCCTATCAACATGTGCACAACCATATAATCGCACAGAAGTAACAAATCCTAGCATGGCCAAGAGAACTGAAAATATTGATAAGGTCTTTAGTTTTTTTAGTAATTATTAGTTTTGTTACATCTTGTGTAGGCTATTTGCTTATTGCTAAAAAAAAAAGCAAGATAGCAATACAATTGTATATGCCAAAAAAATTTATGAATATAATAAATAAATAATTAAAATATTTATGATATGAAGTTTTTTCTTCTCAATGTTTATTCCAATATTAGTTGTATTATTGTATATCTTCATTTTCTTTATAATATCGGTATCACTTATAGACGTGAGTCTTCTTCACAAATCATGTTCTTTCTCAATTTCTTCCTACAGATAAATGTCTAAACATATTGTCCAAGCACGGATGCCCTATACACGCCACTTTGAACCAATCGGGGGGAGTATGTATAACAATTCCTAAAACATTGTCGCAGTCGAAACATGGCCAAAGTTTGTAATATTTTAATCCAACTATTGACTGAGCATCCCTCGAAGGTCTCTCGACCATCGCTATCACAAATTAAAAAAGACAACCTCCACAGCCGAATTTTTTAATTAATATCTTAATTGTATAACCCACTGTTCTTAGTTATTTGCTGCTTCTTTGGTTTTTTAGTTTTTTTGGTAATAAACCAAAAAAAAAAAAAAAAAAAAGTGATCTTCTCAATTAAGGTTAGTTTCAAGATACGTAGAATCTGAAAAATGAATAAAAACTTTCGTACACCGACCGCCGCACGGTGGACAATACGACCGATTTAGGTGGACGAAATTCTAAAACTTGTCCTATATTTAACCTTTCGGGTCCCATACGGAAAAAAAATATAAAAAAAAAACTAATTAATTTTTAGACACGATTGGCGAGCGTACAGTGGTCAAACACAAATATATTTGCTGAAATCTAAAACTTCCCTATATTTTACTTTGAAATCCCAAATACGGAAAAAATAATACAAAAAATCAAATTATGGCTCGGAGTTGCTAAAACTGCTAATAGATGTATTTTATATTATTTAGGAAATTCTTGAAATTATAGATGTAAACTTTTGATTCGGAGTGTAGTGCCTGAAAAAAATTATGTTTTTTTTTTTTTCGTTATTGAATAGGGGCATACATTTACACATTACTAAATTAACTCTACAGGTGAGTTTACAATGTATATTCAACAACGAGTTGGAAATATAAGGGGTACTCACTACGTTTGCTATAGCATGCTATTTGTGCTATTGTGCTAAACCCATCAATTTTATACAGGAAATAACTGTAGAAACTCGACGGGTTAGCAAAATAATACAAATAGCATGCTATAGCAAACGTAGCGAGTACCCCTATAATGTCTTACCTGTCTCAGCAATGTCTATTGTTAAATAAAAGCAAAAAGACTTTGCTTCACAAAAGGAGCTTTTTGCCACAAAAAGGAATGATTCACTAATTTACTATTTATTTATGAACATGGTATGGCGGGAAATATTAGTATTAAGGGTCTTGCCAACTAATAATAAAAAGGTGAAGCTCTAAAAATTCCAAACTTTTGACTTGACTTTTGTCCATCTTAATTGGGGATTTTGCCCACTGTGCGCCGTACGCGCATTTCTCTGGAACTACTGGACCAATTTTTTTAAATTCGCCGCAAAGTGCTAGGACATGTGATGATCCTAACACATAGACGTTGATATCAGCTGGTTATTATTGAAAAAATAAACCAAAAAGCGCAGTAAGCAAAAAAAAAAGTTTAAAAAAAAGGAAAATATTGTCTATACATACCCTTGTATCTCCGCTATTTACGAAGATAGATAAAAAAAAATATTTGTGTTTTTAAACCAAAAAACGCTGATAATAATGAAAAGAGAAAAAAAAAAATTTTATCATTAAACTAAAATAAGTTTTAGATTCAGAAAACGACAAACAGAAAAAAAAATCAGTATATTCAAAACAAATATTGAATATAGAAAAAATCGAAAAGATTAGCAGCTATATAAACAATTATACCCTTAATATAGCTATTTGAAAATAATAAGACAACTGAAACAATTTGCAGCGTTTTATTTTTTGTTTTTATTTGATACATGTATTTAAATCTATCTCCCGCGCACTGGATGTTCGCAGTAAACCACAAGTACCTACAAAAATTTTGGAAGCGTAGCCTAATTAATCTGACAAGCTGTCAGGGAAGAGGCTGGCTTAGCAGCTCCACAGCGAATCCCCTGGCAATCCCTTTGGATTAAGCTTTCTCGTTATTATTTTCATGTTTAAAAACGAATTCGTTAAAACTTTTATTAGAGTGAATTCGCAATGTTATACTTTTCTTCCTCTTATTTAAGGCTAATCTATGTTTTAAATTAATTGATGCTTAAGTTTTCTGGAACTGTAAATTGTATTTCCTTAAAATACTTAATGGTTCTTTATATTTACTAGTAATAACTATAAATAAGTAATAGAATACAAAATTGCCAATATTATACTAAACAAGCAATATTATTACTAGAAAATGTACACCATAAATTCTTCTTTTCTCTGACAGGAATCTTTATTATAATAATTATTCTTTTTGCCAAGTTTATTAGTTTTTTATATTTTAAAATGGATAGGAATTTGATTTCCGAGCTTTTCTCAATATATGTAGTTGTATTATTTTTATTCAATTTTTTGTTAAAATTTGGCTTATCACTAGTACTCTAGCGTCTTCCCTTCACAATCTATTTCCTTCTCAATTTCCTCCTACATGTTATGTCCTAACAAAGCCGTTAAATATCACGACCATACTTTACAGCCCACTTTGACGAATTTCCTATATTTTAACAAAGCAATTACTACAAATTGTCGCCAGTCATCCGAAAATGGCTAAAGCCCATACATTCTGCATCTCTGTTCCCTCCTAATTTACTCCTTTTCACGCCATGACCAGTTTGCCGATGGGGAGCGTGTCGGTCTTTTGTACACCGCTAAACTACTCCGATCCTAGATGTCTTTTCAAATTTGATTCTCCTCACAACTCGAATTTCTTTTGTTTGAAATCTCCTTACAATATCAAAACTTCTCATGCGTGGTGTAACACCATTTAGTACTTTTGAATCCATACATTTGAATTTTTTTATATCTACACCACCTTATATAATTAATTATTAATATCGGTGCTTTTAATTAAACAACCTCCATTTCTGACCTCTATGGATAGACACACGTTTTAACTGTTATTTTTTTCACCTGTTCATCGTTCCATATGCTCCAACTCATCACACTCACCATTCCGACACCTGGCTTGATCTAAATATCATTGATTCCGCGCAAAACCTTCTTTCAACTTCTCAAGTGCCTGTTCCCTTTCTATCATCTCACGATCTTATCCAAATTTCATACAATTTTCAAACTTCAGCATTCCTTCCCATAACGTCAACTTCCCGAAACCTAGATAATCTCACCCGAGAAAATATTTTACCTGACATAGAATCCATGAACGGGAATAAAATTTATAGCTGTTCGACCATTGATTCAATGGTTGACACCCTCACTTCCAATCTCCTCAGTATCCTAGACAAACATGCTCCACTCAAAACCTGTACCTTCCGTTGCTGTCCTGCTCCTTGGATGAGTCCAGAAATAAAAGACTTACAAAAGAGGCGTGAGGCAGCCCGTAGACGCTTTAGACGCACAAGACTGACAGAGGACTACCATGCGTTCAGGGCACTCCGCAATCTGACTCAGACAAAAATTAGACAGGCTAAATCTAACTACTTTCACGAAGCCTTCTCCTCCACTACCGATTCCAAGTCAAAATGGAAACTCCTCCGCAAACTCTCACTCTGCAAATCATCTTCCTCACCAGTCTTTCAAGTCTCACCTGATGAATTAAATTCCTATTTCTCATCCAACTCCTCTGATAATTCTACACCATCTCCTCCCGAGTTTTCAATAATTTCATCATTTAATCCTGATAATTTTTATTTTTCAGATATCTCACCAACAGACCTTATATCCTCTGTTATGAAATCCCATACCAACTCCATAGGATTTGATGGAATACCTGTCAAATTACTAAAATTATGCCTTCCCGACATCCTTCCAGTTCTTCTCTTAATATATAATTTTTCACTTCAAAATTCCGTATTTCCAACTACTTGGAAAAAAGCGATAGTTCATCCTATAAATAAAACCTTAACCCTATATCCCCTAAAGACTATCGCCCAATTTCCATCCTATCTAACCTTTCCAAACCTTTAGAAAGAATAGTCCAGTCACAACTATCAAACTTCCTCGAAAAGTCCAAACGTCTTGATCCTCTCCAATCCGGTTTTCGACCCGGTTTTTCCACACAATCCGCCCTCCTTAAAATTACTATTGACATACATACTGCCATAGACGAAAAGAAACTTACAGTACTAATACTTCTGGACTTCTCAAAAGCTTTTGACTCACTTGATCACTCTATCCTTTTTTCCAAACTACAGTCTTTATCCTTTTCTAAAAGCACTATTCATTGGTTCAAATCATTTCTCTCAAATAGAACTCAAGCTGTTACCATTCTCAATCTTCCTTCCTTGCCCTTTCGGCAGGTGTGGCCCAGGGTTCAAGCATATCTCCTCTCCTTTTCAATTCCTATATTAATGACCTTCCCAATGCCATCCATCACTGCTCCCACCACTTATACGCTGATGATTTCCAGATTTACCTATCCTTTCCTCCCTCCGAGTCTCTAATAGCATTTGCCAATATTCAGATAGACCTGGATAGAATCTGTGCCTGGGCAACTCTGAATAAACTAAGTCTAAATGCTACAAAAACTCAGGCGATTGTTATAGGTTCCAATCCCCTCCTCAGATCCCATACTACTTTTCCGAGTCTTACCCTAAATGATCACCCAATTACCTTCACTTCCTCTGTCAAAAACCTAGGTATTACCATCGACCAAACCCTTTCCTGGCAACCCCATATTGCCCAAATCTCCCGAAGAACAATAAGTACCCTCAAATATTTCCATCGCTCCCGTCATCTTCATCCACTGTCTACCCGTAAGCTCCTTGTATCCTCATTTATTTTCCCCCACTTTGACTATTGCTGTATGGTATATGGTATATGGTGGCCTCTCGGCTGTGCTCGAGGACAGGCTAAAGCGAATTATGAACATATTTTTAAGATTTGTTCTTGGTACACCGAAAAGGTCTCATGTGACCCATTTATACAATGAGTTGAAGTGGCTCCTTCCTTCTATCCGAAGACAATATTTCCTAGGATCATATCTTTACCAAATAATCAACTCCCAGCTACCTCCAAATATCTACAGACTTCTGCAATTTAAATCGTCAGTCCACTCTCTCCAAACAAGATCGCGCCATTCCGACCTTTATATTCCTACCCATCAAACAACAACTTTTGATCGTTCCTTTATTGCCCGCTCCACTACTCTCTGGAATTCCTTACCTACTCATATCCGACATGCTTCTTCCCTAACATCATTCAAGTCCCAGTTATTCCAGTACCTACTGTCATCCCAAACAGACGCTCAATAAGATATTTCAAATAAAAAAGAAAATCTGTTATTTATTGTTTATATTTTTATAAGGATCAATAATGAATCAAGTTCAATGTTTAGTTTTGTTTAATGCACCAGAAGTTATTATTTATTTATTTTACTCTTTTGTTTTATTATATCCTTTCTTTTCTTTATGTATCATTGTAAATAAGAATTAATTATATTCCTTTGGTCTTGTAGCCAGACACATTATATATATCTTAATTGTACATACGAATTGTTCTTAAGGGACTTTGTCCCAGAATAAATATCTTTTTCTATTCTAAATATCTAGGAGCAGTTCTTGTCGCTCCTAAATGGGTTAGTTAGTTTTGGTCACGACATATATCTTATCCAGCACCGTTTTAATCTTTTTGTACCGTAAATTCTACTCTTTTTCTGAACTATTCTGTTGGGGTGTAAAGAATTTCGTTTAATCAGCAAAAGCTTTAACTTTTACATTCCTATTATATATGACTTAAAAAATATATCTAAAATTTCAAAGAAAAATTATATACATTTTTTAGCCAAAATAACAGAAGTTTTCAGATATTTTTTATTAGTTAGCGTCCTCTGCACCAACCTTATAGTAATTTAAGTCAGCTGGTCTAATTTGGATCTTTATAAAATAAAAAAAAAAAAACAGTAATTTCTAAAAAGGACCCATCTTGGAAAAAGCAAGTTTTAATGTTATTATTTTGAGAGATATCTAAGTTTAACAAAACAAAAAAAAAAAAAAGACATAAAGTGGAAGCTGAGTTTGGGAGCCTACTCAACCATAACACAATTAAGAAACTTTTTTTTTTAAATCTTAGCAGGATTCTTAACTTTCTGCATTGTATATTTGATTCACAATCTACAATAGTTAATTAATGAAAACCTCTTGTTTATTCACCAAAACATTTTCCGCTGCTGAATAATAATTATAATGTTGATTTCCTAAAGGTACTATCCAGGAAATTTTACAGGAAGCCCGAAAATCTCTCATTATAATGCTATTAAACCAACTTATTTCATTATTTTCGTATGAAAATCTAGAATTATCTTTTTACAATAATAATAAGACTATTTTAAAGTTATGGAATGAAATTTGTTATTATGATTACGAACGAAACTAAGTGTGTAATTAGTACCTTTAGAAAATAATTGTATTTCTAAATCGCGTTTTTAAAGGACTTGAATGATTATTAGGTAAAGTCAAACTGAAGATTTAGTCATAAATAAGTGATGAGAATAAAAATATGTCAAAAAAAAAAAAAAAATATTCCGTAAAAAATGTCCTTTCGTAACTTTTGGAAATAAACGTCTATATTATTAATATTCTTTCATAAATATTGAAGCGTATTAAATAAATACCAACCCGTTAGATAAATCTAATTCATTGCTCAGCTAATAGATCGAATGACAGGGATTCCATATTTGAATCCTCATTGAAAATGAGGTATATTTAACTTAAGCAAGCAGCACACATGATAGGGATGGGGAATGAAAGAGCCCAGCAGAACACCTTCCAAGGCTTTAATTTAGCCGAGGAGGTCTCTCATCCAGCCTCTTTTCATCCTTTTGACTGGCATTTCAGCTATTTACATTTTGTAAATCAGTCTATTGTCGTATCCGTGAAGTTTAATGTGAAAACGCGATTAAATAGTTCGTATGCGTGGGTTGTTGAAGGGGTTGTCAAGTTGGCATGTAGTGTTTTGTTTTGAGATGATTGCAGTTTTTCTATGGGAGATTTTTTTTTTTTTCGCTGTGCCATGAGTCTGTGAAGCGTAAGTCCATATGGATTCAAGTAGTTTC
This sequence comes from Piezodorus guildinii, assembly GCA_023052935.1. Lineage (NCBI taxonomy): Eukaryota > Metazoa > Arthropoda > Insecta > Hemiptera > Pentatomidae > Piezodorus > Piezodorus guildinii. The sequence goes on along the minus strand of CM041292.1, from coordinate 173,659,938 downwards.
AGTCGAATTTTTAGTTTTGATGGTTAAGAAAGAAGAGAGTATTGTACTTTCAGTCGCTGGTTGAGAGTCTTTCTTTTCATCTTGACAAGTAAGCGTTAAGTCACCGCTCGAACGAGTGTTAGTACTAGGTAATGTATACAGTTGTTCTGAGAAATTTGGTTGTCGGCGATAAAAATCGGTAGACAAGTGTATTGTTGTAGTGTGATTAAATTAAATTTAAAGTGAATTAATCAAATTAATTTCAAATTTAAAAAAATAAACATAAGATTAGTGGTGGTATATATAAGAGACAGAGAATAATCACACATACATTGTTATTTGTTCCCATGGAATAACAAGAAAGACCACACTTATACTTAATTGAAGAGAATTGAGCGAAAACATCCGAGTATGTAGCTGAGTAGAATAGTATTTTAAAGCAAATAATACTTATAGAAGAATAAATTGGAGGTGGATAAAAGACTAGCTTGATGGATGACTAACATTTATCTCAAGGCAGTCTTCGGCACATCTGAGTAATGTTCTTCCCTAATAATCTTAGAATTTGTTTTATTTATATAATTGTGTTTTTTCGACAGTTGTTATTTATAAAGCTACTATAAGAAATATATTCATGAAAAATGTTTACCTAGGGTTAGTATTGGAAAATTACAGCTATATAACCAATTTATCTTTTTATTTGTTTTTCTAGATCCGAACAAAGCTTATCCTTTGTGTATATATATCATTTGTTGGCGTTTTAAGACCTTATATTTAAGCATGATCATTTATTCCAATAAATATTCACTATCAATCAAAAGTGCAATGATGCATTATTAATTATTATTTTGGTGTTTTAAAATAGCACTGAAATGCATAATTTATAATGAGGAAGACATTTGTAAAACACAGGGCACCACTTTTGGGTATGAAACCTGCATATGTAAACTTTGCCCATGTTTGTCCCCTTACACCTCCGCAATCCAGGGGTACGCAAAACAGGTAGAAATAAAACTACTCTAAACCAGACCACGCAACACAAAACGAATCTCCATACATTGCACCTTCCTAATTTAATTATTAATGGACATATCTTAATATAGTTGAATTGACAACATTATGATAAAGAACTGAGGCTATTAAGCCAGGAGGTATCACAAGTTGTTTAGAAAGCATAAAGCTTGTAGGTGTCATTCGTAGATATTTTTCAATTTTAATAATAATAATAAATTCACGGACCAGTCCCTTTCGAATAATATTACAAATAAAGAAAAAAAAGAGTCCTTTTGTGTTTTAGAATAAAAATTGATGCTAATTAAAAATTAACAATAGTATTGTAATAAATCAAGAAGTTTATCAGGAGGAGTTTCGCATATATTAAACTATCTAAATATCTTAAATCATACATAAAACAAAGAATAAATTTAGATGCCGTAATAGATAAAGGATTTATTAATGAGTGCCCTGTCTCTGGTGCTATTATTATTCAAGACCAGAGTTGTTACGGAAATTTTATTTTTAAAGTAAAAACAAAAAAAGGTAATATTACCTTCCAAGTAATTGTCCATTTCATTATCTTGAAATAGTTAAACATTGAATAAATATAAATTATTAAATATGATTCCAGGATATAAATTTATAAATTTTGTTATTATATACCTTTATTTATTTTAGTTTTATTTTATGCAAATTGGCTTTCCTTTTATTTATATTGTAAATATTATATTAATGCAATCTTAAAGCAATATTATTATTGTCTAATGTGACAAATTGTAATATATCCGAATAAAAAAGAAATAAAACATACAAAGTTGTAGAAAATAATAAGGAGTGATAAAAATTATGTAATTGTTGTAAAAAGTAATTTATAATTTTTTTCAAAAAAGTATTTGTTTCCAGAATAAATTAATGTTTTTTCGAGCAATCAACTTCTAGGTCATTATGCCTTCGCGTTTCTTGGTGTAACATTTGGTAGTAATGATAAATACAAAAAAGTAGTAGGATTAATTATTAAGCAAATTTTAGGTTTTCTATGCATTTTGGTATTTTAATGTATTTCGATTTGGCTATATATTTTTAAGTTGTGTTTCTAAAAAAAAAAAATAAATAAAATAAATGAAGATAACTAATTAAAAAAAAAAAAAAAAAAAAAAAAATATATATATATATATATATATATATATATATATATATACATATACATATACATATACACACAAACACACATACATATATACACATACACATACACACACATACATATACACACACACAAAAAATATACAAATTTACTTGCATATGATATATTGGATTTATATTTTGAGAAATAAATGAGTTTCCCTAAGCAATACAATCAAGTTATTAACAGTATTACTCGAGTCTTTTAAAGCTGAAGCCACACTTCGGTGAACGTTGTGGATTGCGGATGCCGTCTGTAAAGCTCTGCAGTTCTCCACCATATGCTTCACAGTTAATGGGGTTCCACAGGTTCGACATTTTGGTTGGTCCTCCCTTGTGATCAGGTATCTATGAGTTAAGTTGGTGTGGCCTATCTTCAGTCTTGTATTAACAACCTCTTCTATTTTCTTACCTCTCACTGAGCTTGTTTCCATAGATCGTCAATGTAATTCTTTAAACATTTTCCGATTTTTAACTTTATTTAAAAGTACTTCAATTGATTTTAACAACGGAGGTATGTGAAATTCGTGGGTTGTGCACAACAGATTTTTTCATTAGATTCGAAAAAATTCTTCTAGTTGTTTACATTGATAAACAATGATTAAATATACAGGATGGAATAATTTCATAACCAACTGAAAGAAAAATGAACAAATATATTATTTTATTGATTTTTTTTTTAAAGAATAGTTATAAGAACAGTAATATAAATGTATGATATACCGTTGAATAGCTAAATATTGTATTTAAAAAAATGTTTTCTTAATAGAAACTCGTATAAGGTAATCGTAAGTGATAAAAACTATGTGATGGCTGTAGATAATAATTTATAGTGTTAGTTTATTTAATCTAAAATAAATCCTTCCATCGCAACTCTTTTAACAATATTCCTACAGGTAAATTCGTTAAAAGTACTTAAATTAATTTTAACAACAGAGGAATGTGAAAGTCGTGTGTTGCGCGCACCTGATTTTTTAGTTACATTATTAACTGTTTAAGGTTACATGTAACCTAATATTAATTATTACACGTCACTTTACATAAATTTAAAACCTTAACCTATAATATCCGGTTATGGAGTGGCATTAAAGTAACGCGTGACAAGGCGGTCTATTGCAATGTGTTTGTTCACTTGAAATACATAAATGCGATCAAGTTAACCAATTACGAGAACTTGGAAGTAATTTCCTGAAACTTTGTCAATTCCATTTGCCTCCTCATTAAACCTCGCTACAGAAATGAGGATGTATGAAACAACTTTCGTGTAAGTTGCGAGCTTTGGCTTTCCCCAGCGTGGCACCTTGAGCCGACCTAATGCTTTAGGCGCACATGAGTGTCACAAACCCATGGTTTATGATATAGCTCCATTAAAATAATGACGTGTATTAGCTGAAATACTAATAAAATTAGATGGAACTGCTAATAATGATATTTTTTTTTAACTTCCTGTTTTATAGAAGAGGCTGTTACTGGAGAACAAAATGTTCGGAATTTAAATGCGTCTTCTGAGTTGGTAAGTACCTAAGGCTATCTCGATGTTTCAGTCAGGAACATATCTAAATTAAAATGTTTTAAATTCAATACCTTTAATTTTACTTTCACTTGCCTATAATAGAAATATATATCAAAAAAAAAAATCATAAAAATATTCGAATTCTAGTTTTCAACGAAAATGCGCGTTTACGGAGTCCAAATAACCAAGACGCACAAAAACGGTAAGTTTTATAGAACTAAAAATTCATATATAAAAAGCGCATATGCCTGAGATATTGCGGCAACTTTTTCATCAAAATCGGCCTACCAAAAGAGACGTTTTATATTGTACAATAGGATTTTGAATCGATTTTTATTTAACTCAGTATATTGATATAAAATTAAATCAGCTTATTATTAAGTAGGTTTGATCCTGATTGAAGTAGTCTGATAGCGCTTAAATGCCGTTAAAAAAATAATCATATTATCTTATCGATATTAACAAAAAATGGTACAATGTACAAATTGAACGAATTAAATTAATAACTAAAGGAGGAAATAAGAATAATATTAATTAGGTTTTTAATTTTTTTTTTTACAATAAGAATAGCATAATATTGCTTATACTCCACCAAATGTTGCATGTCTAAAAGTTTCTCTACCTTTGTAATTTAGAAAAGATTGTTAGTTGTTTATAGTAAAAAAAAAAATTCCTTTATATGGCGTATCTTATCTAAATATATAGTGACGATGCAAACAATTTTACTGTACCTAAATTTTCAAAAACTGAATAGATTACATGAAATTAAAGAATATATAATACGGTATTAATATGTAGTACAAAATAAAATAGAAAGATAATCACACATTCTTGGTTTGTAAATTGACTTTGTAAATGTATCGGAGGTCATCGGATAAAGGTAGGGCGTACATTCGTTATCCTTTCCGTGACACTAAGAACAAGATTATGGGGATTTTAGGAATGTCTGATATATTTTTCCCCGCCTTTATTTATTTCAGCACAGCCAGCAACGTAGGATCAAATGGGCTGATATTTCGATATATATATTTATGGTATTTTTCTGCTTATGTGTATACTTCAAACTAAATTTTAGAATCTTGTCTAAAATTGTAGTATTTATATGATTTTGCATATCTCTGCTGCTCTAACAAATTTATAAGTCTATGTTTTATGCGTTTAAGATGGTGTAATGAGGTCCTTTTTAGGGTTTTCGTATTTATTCATGCTCATCTCGCCTTTTATGTGGGTTCCAGCATAACTGTAGCACGATGAAATTTTTAATATATATTTTTATTTATTTTATTTATATATATATATGTATATATATATATATATATATATATATATTATACACATATTTATATACATATAAATCCAACCACTTTCTAAGATACGACACAAAATAAAGTCTTGTACGAAGAGATGAATGGTTCGCGTGGATAATAAAATAGATAAAAACTATTTAATATATACATTTCTGATTTACCAGCCCATCCATTTGTGACGAGGTCATTATACGCTGATGATATAGCATTGTATACCTCATCATATCGCATCGATACAATAGTGAATCGCCTTCAACTATATTTTTAAAAAAATCACAAATATTGCATAAAATGGAAATTGAAAATTAATCCCACCAAATCTGAAGCAATTCTTTTCACTAAACGTCGCCCACAAATAAACCATCAAATCAAGATAAATTCAGCTCTCATCCCTTGGTCAAAATCCGTACAGTACCTAGGCATAACATTAGACAAATCTCTTACGTTCACAGACCATATCAATAGAAAAATTGATAAAGCCAAAAAATTAATATTTAAAATGTTTCCATACTTCAACAGAAAATCCCATTTGAGCTCTCATAACAAATTAATAATATACAAATCAGGTATTCGCCCGTTAATTACATACGCCTCGCCAGTCTGGAGCTCAACCTGCTTGACTAACTACCAACAACTTGAAAGAATTTCAAATCTATCAATGCGGATAATTAATAATTACCCCCGCTACACTAAAATATCATCTATGCTCCAGGACTTACAGCTTCCAACAATTAAACATTTTGTCCATACTCAAACAGCTTCTTACTTCAGTAAAACACCAGTCTCCAAAAATCCATTAATAAAGGAAATCGGTAACTATAATAAAGCATCTCTAAAACGCTACACTCTTAAAAGAACTAAAACATGTGTTACTAACTTAAGCTAGTTTATTTTAATTTCTAATTTTATATTATCAATTGTATTATCTGTTTTTTTTTATATGTAGGTTTTTTATTTAGTTTTTCCTACTACCATAGTTAATATCAATTTAATTTTACCACTAATTATAGATTAGATAATTAGATTATAACTACCAAATGAACCAAACATTTGACGATTGTAAGGATGTCTCATCCGAAATCATTTATAAATATTTGTCAATATGTCAAAATGTAAATAAAGTTTATTTTCTTCTTCATTTAATATATAACGTTTTGACCCACGTTTCTGGTCTTCATCGGGGCTTCTATCCACGAAAGCTGAAACTAAATCGAATAAAATAAAATCTGAAAAATTTACATTCCGTACTTTGTTGCGAGAAGCCGTCGAAACGTTGAATATTAAATATTTTCACTGTTTGCTTATGTTCTTTTGACCGCCACCCGATCTCTTCCTTCATATTTATTTCGCTTTCAATTATTGAATATTCAATATACTTCAAAAAGTTTAGAGGGAAATTAATTTTCCAGCAAACGTTTCTCCCTAAAATCAAACTATTTCTTTTAATCCGTCAGCTAAATACTATTTTTTTTTTCTTGAGATAATATAGCTTTGCAAAAGTCATCGGAAATATTAATTTGAAATCTTTTTTATTATCCCTAGATGATCCTAGAAATATTAAAGTTTGTTGTATCATCGAAATAGTGGAGTCCGTGACTGAGTGGCTAGCGCGCTAGTCTCTTATGCTAAAGATGTGAGTTCGAATCCCTGTCCCGGCGAGGCTTTTATTAGGATGTAACTAAATGGGGATTCACTCACAGCCTCTCCCCCGGGTATGTGAAACCCTTCAGCCAAATGGTGGGCACTCACAAAATTAGGCGTAGGGAGTGATGACCCTAACCTACAAATTGCATCGAGAAAAGCGAGTCCCTGGACATTACACCGCGAAGCCTCCTTGCACGGCCTGTCGCGCCACTGGAAAAAAATCATGGAAATACAACCTTACTGTGGGTGTTCTTTTGCTCATCTTTGTTTTATTTATGTTTGCTGATATTAGTAACAGATTATTTGTTAATTATATGATTAAAGTTTTATATAATTACAATTATCATTTTTTTTTTTTTTTCGTTCACCCCTACCTCGCCTTTGAAGGCTATACGGGGGTTTCTCGGACCAGGGAGTGAGGGTGGGGTATAAAAGTCCTCTCGGTACCATAATTTTATGGTTTTCAATTTTTGGTTCTCTGTGGTTGCTGTCAAAGCAACGCGCGCTAACTCACTCGGCTACCCCGCCCCCTCGGGCGCTTTTCTAAATTGAAAAACAAACCTTTCTCCGTAAGACTGTTGGGTGGTTAAAATAAGTATGGTGAGAAAGTCGCAAACCTACCACCTGGATGCTTCCTTCACTTCGGCTTCACACAACAAGATCAATTTCTTGAACACAGGACTATTTCACAAAAAAAAAAACAAAAAAAGAAAGGTGTGATATTGTTTTTCTCCCTTAAAAGCAACTCACAACAACCAGTTCACACTGAGGCCAGTAACATATGATTTTGAACAAATAAAACCCACGCACATTATAAAAAACAACAGAACATCTGTTATCTTGATAACAATTAATAAAATTATAATTAATTGTAAATTTTGGCTTGAACACCTGCAATAACTACATTTTGGGGAACTGATGATACTTATTCCTGATCGTAGTGGTAAAATCTGCTTTAAACAAGAGCGTAGATTAAAACAGATTTTACCACTACAAACAGAAATAAGTCTTATATGTTTCCATAAACATATTATTGATATATATCTATATGAAAAATACTCTAAATATTGCATATATTTCTTTTTTTTCTAAAACATATAGCAAGACGACAATGGAATTTATAACCTCTCGGATGGGGCTGAGCCAAAGGAGACGGAAAATAGCTTCCTGGATTCCATCAGCCAGAAGATGAGATCCGTCAGGAGTTTCATATCGAAAATATTTATTCTTGTATTTCTCCGCCTCCTTTAGCACAATGCCTACCAACTTACTTTTCTTCTTTCGTTATGCGGGTAATCGTATTCTGGGTATTCTTGTATTTTTTTTAGTACTGACAGCATGATGAGGATTTTTTAAGATATCCTTTTTTTTTTTTTAATTGTATGATCTTCGGAAACATACGGATTGTGGAATTGAACAATTAACCTAAAGAAGTCTTAAATAAGCGTGTTTAAAAGAGGGGTTAGGTGAGAAATAACAGACGGCGGTTGAATGTAGAGAGTGTAGTGGTTTTTAATGAATAAAAGTACCTAGGTGTCCCTCTATCTTCGAAATAATCATTAATTTAACATTTATATGAAATATTTTGCGCCGATGTTTCAGTATTCATACCACTTACAACAATAAAAATACTGAATTACTGACCTCACCCAAGCTACCTGTATATAGAGCTGTTTCCTGAGCTGTTCTATGTTATTTAGCCCAGGTTCTGGCTTTTATGAAATACAGACACTGTCTGCCTACTTTTTTTAGGAAATTGTTTTCACTTCCCCAGAGCACACGACAATTTGTTATACACACACAACCCAATATTAGCCTTTTATTTTTGTTTACGTCGCACCTACATGTTCAATATATTGAGAAAAAAAATTGTTGCTACCCAGCTATGGACCGATCAAGATCTTAAGGAAGAAATTATTAAAAGAAATATATGGTGATGAGATGATTTTCGGTCTGTATGTCGGAAATAAGACTGATAAAATAGTTATTATTTAGTTTGTTGGAAAGAAATAGTGATTTAAATATTTAATAGAGAATATAAGAAAAGAATTGGCAAATATTGGTATAATATAAGGAATTTGATTATGACCTTGGGGAGTGCAATTATATCTCTGATAGATAAGGTCTGTAATTCATCAAATCAATAATTAAAATATATTGTGTGCTATATTTATTTTTAGGTGTTTTCCACCAAGCCTGTTAGGCAAAACGGGTTTCGCCACAGTGGGATGGTAAGCATGACTGCATAACAACCCACTGCTGCTAATAAAGCGGTAACAATGTTATCCTGTGTACACACAGTCTTCGGACCGTCCTGCTCTGCTAGTCCTGCCTGGAACTGGGCCTTCCTCTCTTCCCCTCCAGGTAGCAGCTCCGCCTCCTCTGCCTCGCCTGTCCAAAAGTCCTCCAAGGAAAGGTCTTCGACACATGTTGAAGTGGGCTGGCCCAATAGCGGTTTTCCATCTTTCATAAAAAATCTTTGTAGTACGGGTTGTTATGCCTGTTGACGATCCGGGGGGAAATCGTTTTTTGTGAAGAGACCTGTATACCTGGATACTTTTGCTTTTAATGGTTCAAAGGCGATGTGATCCACGATGATGTGCTCAGCAGTTTCTGGGACGTTTTAGCTAGGGCATAGAAGGTCAATGTCTACCCCCAATATTATATGTCTAAATTATTATGACATTATGTATATGTACAGTTAATATATATATATATATATATATATATATATATATATATATACATATATAAATTTTAATATTTTACTTATTTATCTATAGAAGTTTTGACAGTACAATGAGATTGGCTATCTGCTTATGCAATAAGCAAACTGCATAAGATAGATAAAAAAAAACTTATAACTTTCAATACTTCAGGTCTCTGGTCAGGCCAGCGGCTCGATAGGTCAGTATGTAGTTTCTCGGTCAGTATGTATACTTGTATGCATAAAAAAGGACATTTACAATTTTCCTAAGTAATTTTGATTGAAATGATTAGATAATTTTGTTGTTGACTTTTTTGCAATTCCCCATAACTCGATGCCATAAGTCCAAATAGGTTTTATCAGTACTTAATAAATAGTCAATTTGTTTGTCATGTTTGTCGTATGTCTAGTAATCTCAAAAGAAGTACATATCGTTGATTCAGTTCTTTTCTTTTTCGTTTGAGGTGGTATGCCCATGTCAGTCGTCCAACCTTCAAACTTGGATTTATCCCTCAGAATTATAGTTCAGAATAATATTCACTTAAAACCACAATTAATTCTATAAAAAAAAAGTAAGACTAATACTTATTGCTCATACTGACTAACAAAAAAGAACAATCATCTTGCACATACTAACTTTTATAACAAACTTAACGGAAACGGAAATATAATTGTAACTGACTCGGCTCTGACTGAAAAGCCTGATTAACGAAGGCTGAACAGGATGTTGGGATAAAAGACCTCCTTAGCTGAATTAAAGACAGAAAGAGGAGTTACTGGACACTGTTACTATGAAAATATGAATTAAAGTTTATAAGAAAAGGTGTATTGAATTCTTGCGGATTGTCTTCAATTATTTATTTGTTTGAATCAGTTTGTCAACAATTATTTTTTTAAGGTACGTCCTAATAGATTTTGGAAGTGCTTATGGTATTCTTCTTTTAATGTAAAATCTAATAAACTTAACTGGATAGTTCGAATCAAACCAGAAAAGGAGCAGATCAAGGGATTTCGTTTATGAATATAAACTGTTGAATCAAGAGGTACCCATTCTCAAGTATATCAGGTTAAATAACTTTCTCCAACCTGTAAATCCACTCGTTGTCTTTACACTGAATACAAAAAATCTGGTGCGCGCAACACACGATTTTAACTTACCTTCGTTATTTATATCAATTTAAGACCTCAATACCTCAATTTAAACAAATTAAAAAAATAATTTTAAAGAATTATTTACATTGGATTTTAATAGAAACATGTGTTTATTAAATAATCTATTATATCATTATCTACGAATATCAGTTTGTTTTTTCGGCTTTTCATCACTCTCCGTTAATTTTTACAATATTATGTATACGATAGTATTTTTTTCTAAAATCTTTAGCATTCCAATGGTATATTATACTTGTGTATATGGTTCTTAAGTTTAAAAACGAAAACTTGCATTAAAAAAATATGTTTGCAGTTTTCTCCTTTAGTTGGATATCGAATTCGTTCAACTTAAATATTTACATGTTTTTAGCAATGTTTATCAGATGAAATTTAAAAACTACAAAATTAATGGTACTTTAGAGGATGAAATTTTAAAAAATAAAAAAATGGAAGAAAGGAAAACAAAAAAAAAAATATCGGCATTTAAGCCTTGTCAAACTTTTTTCATCAAAATGAAACCTACATGATATTAAAGCCTGTTCAATTTTACATCGACATAGCGAGTTTAATCAAAATCGTTACAGCCGTTTTTAAGAAAATCGTAAAAAGGTGCAAAATACATATTATAATGTGGCTCTTCTGGTTATCTGATTTTGATAAAAACGCTTTTCTAAAATCTCGGGCGTAAATGACGTCTTAAATATGAAATTTCAGTTTCATAGGACTTTTCGTTTACGCACGGGAGTTACCACACATACACACACACACAACACAAAGACTTTTTTTGGGACTTAGTTATTTGAACCCAGGAGATCCAAAACGTGTATTTCCGGTGAAAACTTAAAATTTTGAAAATTTTCACGATCGCAATACTTTCCCTTCCTATATATATTTCATATATAGGTATGTGAAAGTAAAATAAATGTATCGAAAATGAGAATAAAACTGCAATGTTTTTTAAAAAAAATATGATAAATCCCAATTGCGTGTAACGTTGGTAACAAAAAACATTTATTTTATTTTCAACTTAAACACGGTTGCTGTTTTGAACATTTCATCGCTATTATGAGTTGTTTTCAGGAAAAGAAAATAATTGCAGGGCACATTAAATCACGCAGATGTCACTCTAAAAGAAAAATAAATAAAATAAAATTTAAGGTTTGTCCTTAGTGATTGAGCTGATAAGTCACATGTTTTTTCATGTTACTTATGCGCTTGTATGTATAACATATACGAACTTGTAATTTTATAATGTTTGTAGAATATCAAGGAATACTTAGAAATTAACTATCAGTCTATCATAACTTTGTGATTAGGGAATAAATCTAACGATCGTTCAGGAGAATGCTGTTTACAGCCCTATCTCCGGCTCATAAATGTTGGCTTCGAGATAATGCAAGTAACTTCCAGAATTAGCGAAATGCCCTATTAGAGAAACTCCATAACCCATGAGGACCTAAAGGCCTATAAAGATAAACTCAAAGCGGTTCGCAGCGATGAGGCATTAAAATCTCTCTGCTTTTAGTTCATGGTTTAATAGGAATAACAATGAAGATAGTTAAACTAGTACTGATAACAACTTGAAAATTTAAACACCGAAATAATATCATGGATTTTAATTTGTTTTCTAAATCGACTATTACTAGACCATTGACTGAATAAGAGACGCTGGGATATTCTGATATTTTGCCTCAACATCCACAAGTAGATGTCGGATTTGATTCGGAGTTCCAAGGGGCAGTATGTAAATAGCTATATACGTGCCAAGGTTATGACTGTTATTTTACTCTTCGCCTATTTATTATATTTCTGTTTACTCTGTATACATGAAATGAATGGTTTCTTATAGCTGTCATACTCATTTTCCCTGATTGTGGCAGATTGTATTTTCTGTGAATAAATCAATAACTGATATCGTGGAATGTGTAGGTTCAGCCTCTTAAAAGCCTCAGTATTTAACGATAAGCGTAGGGAAGAGAAAAACTGAATTTTATGATATATTCTTTAAAACATTTTTTGTTAATTGAATCTACTTTATGTCGTACAAAGTAAAACATACAAATATGAAGAAAAATGTATTACTATTTGACAGACTTGTAGAAACGCAAACCCACTGAAATCACTCTAATTATAATCTAAACCTAAAATTCCCAATGTCAAAATGTCATAGTCTTTCAAGTCTTCTCGGAGGATTAATGAGAAGTGAAGAAGATTGAACAAGGTTTAAGTGATATAGAGGTTATCGCGAAAGCATAGATACCTGCTTCAGGTAAAATCCGCAACATTTATGTCATTATAAATACTATCACTTGTGACAAAGTAATTAATAATAAAGTAATAAAGGATCATTGATGATTTTCCTTGGAGATAATACCGCAATTATTTGGCTGTTTGGAGAGTTGGTAAATGGTAAATGTTGACAAACTACTTTCAATATTTTGGCAAAAATGTAGCAGGATACATTACTTTTTTGAAGTGTAATTGAAATTACCAAAGGCATGTAAATTTTAATATTGGATAGTGATTCCTGTTTAAAATGTACTTTGAAAGATTGAAAGTGAGCAATTTCTCGATGTAATATTTGGGGATAAATGTTAATATAAGAATCTTTTTCTAATGGTACTTTTTAACACTAATATAAATTTATAACAATAAAAAAGGTAGTTTCTCTATTAGCCGTCATATTTTTTAAGTAATTATGTACGATCTAATCCTTAAAGAATTTAAATATGAATGTGATTTTTTATTTTTCAGTTCGTGACTGTTTTTTATATTTATAGGGAGTCTGCATTAAATGATGATAGTTATATTTTAGTGTTATTGTTCCATGTTAATTGACAAACACTTTAATGACGCTAAAATTTTAGCAGATTTTTAAGAATGAATATGTACATTAAAAATTTTCTTTTTAGTCATTATTAAATATCTTGGAAAAATATGTACTTCGTATACTATGCCTAATTTGATTAATGTGATTATTTTTTGGTATGAAATATCTTAAATAGTTTTTTTTTTTTGTTTTTTTTATCATACTCGACTTCTACTCATATTAAAACAAAATTAAAACATTTTGTTACTTAAAGATCAAATGAAATCAAGGAATAATATGAAGTCTGTGTGTCCAAAAGGTCCTGGACCTTTGATATTTAAGTCTAATATGAAAGACGATAAAGAAAAATTATTGAAGAAGAAAATTATTGAAATTGTGGTTACCATATAAAAGAACACATTATCTGTCATTTGTGATAAATTAAATGCTGAAACGATAACTAAAGACATTGAATGAAAGCCGATTTGTCTAAACAAAATGGTTGAGAACGAAGCCTGACTACACTGATTATAAATCTCAAACATTACGAATTGATCGGTCTTGACTTTTTACGTCCATAGATATATCAAAAAATAGTAGTCTTGTTGTACATTTTTCGTTTCTCATCTCGTGTTTTTGTTAGTGTTCAGTTGAAAATTAGCTAAGAAAACTCTAAACGTATGGCAAACTATTGGTTTATAATATTCAATAATGAACCTCTATAATCGACCAAATAAATTCCCCATGAAGGAGAGACGTGGGAGTTACGTTTAAAGATACGTAAAACCCGATAACGGTAAAAAAAAAAATTCGTTTGTCCGCCGCCGGCGGCATTTCTCCAAAACTACTGAAACAATTTTTTTTTTTTTTTAATTCGCCACACATACGTTACATCGTCTCTCAGATTTTTGCTTTTTTCAGTAGGAATTCGCTAGAATTCAGTCTGGAGAACATCACTAGACCTCAGGAATATTACGGCAGTGAATATTGGAGAAGTTTCGGTAAGCAAAGTTATAATTTACTTTGTACAATCACCAAAAAGTGAAAGAAGGGTCACTGATCAGCTGATTGCCGCTAGCTCGGCAAGCTCGGGCTTGCTTTTCTTTTAATTATCTTTCTTTTATCTTTAATTCTTATCTCATTATTTATTTATTATTATTATTTTATTAATCAATGAGATATTTTCATCAAGTCATGTCCTCAAAGTCTGCAAGTAAAAGATCTAGATCTGCAGGTTCTAACTCGTCTCCCACAAAACAGAGACCCCGCCGTGAACAAAATAAAAAAATGATTCCACCAGCGACCGCGTCAGCTACCTCATTAGGTTCTGAACCACAGCCCAGCACATCATCACAAGGAATAACTGATGAATCTCCGTTTTTTACACCGAATCCATTTCAGATCCTCCAAAATGAAAAAGAAACTATGGAATCTTCTCCTATACCCAGAGAACCACTACCTCCACCAATATTTGTTAAAAATATTAAAAATTTTAAACTGATGTGTGCGCATTAAAACAAAGTAACAGATCCTAATAGTTATTATTGTATAAGTAGAACCAATGATACTAAAATATCTCCGACTACTGCTGAAACCTACAGAAAGATTGTAAAATATCTGACTGAGACCAAAGCTGACTTTCATACTTATCAGCTGCGCCAAGAGAGAGCATTAAGGGTCGTAATCAGAAACCTACATTCCTCAACACCCGTTGAAGCAATCAAAGAAGAACTGACAGAATTAGGATTCCAAGTGAGGCAAGTCACCAACGTTCTAAAAGATAAAAGTCCACTTCCTCTATTCTTCGTGGACTTGGAACCATCAGCAGGAGTCGAAAAAATCTATGACCTCAGCAGACTGTACTATACCCGTGTAAAAGTTGAAAAACCTTACACAAAGAAAGAAATAGTCCAGTGCCATAACTGTCAGGCATATGGTCATACCAAAAGTTATTGCCATCACATACCACGCTGTGTGAAATGCGGTGAACAGCATAAAACAGAAGAATGTACAAGATCAAGATCAGCACCCGCTGTATGTGCTCTGTGCCTCAAGGACCACCCGGCTAACTACAAGGGATGTGAAATCTACAAGAAACTCAGAACCAGATACCAAAAACCTCAGGATCCGAATGAAACAGCTGTACCAACCAGAAGCAGAAGAGAACCATCAAAACTTGTAAATTCTAACGTGTCATTTGCCCACTTGCTTGGAGGTGGTAACCAGAATCATGAAGTCGAGGCACTGCCGGAACAACATTTTCCTCAACATTCTCAATCTATTGTACAAGAATCTATCCCTCAAAGTTTACCTAATCTTCAAAAAACTCCTCAACATCAAATTTCTCATATCCCTCCACCATCAAACGTCACAGATCTTACCAGTCTAATGACATCGTTCATCTCCGAAATCAAATCTCTTGTTATGCCGCTTATATCACTCCTTACAAATCTAGTATCGAATCTAATCCCTGCCTTGAAAAATCCTTAAATGACTTCACCTAACTCCTTATCCATTCTCCTTTGGAATGCGAATGGTGTTAGAAATCATACTGACGAACTGACAGCGTTGTTGCAAGACAAAACAATCGATGTTGCACTTATAACTGAAACAAGACTAACGACTAAACAGTACTTCAAAATACCGCAATACATGACATACCGTACTGACCACCCAGACGGTAAAGCCCATGCCGGTTCTGCTATCATTGTCCACCAATCCCTCTCTCATCATTTACTCCCACTTCCCACCTATGATTTCCTACAAGCCACATCCATATTAATCAAGACTTTTTCCTTTCCGGTAACCCTCACATCTGCATATTGCCCTCCTAAACATTCCATTTCCAATTCTGAATTTGTATCCTTCCTGGATTCCTTAGGAAATCGTTTCATTCTGGGTGCAGACTTAAACGCCAAGCATCAGCAGTGGGGTTCCAGAACCACGAATTCTCGAGGACGAAATTTGCTGTCTGCACTCAACTCCCGAAATTTTAATATCCTGCCTCCTGACTCCCCTACCTACTGGCCAACCGATCCTAACCGCAATCCTGACATCCTCGACTTCTTTATCCACAGCGGATTAGGCTCTCTCAACTTGTCTTTAACTCGCCTTGATGAACTATCCTCAGACCATAGTCCACTGATCCTAAAAGTATCTCTCACTCCAATTCCAAAACCCATTCCACCATCATTCATCCGAGGCCCTGTCAACTGGAACCTTTTCCGCCAAATCCTGACCGATAATATTGACCTCAGAGTAACCCTCAAAACCCAAGATGACCTAGATAATTCCGTCTATTCCTTTACCACCGCCATCCAACAAGCTGTCTGGACTGCTTCCTCTCCTAAACACTCCAATATAAATCCAGACCAAAATCATTTTCCACAACCTATTATAGACCTTATCCACACCAAACGCCGAGCAAGATCATTATGGCAGCGCACCCGACACCCAACAGATCGCCGCTCCTATAACTTCTATTGTAGACAATTGAAGAGGGAGTTGGCGAACTTCCGTTCCCAGTCCTTTAATTCCTATCTCTCCTCTCTATCAGCTCGTGATAATTCCCTGTGGAATGTCACGAAAAAGATCCTAAAATACCATCATGTTTCCCATCCTCTCCGACGTGGTGATGACTCCTGGGCTGCGTCTGATGAAGATAAAGCCGAGGAATTCGCCACACACCTCTCCAAAGTATTCACTCCTCACCCGGAATCCCACATCAAGCACACCGCAAAAGTGCAAGACTTTCTTATGTCACCGATTCCACTTTCCCTACCTCCTAAAGCTATTAATCCCTCTGAGGTCAAATATCTTCTCCAAAAACTGACTCTCCGTAAATCTCCTGGACACGATCTCCTTACTCCCCAGATCCTCCGACAACTTCCGCAGAAAGCTATTATATTCCTTACTTATATTTATAACTGCATCCTCCGCACCACCTATTTTCCTCTGTTATGGAAACATTCCACCATCATCCTTTTTTTAAAACCAGGTAAACATTCCAACAACACTTCATCCTACAGGCCTATTAGTCTACTCCCCATCCTCTCAAAAATCTTCGAAAGGCTTCTTCTTAAACGTATACTACCCATATTAGAATCTCAAAATCTTCCTTCCCATCAGTTTGGATTCCGTCCTCAGCATTCCACAGTTCAACAGGGGCTCCGAGTTGTAGACCATATTTCCTCAGCTCTTGAATGCAAAGAGTATTGTTCTGGTGCGTTTCTGGACATTGCGCAAGCTTTTGACCGGGTATGGCACACTGGATTACTCTTCAAGCTGAAAACCCATTTACCCCAGTCCCTATACCTCATTCTCCGATCCTATCTCTCGAACCGTTCCTTCCGAGTTCGCTGCGGTGAAGAATTTTCTAACCTTTATCCCGTTGAGGCCGGTGTTCCTCAAGGCAGCGTCTTGGGACCCATCCTCTACATCCTTTACACTGCTGATATTCCTACACATCCTGATACCTTTCTGGCAACTTTTGCAGACGACACCGCCATCCTATCATCCAGTTCCAATCCTGAAACAGCATCCTTAAACCTTCAGAGACACCTTTTCCTTATCGAACACTGGTGTAATAACTGGCGTGTAAAGGTGAACGAAGCCAAATGTAAACACATAACCTTTACTCTTAGACGAAAATCCTGTCCGCCAGTTTATTTCAACTCATTACCGATTCCTCTCTCAGATACAGTCCGGTATCTTGGCTTACTGTTAGACAAAAGATTGACTTGGAACCCACATACAAGACTTAAAAGACAAGAACTCAACCGACGATTCGGACAGTTATACCGACTACTCAACAGAAAATCTGAACTTACAGTTGAAAACAAATTATTAATCTACAAGACAATACTGAAGCCCATCTGGACCTACGGAATTGAACTGTGGGGGACAGCTAAACGTTCTAA
This sequence comes from Piezodorus guildinii, assembly GCA_023052935.1. Lineage (NCBI taxonomy): Eukaryota > Metazoa > Arthropoda > Insecta > Hemiptera > Pentatomidae > Piezodorus > Piezodorus guildinii. The sequence continues at coordinate 173,641,730 of CM041292.1, read as the reverse complement.
CATCAAACGCATTCAATCCTTTCAATCCAAAGTCCTCCGTACAATAGTAAATGCTCCTTATTATGTCTCCAATTATACCTTGCACCACGACCTTAATGTTCCATTTATTTCAGACCTAATTCCATCCAAATTTTCCAAATTCCACCAGAACCTCATTCATCATCCTAATCCTTTAGCTCAATCCCTATCCAGCTCCACTCATCCATACAACCCACCTAGAAGGTTGAAACGGCAGTGGCCTCGCGACCTTTTGTAAATATATTGGAGTTCTAGCACTGGCTAGATTCTCCACTCAATGTGATGTATGTATGAGTGTGTGTATGTGTATATAGGTATAAGTGAATTATTGACTTTTGAATTGATTCATTATTGTGTATATATTTTATTGTAATTTTATTTTGTGTAAATATTGTATGAATGTAGTATGTTTGATATCATTCAGCAATACTATTAATGTCCAAATTGGGACAGATTGTAAAATTTTCTCAATAAAAATTGTTATTACTAAAAAAAAAAAAAAAAAAATTCGCCACAAAAATACTATGGCATGCGACGACGACCCTAACACCTAGACGTTGATAACAGCTGGTTATTTTTTAAAAAAAGAGGACGATTAAAAGTGATTTAATTTAATATCTCAGTTTTTTTTTTTTATGACAGAAAAAAGTATTTTAAACAAAAAACTACGAATAATTATATAAAAGAAAAAAATTGAAATCTTTCACATAAATACACCCATAACTCAGTTATTGTTGGGCACTGAAAAAAATGTGTACATCGTTTTAGAATCATTAGCGCGATAAACCAATAAAAAAAAAAAAAAAAAAAAAAAAAATTGAAATTATTCCTATATATGCGCTTGTAACTCCTTTATTTCGAAGGTGAAAAAAAATAATCGTTTTTTAACCATAAAATTGCGAATAATTAGAAAAAAAATAAAAGATAAAAATAGAAATTTCACCAATAAATACGCCCATATCTCAGTTATTTGTGAAGATAGAGAAAAAAATGTTGAATGTTTTGGGATCACTAAAGCAGTATAAAAAACTTTTCATATGAGTTAATTGCCTATATACCATATTAATGTTGTTTGAAAATAATAAACCATTGTGTAATAATTTTCAGCGTTTTTTTAACTTTAACTTTAATAAAATTTAAAATATTTATATACTTATTATAATACTTAAATTATATTTCAGTTTCGTGCTAAGATTTGGCCCGAAACTGTCTTTTATATGGTAACCAGATTTTCAATAAATTTCTTCTTTAATAATTTATATTTGTTTATTTTCACATTACACTTATGAATGCTATAGAGTATTTTTTCTATAGTCAGGACATTTTAGGTACACAGGCTTCATATTATTCCTTCATTTCATTCGATCTTTATGAAACAATATATTTTCTTTTTGTTTTAAATTACAAGTCGTGAATGATAATATAAAATAGACTGATAAAAGTCACATTAAATTACAGAAAGTTTAAATAATGGATCAGTGGTAAATTAAAATAAACATCAATATATACATTTAATAAACAATGACGCTCATCAAAATCATGGGAATGACGTGGTCTAGTGGATATAGCACTAGTCTACAGTTCTCCGGGTCCTGGGTTCTAATCCGGCTATGACCGAATATTATTTATTTTGTCAATTCAGCCGAGAGGGGAGAACAGAAGGGTATGGAGAAACCCTGGGGCAGATCCAGTCTCAATAAAGTCCGGTACTCGAATTAGGGAAAAACCTGGCGGCTGAGCGTGATCAAGGCCTAATCACCTCATTCCACTTTTGCCTAGAAACAGTAGGAATCTCTGTATAGGTTGTATAGAGTTACAGGTTCATCGAAATCGGTAGAATGATCACTGAATTTTTCTCCTATAGATTCATAGAGGATCTACTTCTATTCTCCTTTTTCTTCTAAAGGGATTTTGGTATAACTCAACCCCAAAATGAAGTTATGAAGCATATTTCATTTCCACAGTTGTAGATCCTCTTGCCTCAGAAACAATAGGGTCTTTAATCGTTCTCCTTTAACGGCCTAGAAGACTGTTGGGATAATGGATGGCCCTCATGGTAAGTGAAAAGGTAACTGGAAAGGATTGGAACAAAAGGGCAGAGCTAGGTTTGGCCCGTCTCCAAGTCTGGGGAACTTGCTCCGAAGCGCTCTATCTAGCCAGCTAACTCCTAACAAACTTTTATTCTGCCTTTTATACCCTCGCTGCAACTCTTGAACACTCAGCTTCCCAACAACTAAAAAAGGATTCAAAATGAGACATTTAAAAAAAAAAGGAAGCTAATTCGATCGAGTAACAATCCATTGTTAAATATATTCGAATATAAATATATATATTCGATACTATATAGACGTTCCTAATTACCTATCTGAAAGAAGCTTTGCATAAATATTTATTAATTAAAACCTATATGTACTTACGCTTGCCAAATTTACTAAAAATAGACACGTTAACTCCCAACGAAATCACCACCATGTTTCAAACAATCCTTAATATCGACTTATATATTACAACTACAGCAAAACACATTCGAATGACTTACAAGAGATTTCGCAACAAACTACACGATAACATAAAGGAATTAGAAACTGACTAGGTTAGAGCGCGTTGCCCAGAAAACCAGGTGAGCAGAATTAGAAGATAATATTTACGAGTTCACGTCTTGGAGCCGGAGGGGCTTTTTAACTAGACATTAATCCCTCGCCCTCCCTCTCTCACTGCCCCGAAAAACCTTCGTATAGCCAACAATGGCGAGGTAGGGGTTAAAAAAAAAAGTGGGAATGCAATTTTTCTGTAAAAAATTCTTTGGTGGTTTAAATAAATCTGACAAGAATATTTTTATTTATTTAATAATATTACATTATATCACAAGTATAATAGTTATGATAGAGAATAAATATATTATATGTTTGCTATAGAAAACCTTCAGCATCACCTTATTTCATTATTTAACAATGAGTTATGTTACTCTACCCAATTAGCTTAATTTTATTTTTACTTTCACTTACCTAAATACCATAGTATATAGTATATAGTAAGGGAAAGTATTGCGATCGTGAAAATTTTCGAATTCCAGTTTTAAACGAAAATACACGTTTTAGGGTCCCTTAAGTCCAAATAACTAAGTCCCGAAAAAAGGTCTGTGTGTCTGTGTCCGTGTGTGTGGTAAGTCTAGCGCAAAAGCGAAAAGTCGTACGGAACTGAATTTTCATATTTGATACAGCTATACGCTTGAGATTTTACAGCAACTTTTTTTATTAAAATCAGCTAACCAGAAGAGCCACTTTGTACCATGGCATTTTGCACCTTTTTACGATTTTCACAAAAACGGCTCTAAAGATTTTGATTAAACTCGGTAGTCTGGCAGGGCTTAAATGCCGATATTTTAAATTGTCTTCCTTTAAACTACCTTTAATTTTGTACATTCCAAAAGATTATGACATTAATGATGATATTCCATATCCTCTTAATGATATTAATGAAAGACGGCAAAATATACATTTTGGACGACTTTGATGTAATTTTTCTTTTTTTTTATAATAAGAACAGTAATATAGAGGTATAATATACCGTATAATTAAATTTTAATTGTACAACGCATAGATCCAGAAGATCCCCTTGCGTAATGAAAGTACCGACGGCTGGGTTCATTAGAACCAATGGTGCGAAAACATTTTTTATGTTATCATGAAGTTTGATGGGGTCCGTAAAACATCGATACAAAGAAACCCTGTTATTGTGCTCAGGTAGTGGGGAGTTATATGGCCAAGCATAAAGAAACACTCCCTTTTTGCAAAAAAAATTATAGCAAAACTGCAATTTACGATGAAAAAATAGATGAGTCTAACGTACACCTTTGGTATAGCATCACTTTTCTCAACGGGCGCTTTTAGCACAAAAAATCAATTTTATAAAAATCTGTATAAGTTGTATATCTATATATGCAACTACCAAGCAAATAATTTTAATCCAATCCATAACTGATTTTCCTTTTTATCAACGGATGGTATTAATACTGATGATATGAAATAACTTAAGAAACAAATGATTAATTTCGCATCTCATTAATAATTTTTTTTTTCGTATATATTACAATTTGTCATAATAAACAATAATAATAGTGCTACAGGATCTCAGCTCATTAATAATGAATTTTAAATATGAATGCCTTATCCTTAAACAAATTTCTCATCACTTGTAAGAATATATATTAATCATTTCATGGTTTCTTTTCCGTTTCGCAAAAAGTTTTATTTTTTCGATTAATGGTTTAATTATTTTCTCATCAGGTTTCTATATTCTATTTTTTTTTTTTTAACAGGTACAATTGTACTCTTAATTATCACTAATCACATATATTATTATTATTATTTTCTCAATCGGAGTGTGAGAATGAAATAAGGCATGGAATTCAATTCAAGAATTATAATAAATTCGATTTACGCTCATTTTTGATTACTAGAAAATATGGTTTTATGTTTATGAAAAAAAAATATCTAAGAACTTTTTTTCTGTTGCTGAATTCTTTTACCGTTATGAATAGTAGTGATAAGTAAACGTATAAGGTAAGATGGAATAATAAGTGTTTGATCGTTTCCTTTTAAGAAATGTAAAATAAAATTATTTGCCTACCCTGCAATTTCAAAGAGCATGGTGGTAAGGATTAGCTTTTAAGCAATTAGCTTATTTTGGTCAAGGCAGTACAAATATTAGATTTTGACACAAAAAAACATTATTTAAACATTAATAGTTCTTTCATAATTAAGTGTAATGGCAATTCGGAAGAAATCAGAAAAAACATCTAGTATTTAGACCTTCTCCTTCATCATCTACGCCGTTTAATCATTCGGAACATGATAAAGAATTTTCATCAACTTCTTATTTATTTAAATAGTGAGACTAAATCATGTACATTTTATTTTATATAATTATTGTAATGTACATGACGCCCAAAACAACACGGAAACACTAAATTCGATCCAATAATTTTAGAACTATAACAAATTCACAAAGGTACTTGGTTAGTTACATTTCTCTACATACAGACCTTCACATGCCAACAGCCTACGTTCAGATTCGGACCCTCTACATACAGACCTTCACATGCCAACAGCCTACGTTCAGATTCGGACCCTCTACATACACGACCTTCACATGCCAACAGTCTACGTTCAGATTCGGACCCTCTACATACAGACCTTCACATGCCAACAGCCTACGTTCAGATTCGGACCCTCTACATACAGACCTTCACATGCCAACAGCCTACGTTCAGATTCGGACCCTCTACATACAGACCTTCACATGCCAACAGCCTACGTTCAGATTCGGACCCTCTACATACAGACCTTCACATGCCAACAGCCTACGTTCAGATTCGGACCCTCTACATACAGACCTTCACATGCCAACAGCCTACGTTCAGATTCGGACCCTCTACATACAGACCTTCACATGCCAACAGCCTACGTTCAGATTCGGACCCTCTACATACAGACCTTCACATGCCAACAGCCTACGTTCAGATTCGGACCCTCTACATACAGACCTTCACATGCCAACAGCCTACGTTCAGATTCGGACCCTCTACATACAGACCTTCACATGCCAACAGCCTACGTTCAGATTCGGACCCTCTACATACAGACCTTCACATGCCAACAGCCTACGTTCAGATTCGGACCCTCTACATACAGACCTTCACATGCCAACAGCCTACGTTCAGATTCGGACCCTCTACATACAGACCTTCACATGCCAACAGCCTACGTTCAGATTCGGACCCTCTACAAACGTTTTCACTACAACTTACACGCACAACACTAGTACATGCCCTGCAAAACACTCTTAGAAGACTGAAAATAAGTTGGATGAGGGACAACTTCTTGCATAAATGCGTAAAGGGAAACACGGAAGGAAGAGCTGCCGCAGAGCATCCTTCTCCATCATCCTCCCACAACATCAACTTTAACATTTACTGATTGTCGACCGCATGACAGATTTTAAAATAAAGATATTAACAAGGAGGATCCTAAATGTATTTCACCGCTTTTGGTGATTATTTTGTAGGTAAAAAAATACATTAACCCATTAGACTCCATATCAAAATATTAAGGGACCAACGCTTCCAAGGAGTCGCATAAAAGATCGGAAACTTTGCAAGCAAAAACTCATTTCATTTAATATCTGTGGTTCTAGTGAAGGTGAAAAAATAAGTTTGGTTTCAAAGCGAAATAATTAAACATTAAGCCATTAAATTACTTGAGTTTTTTGCTTGGCAATAACCCTAAAAATAAAGATAATCTATTCAAAACAGTAATTTTAATAAGATTTCTTAAAAACTGTGCTAAGATTACGTTTCTTTTCAGGAGTCAGGAATACAGTTTTTCCTTTTAGGAACCAAGCATACAACTTCCATATTTTAATATAATTTTTTTTGCTACGCTTTGAAATAAGGTAATTTCGACACCAATTTCTACCTTCTACTAGATCCAGAGATATTAAATAAAATGTGTTTTTACTGAGCAAACTTAGCGATTTTTTTTACACGACTACAGGGGAGTGTTAGCCTCTAATGTTTTGCAGCCTAATTTAGGTTAATGCATAGTTTTACCAAAAAATATTTCATAAAATCGGTGAGACATATTTATTATACACTCCTTTTATTGTTTATTATAAGATAAAAAAAAAGAAAAAAAAAGAAATTTTTTTCCTTAAAATTTCCATTCAGTCCATACATATTCATTTCACAACCGAAATTGTCACTTGTTACACCATGAGTAGTTATATGAATGGAATTAAGATTTTTTTTTAGTACTAAGATCAAACAACTGGATCAACTTGAAATAGGTAATGAACGTTTTTATGGACCGGTTTCAAGTTTATAGAAGATTGAGATATGTTTAATCATGGCAGACTTTGCAAACGAGGACAGAATTAGCGTTTGCCATTGTCCTTAGATAAGGGATTGGATATCATAGTGCGGTAAATTAGTTTGTGATTGTATAGAGCCGATAATTGGCTGGGAACAATCAGTGAATGGCGTAGGAAATGACTCATTGAGCAGAGCTGGGCACAGTTATGGATTGCGCTGGAGACAGTACCTGGACAGTTGCTATGGCTACCACCACTGGGTCACGGGGCCAAAGTTCAACCTGCCCCGGGTTATCACCGCCCTCCACTAATTGGTTATTGCCTTATCGGTCGTGGGAGGGGGCAGGAAAAGGGCAAATGCAACGCCGGGACTTGTTAGCCGGCACGACCCCTAACCTTTGACCAATTAACAGCATTACTCCTGTTCACTGTGTCTAAATATAGTTTAATATTATTTACCTTATGGATTAACGTTCTATTGTAACTTCATAACAAACATTTCGAAAAAAACGCCAAGCACCGAAATCATTCACTACAAATTATTCGATATTGAAAAATTATTATTACTTTCAGTTGGGAAGAGTGGCGAAACCGCATTTGCTAGCAGCCTTAACCAGGTCGTTATTAAGCAGCTAGACATGTGGATATATTTAAAATTTAATTATGAGTTTTAAAATAGATTGAAAGATTAATTTCCACAGACGATAGTTTCAGAAAGATATTGCAAAATAATCAAACAAAATTGAAAATATATAATGAACTTAAGTTCATTCATCATCATCACGGGCCTTACAACCCAGTACGAGTCTTCGCCACATCAAGATGTCGCTTCCATAGATTCCTATCCTCATCGACCCATCTCAGTAATTGTCGTCATCTCTTTCTTCTTCCATCCACATAACCGAAAAGTATTTTCTTGATTGCTGAGTCTTGATATATTCTCCCATCGTTCCCGGTACATTTCGCACAGCTATTGGTTATGCCTAATCCTGTACTGTGCCCCATCCTTCACAGGACCAAACATTATCCTTGATATCTTTCTTTCGAAAGCTTCCCGTTTTATAGCATCTGCCCGAGACAGAGGCCAAGTCTTAGATGCATATGTAAGCACAGGTCTTATTAAGCTTTATAGAGAGTGACCTTTGTCTCAATTTACAGCAGACTTCTTAGTATTTTGGCAAGGCCAAAGTAACACCAGTTTCCTGTCGGATTCTTCTCAGCACCTCCTGACTGGCCATATTGTCCGCACAAACAAGCGATCCGAGATAGACCCTGTTTTAAACGTGTACTCTCTCAATTTTATAGTGGCTGTTGGTGGTGTTAAAGGATTGGCAACCATATATATATATATATATTCTCCCTATTTATTTTAAACCAATTTCCTGACCAGCCGCATCTATCGCTAAGAACTCTTAAGTCCTTCAGCGATCTTGCTAAGATATCTATATCGTCTGGTTAGACAAGTACTTGGACTGACTTGGTGAGAATTGCACCGTCAAGACTTCATAGTTTTATTCACCTGTATAATACATATTTGATAAAAGAAATTGTCTCTATCATAGAAATTTTGAATCAACCGAAACACTCTTCTAGAACAAAAAAAACACAGTTTCGCAAACTAGTTTGTGTTTGTAATAAGTGTAGCTTAAAAACGGAAAATGGCACTAAACTGAAATTAGAAATTGTAAACAAGGATATACCAAAGACATTACAACATCTTTTTTTTTTTATCAAACTCAAGTTACAGGATGTGGGACATAATTTCAATAGATTTTCTATATTTTAACAAAATATTCCTATTTTAATAGTATTCTCTTCATAAAATCAATTGTTTTTAAACATCAGAAAGGTCTTATCCCCATTACATGAGTATGACAGGACTTAAAAGCTGAATTTTTAAAATTTTCTCCTTTTTATGTAAAGTAACCTTTATTATTTGAAAATAATAAATAACTCATTTGGTAGTAGTAATATAAAATAGATCAATATAAACTATGAGAAATTCGAAAAAAAAATATTATTTTTCAGATTTTCTTATGCCAAAGGTTCCGGGTTCAAACCCGCAGGTAGTCTTGGATTTTTTTAATGGGAGTAAAAAATCCTTAGTTACGCCATCCTTCGGAGGGGACGTTAAAAGGTGGTCCCGAGCCTGTGCGATATCAGGTGCTCGTTAAAGATCCCTATCCTAATTAAACCTGGATAGGCGAAATTTAGGACTCTTACTGTAGCATCGTCCGACTAGCCTCAGCAGCATAAAGGGACGTTAAATAAATAATAAAACAAAAAATTTTCAGATCTTAAAAATATATGCTTTAAGGCATACGACTAAATTCTTAAAAAAAAAAAAATAAAATAAAATAAATAACATTTAAGAATTAAAGACACCAAGTATACGGAGGGTTGCAAAACTTCATTTACATAAGTCAATGTGGTTCAACCTTTTGACTGTCACATTATTATATGAATTGAATTTATGAAATGAATTTACATTAGAAATTTTACTATTAAATTCATAAGTATTAAATGTTTAAAATTAAATGTTGAGAGATGTACTGATCAGATTATTTGTTATCGAAACCATGAGAAAAGCATTAAATTAAATAATTTGCTTTTAAATTTTGATAAAAATTAGAATGTTATTTGTATAGAAAATCAATACTGGGTCACTAGGTCATTCTCAGTCCAAACTTTTTTATCGCTCTCAAAAGATTAAAATTAAGATAAAAAGTTTGTTCGTATTCAGTATCCTCGGGATATTCTAAAGTATTATTTCATTGTCATATAGTGCAAAAAAACTTAAAATTTTTATGATTGTTCGATTTTTTTTTTAATTAAAAGAACATTTTATATCAGGAAAAATAACTCCAAATTTTTATTCCTCTAAAAGTTTTTCGTTAAAAACAACTGGGACTAGTTTAGTTGTGAGATGGTCTACCTGTAAAATAGAATATTTTGATTTAAATATATATTTTTTAATTTTAAACAATTTTTAAGGAAGAAGTTAGTTCAGGGTGCAGTCAAAAGAACACTCAATTAAGTTCAAAGTTAATTGTGTGTTCTTTTTACTGCACCCTGTACTAACTTCTCCCTTGTGTACACACTATCAACTATTCTCGCTTCACAATTAAACAATGTTTATTCAGGTATATATGTACACTAGTAATAATGTTAAAATATTTAGAAATTTTCTTTACAATTATGTCTTTTAAATTATTATATGTTAAAGAGATTGAAGATGCTTTTTTATGCTTCGCTATTAATTCATATGTTTTTCTGTTGTGTGTTCAATATTCTTTAATACCTAAAAAAAAAAAAATTGAGAAAAAAAAGTACTCACACTGTTTACAATGTATATGTGTACGTATTCTATAGACTTCAAAATAAATCAATTTACACGGTATCGTATGTTTTAGAATTATTTGAAGAGCTCTATCCACCTACTTCGTTGTATTCTATATAACATAATACATAATTATTAGTAAAAACAGTCATTTCTTGATGTAATAGTTTAAAAGTACATTATACTCCCTCCTTTATTCTATTAAAAAAAAAAAATCTACACTTCAAAAAGCAAAATTTACCTACCGGAACTACCCCCGAACCCACTGTGAGTTATGTATATATTCATTTCTAGAGGATGTGAATTTGGTTGCATTTGAACAAAAGTATATTTTTAACCACCCTTGTGAGAATTCCACAGCAAAGGTGGGTTGTGGCCATTGAATACCTCATGTTTTTCTCTTTTTAATGAGGTCGGGCACTTTGATGTTGCGATGAGTTTGGTAAGCAGGTCAAATCATTAATGAGGTCCGTGGATAGTCTTTTTAGGAAGTCGGTATTCCGAGATCAAAGCTCTTAACCGAACTCAAGCTCATTTCTTGCTTATTTATAAACAGAAGAAATGAACTTTTCCATATTAATTTCTTAAGAATAATAATTTATACAAAAATTAGAGCGTATTCAAAGAATATAATGTTGATGAAAAAGAATCTTTCAATGTAAACCACAAATAATCTTTATACAAAATCTGGTGTGGTCAACACGCGAATTTCATTTTTTTCGGTTGTTAAAACCAAATTAAGAACCCTAAAACTAAGTTGAACATTATAACATAGATTAAATAATTATATTCAGTTTCGTTAGAAACTTATGTTATAGATAAAATAATATAACGATGTTACATTTTTTTTGTTTTTATGTCGAAGAAATTTACATCTGTATTATACAATAAAGTACTTACAGTAAATGTGCTAATTAATCATATGGGCTTGATACAGGCATGTAAAGAAACTACCTAGTGTTAGCACTTCAGTGTTTAATTAATATGGTAGGTCGCGAGGCCATCGTCTTTTCAGCCACCTCGGGGGATCATCGGGAATAGATAGTAATGAGGGAATGCAGACGAGTGGTTTTGGAGTGGACGGGTAATTTAGAATTAGAGGTGGTATATCTAGTTCGGGCTAGATCTGCGACTAATGGGATATTTAGGTCTTAATAGATTATTTTATTGGTGACAAAGTAAAGCGATGTAACATTATGTACAATAATCACAGTTTAGGTCCTATTCGCTACTGCTAAATTACCATCTACAATTTTGTGTATAACATTTTTAGTAAAATCTTAAGCTTTCCAACAGTATAGTAATTATATTATATTACTATTCTCATGTTTGGAAAAAAAAATTATAAAAGATGTTATTACTTTTATCTCCTTCATTCGGATATAAAATCATTCAACTTATATATTTACTCGTTTTCTATCAATACTAAAAGTTAATATGGTTAATTGTTGTGAATCTACAAAATTTTAGGTACTTTAAAGGAATAAAATTTAAACTATCGGCATTTAAGCCCTGTCAGACTATTTCAATCGGAATAAAACCTACATGATATTAAAACTCATTAAATTTTACATCGATATAGCGAGTTAATTTAAAATCGTTAAAGCTGTTTTTAATAAAATCGTAAAAAGTGTGCTAATTACACACACTCATCGACAAGGACACAAACATAGAACTTTTTGCGGGACTTGTTTTTTTGGACTCAGGGAATCCTAAAATATGTATTTCCGTTCTAATCCGGAATTCAAAATTTTCACGATCGCAATACTTTCCCTTACTATATATTGCATATATAGATAAGTGAAAGTAAAATGTGTACTTGTGAACCAAATCAGAAATCTATTTCCATTTCCAATTTTTTGCGATAATCAGCACATAATAAAACTTAGAATGCAAATTTAAATATAAAATTAAACAAAATAACACAACAGCTTAAAGCAATTTAGATAAAATCATGCTTGTTCATTGTTGTTATTTTTAAAGAATATCATGTGTCGGAATTTCAACCGCCCTCAGTGGCATTTATCGCTAGGTGTTGCCCCTTCAAAGGGATTCTCGTCACTTTTAAGTGGGGATTAAGCATTCGGTTTCATTGTAGCTTGTATCTTTCAAAAGAATACTCTGTTCCTATGTCTCATGAATTAAAAAAAAACGGGCTTTATTCTGTTCCTATGTTTGAAAGTTTTAATTAATAACGAGTTCTCTGAATAGATAAATAACAATGATATACCCAGCAATGTTAGGGAACCATCTCTTTGATAAATTGCTCTTAAAGAGACAACCAGTTAAAGTAATTATTTGCATAATATATGCAGATATTTTAAAATTTTGTAGCAAGATTTGCAAGCCGATGGACAACTTAATTTTCACATCTTGCAGTATCTATTATACATTATTTTAAAATATCACCTTAATTTATAATTACATGAATATTCATAATAATAATCATGTAAAGGTATGCGTCGACGTGTTTCCAATTTCGATAAGAGAATATCTATGGTCCTGTTGAAAGAAGTACGACTCACGTTCTATGAAAATAAACCATATAAAATTAGGATCATTTTATACGACTTTACCTGATTTTTTTTGGGGGGGGGGTTTTATATAAAAATTAATTATCGTGTTTTGGTTTTTTCAAAAATATTAAGAGACAAACATTCTTGACATTTGATTCATTGTGACCATTATTGGTAAGCATGATTCTGGAACTGAATTCGGATTATTTAGTGTGGAGTTATAAAACGTTTGAAAATAGATTTATAGTTGTATTCATATTATAATATAACTATAACTAATACTAAGTATAATTAAAATGAATATAATAATATTATTCTATTTATGTTCTAAAATAATTATCCTAAGTAGTATTCCTAGATGTAATAAATTTGTTAGTATGGGACCTTAACAGCCGCTTTGGCCATCCAAGTTTTATTATGCTCTGTGAGAGTGGGCATCTCCTCTATATAACTGATTTAGGAGAGGTAGTTTGGAGCTTCCATTGAATAGATAGTTTATGAGCATCTTGGTAAGATAAGTTTTACAACCACATTGAATTAACTGCATAGGCATAGACATTAGCTTCATAAATCCATATGATATATCCATTTCTGACTTTTTTAATTTTTTTAAAATTAAAATTACTTATTAATTTTATTTACACCTGTCAAACAGTGTTTCCAGTCAGCAAATTTGAGGAAAGGTTATGGCATTCTGGCATGATAGACATGATGGAGAGAAGATGCCCAGCGGCGCTTCTTCCTGGCGTGCTTTAGGTCAGATGGTCCCTCATCCAACTTCTTTTCAGGCTCCTTCGAGTGTTATCCGTCATGTTAGTTGTGGCCATGTTCTGTATGAGGTGTGTTGGTATGTCCGTGTAAGTTGTTGTTGAAACGTTTGTCAGAGCGTCTGAATCTGTTCGTATGTGAAGGTCTGTATGTAGAGTATCGTTGATAACTCATTACGGAGAATTTGTTATTGTTCTGAATGTTTTGATTTGGAAAATTTAAATTTTACCTATGTGTGTCTTTTTGGTTTTCCCTTATATCTGTAACCGTATGCTCAAATGGGTTTCAGTAAGTAGTTGTAAGTGTTCAATTTTCGTTTAAGGTTTAATTTGGAACGTCTTAAAAGTAGTGAGATGAGTGTTTTTGCTTTTTTTAGCGTTGTATGTCTGTTATTGGTGTCAAACCAAGATATTTTTATGTGTCTGTATGTATATTTTGGATGTTGTCAAGATACAATGGCATGTTTCACAACGGAGACTGAAAGTAATATGTGGGAATTCGTCTTGGTTTAGTTCAATATTCCAAAGTTTTCACCAATCGCGAAGTCGTGTTAGTTGGTATTGTAATGTCTGGGAGGTGTGTGTAGGAATGAAATGTTTAAGTTAGCATAGTTTTGTCGCTGCATACGTTACTAGCAGAGTTTTAGCGCTGATCGGCGAATCGTGTGTGTATATTATATTAAGTAGCGGAGCGGAACTGACTCTTGAGGTACCCCGCTAAGGTTGGCCTAATTGTGGATACTACTACTAAATGAAATGAAAAGTAATTTTATTCTGGACGAGTAGTCCCCTAAGAATAACAAGATAAGTAACAATATACATGATAATAATATAACTAACTACTACTACTAGTCATATAATGTATTTATTCATCATAGAAGCAGGTTTGTACAATCTAAAACTTGAAATGACCACCATCACTAGACAAAGGAGCCATTTTTAACTATTTATTAGTATATATATATATATATATATGTAGTAGCTGATATTATTTATCAATATATATATAGGTGATATACTTACTAAAACCATATGTTATTTTATAATGAAGGAGAGTTTAACTGAATAAGTCAACGATGTAGTCAGGGCCAACTTAAATGCTTGTTTTGTGTGGCCTACTTAGTTGAACATTTTTTTGTTTAGTTATTTATCTATCAGTTTATTTTAGTTTATCTATCAGTTTAATCTTTATCATCTTAAATTTGTAACATCTTTTTGGTTTAATTTAATAATTTTATCATTTTCATTTTAATTAACATTTTTATTTAACATTTCAGATTTTAATCTGAGCAATATTGTTTTTTACATAAACCTTGTACAACGAGGCTAAATTGGTGACCCCGATAGTTTTAAAGTAAATAAATAATACATTATTTGCTCAGTAATTAAACATTTCTTGTTAATTTAATAACTTAATAGGTTCTAATGGCTAATGACGGAACTGACTCAGAGACTGCTGCTTCAATTTCCAATGAGAGAAAAATATCCAAATTTTTGGAAAACTGACCAAATATGAAATTATTATTCCTCTTCTCGACCTAGATGCATTGAAGCAGATTTCAGATTTAGTTAAAAAACCTAGTTATACGCCATACGAAGACATAAATAGAAGGCTTATTAGTGCATATGCAGAGTCCGAAAGTAAGAGAGTTCAACGTTTACTCGAAGAGAGAAAATTAGGTGATGAAAAACCTTCAAATTTTCTTCGTACAATGAAGCAGTTGGCAGGAAAAGATTTTTCTTCAGACATTTTGAGGACTCTTTGGATGCGATCATTACCAGCTACACACACAGGCAATCCTTTTAGCTACTGGACACGAGGATATTGCCAAACTCGCTGAAGTGGCGGATAAAATCCAGGAAATTTACTCTTTCGGAGAAGTGAGCATAATTGCAACTGACGACCGGACTACTCGACACGAGGCGTCCGAGGAGAAATGGAATAGCTTGAGTGAGAAAACACGTTTTTGAATGGCCATTCGGATTGCATTTAGCATTTAGACCCGTGCGCCAAATCTGAATTTAAATCTCAGACTAACATTAAATAGCCGAGTAGAGATTTTCAAGTTGTATGTGAACGACGGCCGGACACATCTGGACTTTTTAAAATCTTGCATATTAAACAGTAGTAGTAACATAATTCTTTAATCTTCTTACTTCGCAGATAAAATAAAATAATGAAATTCAAATTTCGATTCAGTATTATGGTTCCCGTGACCATAAGCTGTAATTATATTGATCAGGAAAAATTACCCATCTTCCTCGGTATCTGCAATTCGAATAACTAAAAAGTCGGATATTAGGTGATCAGCTACAATGAAAATAATATTTTAGATTAAATGGATCTAGAAAACAAACTAAATCGTTGTTATAAATATCCTAAAAATAATTTGAATCATGTAACAAATAAATTTAATAAAAATTTAACATTTAATTTTTTAAGTAATATATTTTTTGGAATTATAAAGTCCCTTCATAACAAGGAATGAATAAAAGAGAAAGGGAGGAAATTGAATATTTGAAAGTTGATTAATGGCAGCCTAATGACCGGACTCAACCACTCAGTCCAAAATAATTTCTGATCCGGAGTCAATTTCCACTCTCAACTTATTTCATTCTATTCTACCTCTGAAAAGTTTTCAATTTCAATTTTTTCCTTCATTCTTAAAATTCTATTCAGTTTTTCAAATTTAATTAAAACTCATCTTTTAAAAATAATATCAGCTCCTACTCCCATAGAATGTTTTAAAAAAAACCATTAACTCGAAAATTCTTAATTTAATGCAATTACAGTAGCTTACGTTAATAATTGACGTCAGTAGTTTAGATCATTTTAGTGAATTAATGTATATTTAATAATATAGACGATTTTAAAAGGAAACTTAATTACTTTAATGTAATTTTAAAATAGAAGAAAAAAAATCTCGTGCGACTTTCGCTAACCTCTTTTATTAAAACCAATTTAAGAACTTTTAAATTTAGAGATGAAAAATTAAATTCTATTGAGTTTCAAAAGAAACATGAGTTTCATTAAATAATCTATAAAATTATCTGCAACAACAATCACTTAGCTTTATCCGCTTTTCGTCACTCTCCATTACCATTTAAAACTTTGTGTATAACATTATACAATCTTTAGCTTTCAGTGATATATTATACGTATATATTAATTTTGTTATTATAAAAAAACAAAACAAAAAACAAAACAACTACTTTTGCTATTTTCTCCTTTATTTGGTAATAAAATCCGTTTAACTTGCATATTTAGCCATTTTCCATCAATAATAATAAGATGATATGGTATTTATTTTGGATTCACATAATTAAAGGTACTTTAGAAAAAGATAATTTAAAATTTTGACATTAAGGCCAAGTCAGACTATTTCAATCAGAATGAAACTTATATCATACTAAAGCCCTTTAAATTTTACATTTAAAAAATGAGTTATAGCCATAAAAATCGTTAGAGCCGTTTTAGAGAAAATTGTAAAAAGGTGCTAAATGCATAGTATAAAGTAGGACTTCCGGACAGCTTATTTTAGTGAAAAAGTTGGTAGCATCTCGGACGTATAGTTGTTTTAAATATGAATTTTCTGTTTCGTACATCTTTTTGTTTTCGTTCTACACTTACCGCACACACTGAAACACACATAAACCGACCCTAAAACGTGTATTTCTGTTGAAAACGGGAATTCAAATATTTGGACGATCGCTATACCATCCCTTACTATAAATTATAGGAAAAAGAAAGTAAAAATTTAAAAACCCTCAGATCATATACAACCTCCCCTCCCCTCCATCGTTCTTAATTTTTGTAAGTAATCTATTTTTCCACGCACTTACTTTTCTCACATTTGAGTTAGAATTTTTTTATATTTCAAATTCGAATTATATATCGCTAAAACTACCAGAAAAGCTTAAAATAGAATTATTGAGAGGACCGACTGGCTCATAGACATGATAGGACAACTACCATCTATATAAGCTATAAGTTGATTCATTCATTCATCAAAAAAATCTAATTTTCACATTAATGTATCTTGATCTTTTAGTATGACATATCATATATCCTTAAGTCTATCATTTTAGGAATCAAGCTCCACGTCATAGAAATTTATATAATAATGTCTTAAAGACATAGGAATTTTTTATATGTTTGATAACGTAATTTTACCTAGTTATTATAGTTTGTGCCTCCTAATACAGTTAATCATTAAATAAATTAAAATTAGATATATTACCTGATATTTGTTTTTATATATTGAATATGTCCATTTCTATGAAGTAATTATTACAATAACAATTCATTTAACAGGAAAGGAATTTATAAAGATATCGAATATGCAATGAAAATTAGGTTGAGGAAGAATTTAAGCAAATCTTGATGGATCCATTATACTTAATGAGTAATGAAGTGGTTTTGCCTGCTTCTTATTCCCTTTCTTTGTTTTTATTTTTAATTCTATTTTCTGCTCGATTATAACTGAATATTAATTAGCCATATTTTCACGCCAGTCGACTCAAGAGGAAAAATTCCTCATTATCTTAGACTGAAAAAAAAGCTTGGTATTCTTTAAATACGATTATTTAATTAACGATTCATTTAAATCCACCATTATCGTTTGATTATATCGTTTTAATATAATGTCATAATACTTTTTTTTTTTTTATAACATTCTGAAATGATTCAAAATAGAAACAAAACAACAGAAAAAAAAAATATGTATATATATGTGTGTGTGTGGGTGTTATCATATATATATATATATATATATATATATATATATATATATATATATATATATATATATATATATATATATATTATTCTATCATCTCCTCAGTAATCAATCTTCCGAATAGTTGTGTACAAAATTAAGAATAATAGTTATATTTCAAGTTTACAAAAACTTTCTTTCTATGATTTTATGATATTAGTGTGAGGTACAATTATAGTATCTCTGCATGTACATATGTTTAGTATTATATAGCCATACATGAATGAACTATTGTCGTGTTATTTACTACTCTATAATTAATGCAAGTGGTAGTTATATGTCGTTCAAGTAATCGTATTTACTACTTTTATAAATAATATAAGTATAACCTTAAGTTTGTTTTTGTAATATATTTATTTTTATGCCCAGACACAAGTTTTTGTACTTGATTGTTATTCTTAGAGGACAGAACGTCCCAGCGTAAAATTTACTTTTCTTTCTTCTTCTTTCTTTCTATATATTTGACTACTGCTGTACGGTGTATGGTAGCGTTTCTGGTGATCTCGAGGCAAAACTAAAACGAATAATTAACTGCTTTATACCTTTCATCTTTGGGATATCCAGAGACAACTCCATAAATCGATTTTGAGAAGAGTTGAAGTGGTTTTACCCTTCCCACCGCCGCACAGTGGGAAACATTCACCATTTAGTGGCCAAAATTCTATAACTTTTGATCTAATTAAGATAAATTAAAAATTCTTTTTTGATATATGATTGAAGAATGTCATTTATTAGAGAGTGTAAAAAAATTACTCTCATCACATTTTTTAATTAGTTTTCAAAGTTACTGATTTCATAATTTTTTTTGTATTTGATCAATTTACTCTATATGGGAGCATTCGAATCGACAGAAATGATCTATTATCCGCTTCTATAGAGTTTTATGCGTTTGTAATTGCCTTACTCAGAAATTTCCGACGTATACAGAATTTATAAGGAATTATTGTTTAAAGGCAAAAAATCGACTAATTTAACTTAACAAAATAATATATTTCCGATAATTATCCTGTGAATATATATATATATATATATATATATATATATATATATATATATATATATATATATATATATATATATAATATATATATATATATTTTATTCCAATGAAACAAAGAAAAGACAAATTATGAAATATGAGACATATTTTAGGATTTTATATATAAAACAGATTGATCGCATTTGATCAATCAAATTGTATCATGGTATTTTAGTACCAATAATTCCTTACAACAATAAATAAAAACTAAAACCAAATGTTTCCAATAAAAAATTTAATGTTTTTTTTAATTTTTTTTTAACCTAGTATATGAATAATATTTTTTTATATTTTTAAATACATTTCAAGTTTCTAAAATACATAGTGTGTGAAGAAAGCCAAGATAAAGCTCCATGGAATAATATTTTTTCTCTCTTATTATTACTCCAATGCCTGCTAAAGTATTTTTGCCCGTAACTGAAAGTGTATGAAACGATATACTTGGAATTTCGAAAAAATCATAATATTCACATTTATATATCTTAAAAATATACAAGGGGTAAAACAAAATTAAAATAAACAATATATATGTATTGCTCAAATATATTTAGTATGATAATTATTATATAATTAGATTATTTACAGGATAAGTATCAAAAATGTATCATTTTGTTAAGTTAAATTTGCCGATTTTTTTCCTTTGAAGAATAATTCCTTATAGATTCTATATACGTCGTAAATTCCTAAGTTAGGCAACTATAAACGCAGAAAACTCTTTAGAAACGGATAATAGATCATTTCTGTCGATTCGAATGCTCCCATATAGAGTAAATTGATCAAATACAACAAAATTTATGAAATCAGTAACTTTGAAAACTAATTATAAATATTCAAAAATGTAACGAGATTATTTTTTTACACTCTCTAATAAATGACATTCTCCACTCATAAATGAAAAAATAATTTTTAATTTATCTTAATTAGATCAAAAGTTATAGAATTTTTGACACTAAATCATGATTTTCCCCCATTGTGCGCCGTAAGTACTTCCTGGGATCTTCTCTCTACTAATCGATCCACAGCTTTCAAATGATCATTCTTAATCCGATCCGCATCCCTATGGAAAACAATTCCTTCTAATATCGAAGACTCCCCAACTCTCTCCACTTTTAAATCCCGTCTATTCAGTCTTTTCCTGTCAATTCAA
The DNA here is from genome assembly GCA_023052935.1 of Piezodorus guildinii. NCBI lineage: Eukaryota > Metazoa > Arthropoda > Insecta > Hemiptera > Pentatomidae > Piezodorus > Piezodorus guildinii. Next base: position 173,621,255 of record CM041292.1, on the reverse strand, counting down.
TTTCTAAATAATCCCAAGTAGATGCTGATTTCAGGGAAAATCGACAAATAAATAATAGAACAGATTTATTTATTCAATTATCATTTTGTTGGGTACATTCGGCAGGAAATATTATTTAAAATGATTATCTTTTCAAAGATGAAAAATTAAGTTCTGATCTGATTTTTTTATTATATACGAGTATTATGTTTTGTTCTCATGCTAACATAAATTTATTTTTCTGGTTTGTACATTTTTATTTGAATTTAGCTCTTAATTTGTTTTATTTGTACATGTTATTAGTTTAATTTTATTGTTTTTCAATTATTTTACTCTAAGACTCTAGTCTCAAGTCCACCTTTTTATTTCCTGATATATTAATCTAAAGGAACTTGTCCCAGAATAACTGAAGATTTTTCTTATATATTATCTTAAAGTCGTTTTCCTAAAATTATGTGGGATTATAGAGTTATATCTATATGTAAGGGAGCTGCGTGGCCTAGTGGATGAAGCATTAGGCTACTATTCTTTTGCTCAGAAAAAAAAATTGAGTGTGTCCAAAACGCCCCCACACTAAAAAATGTAGGCAAAGCGTGAGTTCTTTCATTTAAAACGATATAGATTCAAAAGAAGATCGCACCATTCCGTCTTTAAATTTAATTTTTTTTTTTAGAATATATTGACATAAGTAAATAATTAAGTTTGTAAATTAATAAATAAAAAATCCTGGCCACATGCATGTTACAAATAAAGATATATTGTCCCAGAATATAATATTTTGTTATATTCTATTCTATTCGATAGCTCCCAGCAAGAAATGTTATACGTAGAAACTTTTAATGCGAGCAACACAAAACACCGCTTCTGTGACACAGTGCGTGACAATAAATCCCCAACACATAATAAATGTAACAAAACGTGCATCTTTTCATTCGAACCAATATAGTTCGTTAACGGTAGGTCCTAGCGGAAAAGCTGGAGTGTGTCAAACTGAGGGTAAAAATTAAGCTACTCTGTGAAAGCTAGCGATACCAGCCAAAATACATCTCTGTCAAAAATGAAGACGAGTTTCGATTACCAGCATCATAACCTAGTCCTCCTAATGAGATTGCAATGGATGTACTTCTACAACCGCTGCCATACTGTACACCCCTGCCTTCCACTAGTTTTCCTCCCACCCGCCAGATTAGGTTTCTCTTACGGAAGGTTTCTGTGTAATTTGATTCTCGCTCCGCCTCCAGGCGCGTTCCCTTCTGCCTTAGTCTGTTAGGCCTGTCTTAATTGTGATTTCTGTGTTAGGGTTTGTACAGAATTAACAACGACAATAGGCCTCCGTATTCCGGATTTTGCTTCTACCTTCCTCCAAGAATTAAGCATTTCCGTAGGTTAGAATAACAAAAACCTAGATAACAAAATATTCTAAAAAAGGTTAGAATATTCCAAACAAAGGTTCTATAAGCTTAAAAAACGAGGTCACTAACTTTAAGGGATGAGCAACGCATTATGATAATTGAGGATAAGATTCTACTTATTGTTGGTCCGAAGGGGGATGAGACTACTGGAGAATTCAGCAGATTGAACAACGCGGAATTACGGAGTTAATACCAGTTATAAACAAGATTATAGCATCATGGCTGGTCAAATGAGTTGTTAAAATTGTTAGTCATAGTAAAAGACGATTTCGGAAAAGTTTATAAGTGCTGAATAAACTGATAGGCCTGATAGACTGACGTAAGTGGTAGGATTGTGTTTTATCTTTTCCCGGGGTTTTGGAATTGAAGGATTTGGATGGATGGAATAGATTGAAAGGGTTTGGGATCGAATTGCAAAGGCAAAGAATGTATCTGTGACGAATATTTAGGTTATTATTATAACTATGATATAATCAGCGGATGCTATTGCTGATATTGGCTTTGTGAATAGATCATGATGTAAATAATAATATGAAATGACAAAACATATTTCTTTTTCACTGAAAAAGGATTTGTAAGTTGTTTACGATAACCGACACAATAGGAAGATAAAAACAGGAAGAGGAGAAGGAATTAGGAGATTATGGAGGAAAGCTTTGCCTGAGACCGGCTGCTCCATCAATTACAGCTGTTTGCTCCAACCCCCCTCCACTCCCACTCTCGGTAATGGCTACTTCCTCCTCTTTAACCCCTCGGCATTACACTTTGTCTCTCATTGCCTCGTCTAAATGAGCTAACTACGGTTAAGGAAAAGTTACACAGGTAGGGGTTGATTACTTGTGAAAGATTAGCCACGTGAGAGGAAAAGAATGGTATCAATTTATGTTTCGGAACACTCTGGTAATACTTAAGAAACTATGAGAAACATATTTTAAAAAAAATTATGACTCATTAATGAGAAATCATAAATTTATTTGTTGATCCAAGATCTACCTTTTTTGGGTCACAATTACAAAGTTATATAGAAACTTAAATCGAAACACTTGAACTGTAAAAAATTGAAATTTTATATTTTTTAGTGTATATACCTGAAATATCACGGCAAATTTTTTGGGTCACTTTATGCTATTCATTTTGCACCTTTTTAAGATTATTTTTAAAAAGTCACTAACGATTTTGATTAAACTCTCTACATCGATCTAAAATTATAATTATCTAAAAATAAAAAAAATCTTGCTAATTGTAAGGATGTCCGATGTTATCCGAAATCATTTGTAAATATCTTGTAATTTTTTAATTAAAGATGATTTTCTTCTTCTTTAATCAATTATATGATTTCGTTATTTATTCAAATGTTAAATATTTTTGATTATGCTAGAATTTGGTCATAATCGACAGTTAAAGAGAGAACGGGTTCTGAACTGAGCAAACCACTTACGGACGGTGCTTTCTCATAAGGCACCATCGCCATACATACTGCATATTTTGGTAACTGCCTGTGCAGTGGATTAACCTCTTTAGAAATAAAAATTCATTAGATAAATAATGAATAATGAATTTTTTTCTTTTACTTTTTGAGCAAGCAAAATACCACTTAAAGATAAGGACTCTTTGTTGATAGTGATAAATAAAAGCCTTAACTAATCTTTTTTTATAATATGTAAACATTATTGACTTAGTAAACATGATTTCATAAGCACTAGGAGAATTAAATTATAATGTAAAACGTTACGAACTTACTTTACAACCCAATATAAAATATTGGCTACTAAAATATGAAATTTCAGTTTATCTTTTTTGAGCTAGACTTACCTAATTTTACACAAATTAAACAAAAGAACAAGAATTGAACGATGAATGAAATTGTTTTACTAAGTTAAGTCGCTTATCAGTGTTTTGACTCTTGAATGTGCCTCCCTTTATAAAGTGGGTACTTCAAAATTTGAGGAAAAATCTTGAGCTGGATGTAGGCCAAAGATCAGCAGTTGCTTATGTACAGTACAGCCATTACTAACTACTGCACGCAAGAACATTTATGGTTGTAGCGTTACAGGGTTATAACCAAACCGCCTTCTATTATTAAGGCCTCAAATAAATACTTAATAAATTTCCCCTGTGTTCCTCTATCCACTTTATAAACACGATAACAAAAAGCCACCTTAACAATCAGTTTTCCGGAAAGGTATTTGAAGTATTAATGTTTTGAATATATTTAATCAATCCATTGATTATTATTGTTGTTATAGTTGTTATATGTACGAAATTAATTATATGCATGCAATTAAGAGATAACCTTGTTTCTATGAGAAATTAATATAATTTATTTTCCAATTCTTTAATAGCGTGGGAATTATAACTGATTCCGGAATTTATAAAACATTTAATAAAATAAGAAAAGAATGAGCCTGTCTTTCAGAAATCTCTTCGTTTAAGAAACTACATAAATTTATTTTTATAGCTTTTTTAATATATACATTTTAAATAACCTATGAAATGATAATATGATGTCGTTAAATCAACATCGTAAACAAATTTCTGAATTTAAAAATGGCGCAAGAGAGATTGAATGCTCATGAAAGTTTTAAGACATTATTTTATATGTCAATGCATTAAAAATTAATGGATTCGTTTCCAAATAACATTTTAAGGGACATTAAACTTTTAGATTAATTATTTTATTATAAATGTTATGTAGTTTAGCCTATTATAAATATTATATTATATTATAATTATAATATACTGCTTATATACACAATGCCACTAACCTCCTCACTAACACTCCTCCTTCAAATGCCACAGACCTCACCAGTTTGATGACATCCTTTATCTCCGAAATTAAATCCCTTGTTATGCCCCTAATATCACTCCTTACGAATCTCGTATCAAATCTCATTCCTGCCTTAAAAAAAACATAAATGACTACACCTAATTCCTTATCCATTCTCCTTTGGAATGCGAATAGAATAGAACTCACACTGACGAACTTACAGCCGTACTGCAAGACAAAAACATTGATGTTGCACTCATTACTGAAACTAGACTAACCACTAAACAGTACTTTAAAATACCAGGATACACGACATACCGGACAGACCATCCAGACGGCAAAGCCCATGCCGGTACTGCTGTCATAGTCCGCCGATCCCTCACCCATCACTTACATCCCATTTCCGCCCACGATTACCTACAAGCAACTTCCATTGTTATCAAAACCTTTTCATTTCCGCTTATCATCGCATCAGCATACTGCCCTCCTAAACATCCAATTTTCTCTGCCCAATTTGAATCCTTTCTCAACTACTTGGGTAATCACTTCATTTTGGGTGCTGACTTAAACGCTAAGAATCAACAGTGGGATTCTAGAACCACCAATTCTCGTGGGCGGACATTGCAGTCTGCACTCAACTCCCGACGCTTTCATCTCCTACCTCCCGATTCTCCTACCTACTGGCCAACAGATCCTAACCGTAATCCTGACATCCTCGACTTCTTCATCCACAGCGGATTAGGCTCTCTTAATTTTTCCATAGCTCGCCTTGATGAACTATCCTCTGATCATAGTCCATTGATTCTAAATGTATCCATAACACCTATTCCTAAACCTATCCCACCGTCATTCATTAGAGGCCCTGTCAACTGGAACCTCTTCCACGAAATCCTCACTAATGATATTGACCTCAGAGTGATTCTCAAAACCCCAAATGACCTTGACGACGCCGTATATTCCTTTACAACCGCTATTCAACAAGCCGCCTGGACTGCCTCCTCTCCCAAGTACTCCCAAATAATTCCTTATAAAAGCCACTTACCACAACACCTGACAGACCTCATCAACAGCAAACGCAGAGCCAGAACATTATGGCAACGCACCCGCCACCCAGAGGATCGCCGCTCCTATAACTTTTTTTGTAGAAAAATAAAGCGGGAGTTGGCAATCTTCCGTTCCCAATCCTACAATACCTACCTCTCCTTTCTCTCGACTCGTGACAATTCCCTGTGGAATGTCACGAAGAGAATTCTAAAATCCCACACCATTTCCCATCCTCTCCGGCGCTGTGATAGTTCCTGGGCTGCTTCTGACAAGGATAAGGCCGAGGAATTCGCACAGCACCTTTCCAAAGTTTTTACTCCTCATCCAGAGCTTAATCCTACCCATACGGCAGCAGTTGAAGAGTTCCTTATATCACCAATACCGCTTCCCTTACCACCTAAAGCAGTTAATCCCTCTGAGGTCAGATATCTTCTTAAAAAGCTTCCTCTCCGTAAATCCCCTGGATACGATCTCCTTACTCCTCAAATCTTAAGACAACTTCCACCTAAAGCCATTACATTCCTTACATATCTCTATAACTGTATCCTACGCACTACCTATTTTCCTCTCTTATGAGTAGATATAAAATGCCGATTCTGGCGCAGGGCTTCGGTGCAAGATGGCGGCGCCCATGGTTTCCCGCCAAAACTGGCCTTTATTGAACGATCGTTCGCGATCTACCCGTCGTTCGTGATATAGTCAATCCAGCCTGACCTCATATTGTCAGTTTAATTTATCGATTAAATATTCGATAGTAGATAAGAATTGGGCGAGCTGGCACACTTTTTTGCGCAGCCAATCAGATGCCAGCATTTGGTCACGTGACCTATGGCGGGAAGATTTTAATTTTGAATTTCGACTACGACCTAACCTTAACCACGCTGGTTCGCGCCATCGACCTAACCTAAACCACTAAGCCACGCCCCTTTTTAGTCACGTGACGCTATATCAACCTAACCTAAACCAGTAGGCCACGCCCCTTTTTGATCACGTGACCCCTGTTTGAGGGTATAAAGTCTTTATAAAGCATGAGTCTACCCGGAGTCCATTTTCTTTTCCCTACGTTTTGGGCTAATTTAGTATTTATAAAGCATGAGTCTACCCGTCCGCCATTTTGTTTTTTTTTGCTGTAAAAATTTACAAAGCATGAGTCTACCCGGCGTCCATTTTCTTTTCCCTACGTTTTGAGGGTATTAAGTCTGTATAAAGCATGAGTCTACCCGTCCGCCATTTTGTTTTATGACGTCACAATTTAAAAGCCTTAAGTCTATCCAGCCGCCATTTTTTTTTTTTTAATATAGGATGATTATACCTGACCGGTTCGATCATGCACCGACATGTCGAATCATGTAAAAACAGGTTAGCGAAAGTACAAACAGGTTTGAATCATGTTGAAGCATGCAGGTATGTGAAACGGAAACATGGACTTTGAACCTTCCTAATGCCTTTAATATAAACATCGTTATAGGGCTTCTTAATCCTATACAGCTTTGAACTTTGATCCTTAATCCTATTATTTAAATAGCCATGTAAGGTTCCTTAAGCTTAAACGTAAACATGGACTTTGAACCTTCTTAATTGTTTCAACATAAACATTGTAATAGTGGTTCTTAATCCTATACATATTTGAGCTTTGATACCTTAATCCTTTAATTTAAATAGCGATATAGGGTTCCTTTAGCTTTTAAACTTTGAACGATTAACCTCTTAAGTATCAATACAGATAATGCGCTTCTTAGAATTATGGACCGTCTATGGTTAATCCCTAATAACTTCATCGTAAACAAGCTCATTTTAAGACGTAAACATTAACTTTGTGCTGAGAATTTCTTAGTGTATAAATAAACAATAATATAAAACTTTTACCTACTTCGGACGGAAATTTATTTTGTTTAAACATAATACTTTCAGCATTTTTAATTGTTTTCTCACCTTATCAGTCCATTTTGTACCATTTCCAGGCATTATTTACTAATAATTAACTATTTTGCTATGGAAATGCAATTTTGCGATGTATTCGGGGCTGTTCGGCTACTCCCGGTCATCTTCGCTATAATCCGGAGTTCTATCTAAAGAAATAAACAATGATAACGTTAATTCCATCGAAACTACTTCCCTATCTTCTCTGCGTTTCTTGCTAAAGTATAAACAATATTATATTCTAGTAAAATAATATTGTACATCGTAAACATTTTATTCATTTTAGTAAACATCATTATTAGTAAACAAAGTTTTGTACCTTTTTTAGTTCGGCGTTAAGCCTTAAGCCTCTTCACCACGTCAAGGTAAAGGTACATCGAAGAGGTTTTTATTTTATTTTACAACGTGATTTTTACAATAAAAATATGTGCAAATTAAACGAAAAAATAAAGTTTATTGAAAAACAGAATTCATAAAATATAATTTCTAACACAATCAAGAATTAAACTAAATTTATGCTAATAAAAAAATAAAATCATCTCTTTTTTTTGGTAATGTATAATCATATTGAAATTTAATTTTTCACCTGATGGAATAAACGAAATATTTGCTGTTGAGGTGGTCGGCAAGGTGCGGCAATGACTATTTAATCTTCAATAAATTAACAACACCATATACTTTATCATTTTTTTTTCTTTATGTATTTGAAAGAGAAATATGAGCATCGAAATTATTCTGCAGGTTTATTCTATTCACCTCACATTCACTCACACATTCTAGTTTACAGGTGTTCAAACCATGCCATTGACCTTCATTCAGGGTTTATAGGTGTTCAAACCGTGACAGTGACCCCTTTCATTCATGGTGAATAGATTTAAACAATTTTTTATTTACCCATACACATAAAACCTTTGTTTGATACTCTGTACATTTCTCTTTCGAGACATTATGCGATGGCTGCCTTGCTGAGATGGCTTTATTAATTTAAAGACCGCCAAAATATTCCAAATTCATTAGTGAACAAACATATTGCCACACCATGAACCATCATTTTTATTATTTGTTACCTTAGTTTTTTTTGTTTTGTTTTTTTCAGCCCAAAGACAAAAATGGTAAATTCGCGTTTTGTTTCTTATTATTACCAAAATAATCTTTATATTATTTCACTTCATTTAATTTATAATGACCATAAGCCAAAGTATTGATTCCGTCTTCTTGTATGTGTCTTTTATGATCAAAAGGTGACAGAGAAACCTTATTTATTTCGGAACTAAAAATATTATGCAGCTTAGATTGTATCATCCTCATTGGCGTATGCATAATTTCCTTTTTAAATAATACATTTTCATAATCCTCAAAACTAATATATTGTTTTAATGAGGCTGTTTTTACGCCTTTAGCTCGCTTTTTTACATCGTTTTCTGTCATAACAGCGTACATTTTCGCTCTTAATCCCACATATTTTAAAATTATTTTTGAATTGAGCTCATCTTTAAACTTTCCTAACTTCTTTTTATTTTTATTCGAATAACATAAATGTGTTTCAGGATAGTCTGAGAAATCAAAATATTGATTCATTTTTTTCATATCTTCATAGACATCATCTGTTAAGACTCTATAGATAAATGAATCTGTATCGGTATACATCATCTTCAAGTTTTTTCCAGTATATGTTTTCATCATTATGTCATAATGAAATTGATACATTACAGTTTTTGATAAGTCTAAAATGCACATTCCTATGTATATAGGTTTATTAAACAAGACTTTCGATTTCCCCATGTGAACAGCCACTATATTCTCATTGTAGATTGTACGGTCAATGAAATTTGGTTTAGCAACAAGTTTCATCAACTTTTTACTGTCAGTTACTAGTTGAATATTCTGGCGGTTCCGGATATTTTCCATCGTTTTGCCGAAGACTGCATTGTTAAGCAACTTATAAAAATCTTTTTCAAAATCATTGGATGCTCCTTTCCTTAGCTCTGTATTGTATTCTATATACGATCGTAACCATGGTGCTTGTTTAAACTTTAGAACACGGTGAATTTTTTCCAAATTTAGCCCATGCTGTAGAGCTTGAATCAAATTCTTATAATGTAAGACGTAGCGATATCTTTTTCCAAAATGTGTTATCAATTTTTTCGAATTAGATTTTTCTCCTGGTGGTATCATCGCTTCAGGTAAGAACGGTAAATCATCATGGAAGTGGTGAAGTTCTTGAGGATAACTGATGTCAATTTCAAATATGTAACCAATTTCGTCATCATCCTTAAGCTCGGATATGTTTATACGTTCCGGATTTTTAACCCATGCAAATCCTCCGTATGGTAAATACATGCTCATCGCTTGTCCATAAAGATTATTAGCATCTAAATAAATTATATAACTCGATTCTTCGTTTGGATTAAAATTAGACATGTACTTATTATTCGCTTCTGCATACCTGTGGGATACCTGGCACAAACCTCCTCGAATACCATGTTCTATCATTAGAATCATATCATAATCCTGTAAGAGCTCTATATTCATTTTTGTATATTTTAACATGGCGTCGAAGGTCAAACCGGGAACGGTAAAATAATGAGCTGGATCAAGTTTATGAGTCTTCATCATAACGTCTCGAAAAGATTCGAAGACGTCACAAAGTAGAAGAACATCACTTTTAACGTAAATATCAGCATATTCACCCAAAGATTTACATTTAAAGTGTTCCCATATGTTTTGAGCATGTCTATAATCTTCTGCGCTGATATCGCTCTCATTTAATTTATTGTAAAAAGCTTCAATTGGTGGTAACTCTGTTTCATTTAACTTTTCTTCATTGTCTAAATAATCGTATGGAAACACACCTTTTCTGGTAACCAATGCTAATTCCTCGTCTCTAAAATATTTCGATGTTTCCTTGAATTTATCCATAGATAGAGATTTTACTAGGTAATCTAAGCTTCGTGGCATGAATCTGTAAGAATCTATGAACCTCAGTTTCAGTTTTCCAACATGCTTTGTGAAAGATATATACTTTTCTTCGCTATTCGGTATTATTTCAACTTCCCCAGGAATATTTCCCAATTCCTTAACGATGAAATGTGAGTCATAATTGCTTAAGTTATGCATTATAAAAGGTATAAACAAGGGATTAACACGTCTTAGATTACAATTATTACAAGAAGCTCCTAAGTAGGTTCCAGTTAGGTGACAGTGGTCTCTAACTTTCAGATTGTTTTCTGTAAATACGTGTTGACAGATGTAGCATGTTTTAGCTTCAATCCAATCGTCCTCTTCCTGAGGTGAGATCCGCATCGGTTTATTTACTTTGTAAATTTCTTGAATTTTTTTAGCAATATTGGTAATATATTCCATGAAGTGATAAGCGGCATTGGCTCCCCTATAAACGTACGGTATGTTTATTGGGACGTCTACTCCCTCGATCCCTTTAACATATACACAAAATGAGATCGGATCGTGCCTCTGATATTTAGTTGTGTTCTTTGACAATTCGCTTATAGGAAATAATATCGATTCAAAGTCAGCATAGATGACGAATGGTACTTTGCTTTGTCGTTCCACGTTTGAGAATCTGATAAAGGGATCTTTAATCGGTAACTCTATTCTTACTGGTTTATTTTCAGAGCAATATAGCTTCTGTTCTTCAAGTTTTTTACTGACTTCTTTCTCAGAAACATGGTTGAAATGTGTAAAGCAGCGTTTACAAATTGTTAATTTATGCCCATGCTTGCTAATTTGATTCCCGACCAATCTTCCAAAATTCTTTATGTAAACATAATGGGACATTTTATCATTGGACAGAAGTAAAAGATCCCGGTGGTCTTTCAGTTCTGTTTTACAGACTTTCAGGGGATATACATTTTCTTTTTCATCCAGCCCATAGACATTGATGGAGATGTTATTTACCTTTTCAAATTTTCTTATTTCACTCAGAGAAGTTGGAAATGAAACGCAAGTAAAGTCATATAAATGTTCTAAGTCGTTATACTTGGTAACGCGTTGAGCATCCTTTTTCACAAACTTTGCTAAAACGGAATACTTAAAACAGTATATATCATTATTCCGTACATTGATGCAAGCTTTCTTTGATTCTATAGATGACGGGAGAGGAAGATATGTACAACCCCTTAGTGGTAAATATTTGTTGATTCTTAATCTGATTCCATCGACCCCACTCAGCTTCCATCCGCTTTTTTTAAATTGAGACTCCTCAGCTTCAGTTATGATTTTGTTAAAACTATCCTTTATAAATTTGCTAAGATTGCTATCTTTAAACACACATTTGTTTCGTGTTTTGAATGCTTTATCCGTCTGATCACAGACAGAATTTGTAAAAGTACATTCCAGCAGACAGTTCACTTTTGATGCACCATGTTCATGTAGTGAATCTTGAATTTTATGCACCAAGAGGTTCTTAACACTATCCAGAAACGAGTTAATATCCATAGAATCGGAAGATCTGATAAAGAATGATGCCAACCGGTTCTGAAATGCTGTCTCATACTCAACAATTCCCTCCTTGTCAGGTTTTAGTGCTAAAATGGCATTCTTTTGTGGCTCAGATAATTTTAATATTTTTACCAACGGTTCGTGGGTACATACATTTTCATGTCTTTTACCGTTATAAATATTGGGAAAAATACCTCCACACCTCGTGCAAGTATAAGTCGATTTACCGTTACATGACGTTTCATGTCTACGAAGGCTCTTCAAATACTCATACGTATTACCGCAAAGATAACATTTAAACTGACTCATGTTTAAGTTTTAATCTCCAAATGTCTGAACGGAGGTAAATGTAATAATGCACACAACTTACCTTTCGTGGACAAATGAAGAAATATCCACTTGTTTAAAATTAACAGGAAAAAAAATTCTATAAAACTTAAATAATCAAAAATATCAATGACACCAAAAAATTAAGAAATATTCTTTAAACTTAGATAGCAGCAACAGCAACAAATCAATGTGTTCTCTTTGAAGTCTGAAGCTAAAATGACAGTAAAAGCAAATGACAAGTAACTCCTTAACTATCAGCTGTTGGTTACCCCCACCAACTCACATTTTACCCCCACCACCTCACATTTTACCCCCACCACCTCATCTTTTACCCCCCACCACCACATATTTTACCCCCACCACCTCCATTTCTAGGAAATCTTAAAGACCTTATAATAAACAATGTATGGAGGTTCACTGATTTTTTTTTTCCATCTGAACCTCTCTGACTCTACCCGATTACTCTTAACCAATCCTGACCACCTCATTCAACCCGTAACTAGAGTAATGTCCATAACTTGAGTTGGATATCCTCGGATGCACTGCATGGGTCATGTGGCTAAGGGGGGGAGGAAGGGGGGGGAGCGGAATATGAGGTTTTGGAGGAGGGGTGTAAAATGTGAGGTAGGGGAGGGATAAAAATATGAGGTGGTGGGGGTAAAATATGTGGTGGTGGGGGGTAAAAGATGAGGTGGTGGGGGTAAAATGTGAGGTGGTGGGGGTAAAATGTGAGTTGGTGGGGGGTAACCAACAGCTGATAGTTAAGGAGTTACTTGTCATTTGCTTTTACTGTCATTTTAGCTTCAGACTTCAAAGAGAACACATTGATTTGTTGCTGTTGCTGCTATCTAAGTTTAAAGAATATTTCTTAATTTTTTGGTGTCATTGATATTTTTGATTATTTAAGTTTTATAGAATTTTTTTTCCTGTTAATTTTAAACAAGTGGATATTTCTTCATTTGTCCACGAAAAGTAAGTTGTGTGCATTATTACATTTACCTCCGTTCAGACATTTTGGAGATTAAAACTTAAACATGAGTCAGTTTAAATGTTATCTTTGCGGTAATACGTATGAGTATTTGAAGAGCCTTCGTAGACATGAAACGTCATGTAACGGTAAATCGACTTATACTTGCACGAGGTGTGGAGGTATTTTTCCCAATATTTATAACGGTAAAAGACATGAAAATGTATGTACCCACGAACCGTTGGTAAAAATATTAAAATTATCTGAGCCACAAAAGAATGCCATTTTAGCACTAAAACCTGACAAGGAGGGAATTGTTGAGTATGAGACAGCATTTCAGAACCGGTTGGCATCATTCTTTATCAGATCTTCCGATTCTATGGATATTAACTCGTTTCTGGATAGTGTTAAGAACCTCTTGGTGCATAAAATTCAAGATTCACTACATGAACATGGTGCATCAAAAGTGAACTGTCTGCTGGAATGTACTTTTACAAATTCTGTCTGTGATCAGACGGATAAAGCATTCAAAACACGAAACAAATGTGTGTTTAAAGATAGCAATCTTAGCAAATTTATAAAGGATAGTTTTAACAAAATCATAACTGAAGCTGAGGAGTCTCAATTTAAAAAAAGCGGATGGAAGCTGAGTGGGGTCGATGGAATCAGATTAAGAATCAACAAATATTTACCACTAAGGGGTTGTACATATCTTCCTCTCCCGTCATCTATAGAATCAAAGAAAGCTTGCATCAATGTACGGAATAATGATATATACTGTTTTAAGTATTCCGTTTTAGCAAAGTTTGTGAAAAAGGATGCTCAACGCGTTACCAAGTATAACGACTTAGAACATTTATATGACTTTACTTGCGTTTCATTTCCAACTTCTCTGAGTGAAATAAGAAAATTTGAAAAGGTAAATAACATCTCCATCAATGTCTATGGGCTGGATGAAAAAGAAAATGTATATCCCCTGAAAGTCTGTAAAACAGAACTGAAAGACCACCGGGATCTTTTACTTCTGTCCAATGATAAAATGTCCCATTATGTTTACATAAAGAATTTTGGAAGATTGGTCGGGAATCAAATTAGCAAGCATGGGCATAAATTAACAATTTGTAAACGCTGCTTTACACATTTCAACCATGTTTCTGAGAAAGAAGTCAGTAAAAAACTTGAAGAACAGAAGCTATATTGCTCTGAAAATAAACCAGTAAGAATAGAGTTACCGATTAAAGATCCCTTTATCAGATTCTCAAACGTGGAACGACAAAGCAAAGTACCATTCGTCATCTATGCTGACTTTGAATCGATATTATTTCCTATAAGCGAATTGTCAAAGAACACAACTAAATATCAGAGGCACGATCCGATCTCATTTTGTGTATATGTTAAAGGGATCGAGGGAGTAGACGTCCCAATAAACATACCGTACGTTTATAGGGGAGCCAATGCCGCTTATCACTTCATGGAATATATTACCAATATTGCTAAAAAAATTCAAAAAATTTACAAAGTAAATAAACCGATGCGGATCTCACCTCAGAAAGAGGACGATTGGATTGAAGCTAAAACATGCTACATCTGTCAACACGTATTTACAGAAAACAATCTGAAAGTTAGAGACCACTGTCACCTAACTGGAACCTACTTAGGAGCTTCTTGTAATAATTGTAATCTAAGACGTGTTAATCCCTTGTTTATACCTTTTATAATGCATAACTTAAGCAATTATGACTCACATTTCATCGTTAAGGAATTGGGAAATATTCCTGGGGAAGTTGAAATAATACCGAATAGCGAAGAAAAGTATATATCTTTCACAAAGCATGTTGGAAAACTGAAACTGAGGTTCATAGATTCTTACAGATTCATGCCACGAAGCTTAGATTACCTAGTAAAATCTCTATCTATGGATAAATTCAAGGAAACATCGAAATATTTTAGAGACGAGGAATTAGCATTGGTTACCAGAAAAGGTGTGTTTCCATACGATTATTTAGACAATGAAGAAAAGTTAAATGAAACAGAGTTACCACCAATTGAAGCTTTTTACAATAAATTAAATGAGAGCGATATCAGCGCAGAAGATTATAGACATGCTCAAAACATATGGGAACACTTTAAATGTAAATCTTTGGGTGAATATGCTGATATTTACGTTAAAAGTGATGTTCTTCTACTTTGTGACGTCTTCGAATCTTTTCGAGACGTTATGATGAAGACTCATAAACTTGATCCAGCTCATTATTTTACCGTTCCCGGTTTGACCTTCGACGCCATGTTAAAATATACAAAAATGAATATAGAGCTCTTACAGGATTATGATATGATTCTAATGATAGAACATGGTATTCGAGGAGGTTTGTGCCAGGTATCCCACAGGTATGCAGAAGCGAATAATAAGTACATGTCTAATTTTAATCCAAACGAAGAATCGAGTTATATAATTTATTTAGATGCTAATAATCTTTATGGACAAGCGATGAGCATGTATTTACCATACGGAGGATTTGCATGGGTTAAAAATCCGGAACGTATAAACATATCCGAGCTTAAGGATGATGACGAAATTGGTTACATATTTGAAATTGACATCAGTTATCCTCAAGAACTTCACCACTTCCATGATGATTTACCGTTCTTACCTGAAGCGATGATACCACCAGGAGAAAAATCTAATTCGAAAAAATTGATAACACATTTTGGAAAAAGATATCGCTACGTCTTACATTATAAGAATTTGATTCAAGCTCTACAGCATGGGCTAAATTTGGAAAAAATTCACCGTGTTCTAAAGTTTAAACAAGCACCATGGTTACGATCGTATATAGAATACAATACAGAGCTAAGGAAAGGAGCATCCAATGATTTTGAAAAAGATTTTTATAAGTTGCTTAACAATGCAGTCTTCGGCAAAACGATGGAAAATATCCGGAACCGCCAGAATATTCAACTAGTAACTGACAGTAAAAAGTTGATGAAACTTGTTGCTAAACCAAATTTCATTGACCGTACAATCTACAATGAGAATATAGTGGCTGTTCACATGGGGAAATCGAAAGTCTTGTTTAATAAACCTATATACATAGGAATGTGCATTTTAGACTTATCAAAAACTGTAATGTATCAATTTCATTATGACATAATGATGAAAACATATACTGGAAAAAACTTGAAGATGATGTATACCGATACAGATTCATTTATCTATAGAGTCTTAACAGATGATGTCTATGAAGATATGAAAAAAATGAATCAATATTTTGATTTCTCAGACTATCCTGAAACACATTTATGTTATTCGAATAAAAATAAAAAGAAGTTAGGAAAGTTTAAAGATGAGCTCAATTCAAAAATAATTTTAAAATATGTGGGATTAAGAGCGAAAATGTACGCTGTTATGACAGAAAACGATGTAAAAAAGCGAGCTAAAGGCGTAAAAACAGCCTCATTAAAACAATATATTAGTTTTGAGGATTATGAAAATGTATTATTTAAAAAGGAAATTATGCATACGCCAATGAGGATGATACAATCTAAGCTGCATAATATTTTTAGTTCCGAAATAAATAAGGTTTCTCTGTCACCTTTTGATCATAAAAGACACATACAAGAAGACGGAATCAATACTTTGGCTTATGGTCATTATAAATTAAATGAAGTGAAATAATATAAAGATTATTTTGGTAATAATAAGAAACAAAACGCGAATTTACCATTTTTGTCTTTGGGCTGAAAAAAACAAAACAAAAAAAACTAAGGTAACAAATAATAAAAATGATGGTTCATGGTGTGGCAATATGTTTGTTCACTAATGAATTTGGAATATTTTGGCGGTCTTTAAATTAATAAAGCCATCTCAGCAAGGCAGCCATCGCATAATGTCTCGAAAGAGAAATGTACAGAGTATCAAACAAAGGTTTTATGTGTATGGGTAAATAAAAAATTGTTTAAATCTATTCACCATGAATGAAAGGGGTCACTGTCACGGTTTGAACACCTATAAACCCTGAATGAAGGTCAATGGCATGGTTTGAACACCTGTAAACTAGAATGTGTGAGTGAATGTGAGGTGAATAGAATAAACCTGCAGAATAATTTCGATGCTCATATTTCTCTTTCAAATACATAAAGAAAAAAAAATGATAAAGTATATGGTGTTGTTAATTTATTGAAGATTAAATAGTCATTGCCGCACCTTGCCGACCACCTCAACAGCAAATATTTCGTTTATTCCATCAGGTGAAAAATTAAATTTCAATATGATTATACATTACCAAAAAAAAGAGATGATTTTATTTTTTTATTAGCATAAATTTAGTTTAATTCTTGATTGTGTTAGAAATTATATTTTATGAATTCTGTTTTTCAATAAACTTTATTTTTTCGTTTAATTTGCACATATTTTTATTGTAAAAATCACGTTGTAAAATAAAATAAAAACCTCTTCGATGTACCTTTACCTTGACGTGGTGAAGAGGCTTAAGGCTTAACGCCGAACTAAAAAAGGTACAAAACTTTGTTTACTAATAATGATGTTTACTAAAATGAATAAAATGTTTACGATGTACAATATTATTTTACTAGAATATAATATTGTTTATACTTTAGCAAGAAACGCAGAGAAGATAGGGAAGTAGTTTCGATGGAATTAACGTTATCATTGTTTATTTCTTTAGATAGAACTCCGGATTATAGCGAAGATGACCGGGAGTAGCCGAACAGCCCCGAATACATCGCAAAATTGCATTTCCATAGCAAAATAGTTAATTATTAGTAAATAATGCCTGGAAATGGTACAAAATGGACTGATAAGGTGAGAAAACAATTAAAAATGCTGAAAGTATTATGTTTAAACAAAATAAATTTCCGTCCGAAGTAGGTAAAAGTTTTATATTATTGTTTATTTATACACTAAGAAATTCTCAGCACAAAGTTAATGTTTACGTCTTAAAATGAGCTTGTTTACGATGAAGTTATTAGGGATTAACCATAGACGGTCCATAATTCTAAGAAGCGCATTATCTGTATTGATACTTAAGAGGTTAATCGTTCAAAGTTTAAAAGCTAAAGGAACCCTATATCGCTATTTAAATTAAAGGATTAAGGTATCAAAGCTCAAATATGTATAGGATTAAGAACCACTATTACAATGTTTATGTTGAAACAATTAAGAAGGTTCAAAGTCCATGTTTACGTTTAAGCTTAAGGAACCTTACATGGCTATTTAAATAATAGGATTAAGGATCAAAGTTCAAAGCTGTATAGGATTAAGAAGCCCTATAACGATGTTTATATTAAAGGCATTAGGAAGGTTCAAAGTCCATGTTTCCGTTTCACATACCTGCATGTTTCAACATGATTCAAACCTGTTTGTACTTTCGCTAACCTGTTTTTACATGATTCGACATGTCGGTGCATGCTCGAACCGGTCAGGTATAATCATCCTATATTAAAAAAAAAAAAATGGCGGCTGGATAGACTTAAGGCTTTTAAATTGTGACGTCATAAAACAAAATGGCGGACGGGTAGACTCATGCTTTATAAACTCTCAAGTTAGGCACTCTGATTGGTTAACTAATGAAGGAGTGGGGGAGAGCAAAATGTAAACAATGAGAAGGTTATGTAACAGTAAGGGAGGTTTAAAAAAATGTAAACAATAGTAAGGTTATGTCACAGTTTGAAAGGTTCCGTAAAAGCACACATTACAATTCGACCATCGGACCTAGCCGGGAGGAACTCTCAAGTTAGGCACTCTGATTGGTTAACTAATGAAGGAGTGGGGGAAGCAAAATGGCGGCCGAGTAGACTCATGCTGTTTACATTGTTACGTCATAATACCAAAATGGCGGACGGGTAGACTCATGCTTTATAAATACTAAATTAGCCCAAAACGTAGGGAAAAGAAGATGGACACCGAGTAGACTCAGGCTTTGTAAATTGTGACGTCATGAAACAAAATGGCGCCCGGGTAGACTCATGCTTTATACAGACTTAATACCCTCAAAACGTAGGGAAAAGAAAATGGACGCCGGGTAGACTCATGCTTTGTAAATTTTTACAGCAAAAAACAAAATGGCGGACGGGTAGACTCATGCTTTATAAATACTAAATTAGCCCAAAACGTAGGGAAAAGAAAATGGACTCCGGGTAGACTCATGCTTTATAAAGACTTTATACCCTCAAACAGGGGTCACGTGATCAAAAAGGGGCGTGGCCTACTGGTTTAGGTTAGGTTGATATAGCGTCACGTGACTAAAAAGGGGCGTGGCTTAGTGGTTTAGGTTAGGTCGATGGCGCGAACCAGCGTGGTTAAGGTTAGGTCGTAGTCGAAATTCAAAATTAAAATCTTCCCGCCATAGGTCACGTGACCAAATGCTGGCATCTGATTGGCTGCGCAAAAAAGTGTGCCAGCTCGCCCAATTCTTATCTACTATCGAATATTTAATCGATAAATTAAACTGACAATATGAGGTCAGGCTGGATTGACTATATCACGAACGACGGGTAGATCGCGAACGATCGTTCAATAAAGGCCAGTTTTGGCGGGAAACCATGGGCGCCGCCATCTTGCACCGAAGCCCTGCGCCAGAATCGGCATTTTATATCTACTCTTATGGAAACATTCAACTATCATTCTTTTCCTAAAACCAGGCAAACCTTCTAACAACACGCCTACTTCCGATCCTCTCAAAAATTTTCGAAAAGCTCCTACTAAAACGAATCCTAGCCAAATTTCAAAATTTTCCTTCACATCAGTTCGGATTTCGTCCTCAACATTCCACGGTTCAGCAAGGACTCCGAGTTGTGGACCACATTTCCTCCGCCCTTGAGTGCAAGGAGTATGGTTCGGGTGCCTTTCTGGACATATCTCAAGCTTTCGATCGGGTGTGGCACCCGGGATTGCTCTTTAAGCTCAAAACCCATTTACCCCAATCCTTATACCTAGTCCTCCGATCCTATTTATCAAACCGCTCCTTCCGAGTTCGCTGTGGCTCAGAATTTTCCAAACATTATATTGTTGAGGCTGGTGTTCCTCAAGGCAGCGTCTTGGGACCCGTCCTCTACATCCTCTACACCGCCGATATCCCTACCGATCCCGATACCTTTCTGGCAACATTTGCTGACGATACCGCCATTTTGTCATCCAATTCCGATCCTGAAGCAGCATCGCTTAATTTACAAAATCACCTTTCCCTTGTCGAAGACTGGTGTAACGCTTGGCGTATTTAGGTGAACGAAAACAAGTGCTCACACGTCACATTCACTCTTCGACGCAAATCCTGTCCAACGGTTTATTTCAATTCCCTACCGCTTCCTTCCTCTGACACAGTCCGGTATCTTGGCTTTTTACTAGACAAAAGACTGACGTGGAACCCACACACAAGACTTAAAAGAAAAGAACTTAACCGCAGATTCGGCCAGTTATACAGACTACTAAACAGAAAATCTCATCTTACAGTTGACAACAAATTACTAATATACAAGACAGTACTGAAACCAATATGGACTTACGGACTTGAACTGTGGGGGACAGCTAAACATTCTAACATCAAACGCATCCAATCCTTCCAATCCAAAGTTCTCCGAACAATAGTTAATGCTCCTTATTACGTTACCAACTCTACCCTACACCACGACCTTAAAATTCCTTTTATTTTAAACCTGGTACCATCCAAATTTTCCAAATTTCATCAGAACCTTAGTCGTCATCCTAACCTTCTAGCACAATCCCTATCCAGTACCACCCATCCCTACAATCCTCCTCGAAGATTAAAACGGCAGTGGCCGCGAGACGTATTGTAAAATTTTAAATTGGAGTTCTGACACTGGTCAGATCCTCCACTCATGTAATGTATGTTTGTGGCTATTGTGCCCTAGTTCGGCCTCAACTGATTCACACCAGTGACGCGGCTGAGAGCGAGGGTCTAGGATTTTTCGGATTCCGCTTTTTCCTCCACAAGTGGAGGGAAAAGCCCAGTCTGGGGTCCCTCTATAGCACTTGTATATTTTGTACATAGTTATGTTTGTTTGAATGATGTTTGTTTATTTGCAAATTTGTTTATCTCAATTATAGGTTAATGTTTTGTTTTGTTTTGTTTTTATATTTATTATTATTTAATTCTATGTATATCATTTATATGTATTTATCTCAGTTATAGGTTGTTGTTTGTTTTCTTATTTTGTATATATATATTATATTTTATTTATTTGACTTTATCATTGTATATATTGTGTGAATGGGTTCATATATCACTATTACTAATGTTCATATAGAAACAAATTGTAATATATCTCAATAAAAAAAAAAAATAAATAAAAAAAAATAAAAAAATAAAAAATTGTAGCTCTTGACCCTAATTTTACACTCGTAAGAGACATTTTCCTTGTTAAATGTTTATATAACAAAGAAGCAGTTACTTAGTCCAAAGTCAATAATTTACAACATATATCTGAGACATAAAAATTAAATAAATAATGTTAATATCGATAATTATGGTTGTAGATGATTGAATTATGGCTATTTGGAAATATCGTTACATTTTACGCCCTGGACAAAATCAATGAAAGAAAAATGGATTAGCCATTTTAGCTGTTATTATTAAACCTTAAATAGGTTAAAGACGCAAAATCTTAAAATAAATATATTAGATGCTAAAAATATGCGATATACACTATCATGTAATGTATAGATAAAAATAATGGTATGTAATGTCATTTAATTTAAAATACTTTTAATGTACATTGGATTTATAAGCTTAAGTTTTACCCTCAAGTTTTCTTTTTTTATATAGAATTTCTCAATTTAGTATTATATGACACAAAGGCAGAGCTCCAGTGATACTTTTTTCTCCACATAAATAAGTCAGGCTCTAGATTAACTTTTGACATGCATAATAGAATTCTCTAAAAAGTCATCTCTTTCTTTTGAGTTAAATGATAAATGTTTATTTTATTTGTCTTATTATAAACCATTGTAATGGATTTTTAAAATCCATTTCTAACAAAAGTCAATGAGTTAAATTATGCTGCTTTCGCTTAAAATAAACCTGATTCATATTTTATTACTGACAAACCTTCTTCGATATTAAAAAAACAGAAATATAACCTCAGCCAAGCTTTCCAATCATATGAAGTGGTGGGAATCCGTTGGTTCTTCTCAATCATTTCAGTTGCCAAAAATATTTGATAAAATGAATTATGAATTATTTATTTTCATTTTATACATTACACATTGAATAAACTGTATTCGAATGTAAGTTTACTCCTTTTTAATAATTTATGTATTAGATTATAATTTCGTTTGCTTCTTTTACTGCTTTTGAATTAATTTAAAATGATTATTAAAATACTTATTATTCATAGTTTTTAATAAATAGAACCGGTAGATGTGACCGTATCACATAACTCTATGAAAAGGGTTGTACCATACAGCTATTCTATACTACTATATAATGAACATATGTAAAAGGAATATTGGCACTGCCATTATAAATAATTATTTAATTGTGACTGTTGAATTATGATATTCCAGGTCTGTACGGATATTACTATAATTGAATATACGGATTCGTTACACTGTTTAGTGTGTTAAGGGGACTGTATTTGAAGTGATATGAGCTGTATTGAAACGATATATACACCATTTATATGGTATAAAGAACTATCTTTACACTTAATGGTTGGTTTTTATAGTCCAATTTGGTTAATATGGTTTAGTGATACGGTTTATTTAGATACTGTTTTAATAGAATAATTCTGGATTTCAGTCAAGGTGTTATAATTTTTTGATTTATTTTCTGTTGAAAATTAACTTACAGCTTCTTTGATTCTTTTCTCCTATTGCTTCCCTAAATGGAGTACTCTTAGTCGACTCACATATACTTTGAGTGAGGTATAATAATAAAAAAATATAATTAGTTAAGAATTTATCTCTCCTTATTTATTTATCCTTATTGTTATTAAAATAAATGTGAAATAACATAGCAAAAAGTAATTTAACATAGAATATGTAAATTTTGCCATAAATTGTTAAGTTATACTCTTTATTTTTTATTATTACCCATACTTCCATTACGTAAAATATACAGTAAGGGAAATTCTTGCAGTCCTGAAACTTTTCGTGATTGAGTTTTCACCAGATAAACGCTTTTTAGTGTCTATTGTATTTTTATTGTCTGTGTTTTTAAGTCTGCCACGAAAGTCTGTAAGAAACTAAAAACTTCATTTTTAAGCCAAGTATACAAATAGTATGTTACGCAAATATCTTTTTATTAAAAATAATTAATTTTAAGAGCAACTAACTAATATGCATTTGGTCTCTTTCTACAATTTTCTATGAAACGACTCGATTTTGATTAAAATCATTCTATAGATGTATAATTAAGAAGGTTTTAATTTGATGTTGTTTAATTCTGATTGTGATAGAATATGTTTAAAATTTGTACCCAATAAATAGCTCTAATTTTGGTAATTAGAAATAATTGACCATTTCAATTTATGAGGATTGAAAAAAAATATGTAACTGATTAGGAAATATGTAATTTGAATGAATTTGGTAACCAACTGTAAGAGAAAAGAGCAGAAATGTTTTTTAGGTTAATTTTGTTTTTGCAACGTAGAATAATGGTATAGATGTGTAATATATTGCAGGGAAGCTACATATTTCATAAAAAATGTTTTGTAACAAAGAATTGACCAAAAGAGCATTTACATTATTTATTTTTTTAAATACTTATTTCTATTGTTTAAATGTTTCTATCGAAGCTAGATAAATATTTGTTTTCAACTTTATCTTAAGACCCCTAAAATTAATAAATCCAGAATTATCGTCTAAACTTTGGGATTAGGCTTGGCCTTAAAGAAACATTAATGAGTAGTATTTGATTAAGTAATTAATAAAGAAGTTTCTCTTCATTCAAAAGAGAAGATGATGAAAAAGAAAGTTATGTATTGCACTCAGCTCAGTTTATTTATTCAAATAATAAGTAATATGAATACTTTCATGTTCATTTTTGCAGAGTATATTCAAGGCGTCTTTAGCTGTGTAGTAGAAGAGCTCCCTCTTCGTTGCAAGAAAAATCTACAGAGGCTGGAATAATCGATCTTGAAAAAGGTTTATTGATTCAGAATGAGATCTCGTGTACTGAGATGGAAGACGTTCGCTGGAGCGACGCCTCTACGATGACCTGGTCCGGATAGCCGATGAGCGTGACCTAGCAGTTGCGGCGGTACCAGGTGTACCACTTGGTCACGTGGGACTGCAGCCGCATCTCCACCCACGAGATGTAGGCCATGTCCATCGTGATCACCATCGAGATGATACCCATCTGGCCCAGCCTAGAGATCATCGTCGCCACCACTATCACCCATGGCTGCTCAGCTCACGACCGCATCTACAACAAGTACTGAGGATGACAATGATCCAGCAGCACAAGGGGCCTCAGATAAGATCTATCCCTCCTCTAGTTGCATTCCGCGACTGACTCATTGGGGAGAAGTGATGTAACAGAAGAGCCCCCCTCTTCGTTACAAGACAAATCTACTGGAATAATCGATCTTGAAAAATGTTATGAAAAAAATGTTATGAAAAATGACTTCTGTAGGCAACGCTTGCACGTCATCCCTGATGAAGGCCCACATTCTAGGCCGAAACGTCGGCACATAATAAAAATAACGCTTATTTTTAATTGTGTGGTTTTAATTTATGACCGCACCCCCAACCATCTTCCTCATCTAATTTCTCTACGGTCAACAAAACTCCTATCATTTTGAAAAATGTTAAATCATAAAAAAAACATGTGTTAAATTTGTTAATAAGAATAATCGAGGTTATAACCTGTTCTCTGAGAGTAAATACGTCTTTTTATTGTTAATTTATTTGTTCAATAAATTGTATGTAAAAACGTAGCTAAGTTTTACTCCGACCTGTCAAAGTTGCTTTGATCAGGCCAAAGATTAAATTTTTCATACATTCCATTAACAGTGACCGTAAGAACTTAAAAATGTTTATGAAACGGGTCATACGAAATCAATTATTGTATCAATAGAGTGATATCATTAACAGACTCATTCGCTGTATGTATAAAAGATGTTTCAAGGAAAGGGACCACTTACCGTTGATGAATTCCATGAATATTGAGTAATTAAAACAATTATCTAATCAAAATGAATAGAGGATTGATATTTGAATTGGTCTATACATAGCCTAGTATTTGCTGAGTCGAGATTAAATCTGAAGCACGTGGTAGTCCCCTTACTAATTTGGGTACCTAGTATTCAGGAGGTAGGAGGAGGGTTTGGAGTGTTGACCAGCCTACCTCTGAAACAATAACGCGTGTTCCTAATGCATTACGGCCCTTAACAAACAGCGATTGTGGGAGTACTCTGGATTAAAATATAATTTATTCAAAGGATCTCATAGAACATGCTAGTTTCCAATAATAAAACAGTATACAAACATCTTCCTCTTATATAAGGTAACATCGGCTAATAGAAGGTATGTATATATATATATATATATATATATATATATATATATATATATATATATATATATATATATATATATAATTGTATATATTTATTGTTTTATATAATAAATTGGAGAATGAGTAAAAAAAAAACTTTCTCTAAAAGACCGCAGGTACTCTTCAAGTTCCTAAACAACTTAAATCAGTGAACTAAAAAAAACACTATCAAGTAGTACTTATTTTTAATTGTGTGCCGACGTTTCGACCTACATTGTTGGCCTTCATCAGGGCTAAGGCTAATGTAATTAGTTAGATAGAATAATATGATGGCAATAAAATATGGAAACAAACATAAAATTAAATGTGAAATGATAATAAGATGAAAGTAGTAAAGTACAGAAGCAAATATAATTACAGAAAATAAGCAAGTAAGTAAATGTTAAACTATATGCTTATTTTCTCTTTATAATCTTTAAGTGGATCAGCTGATGCGCTCGATGATAACAGTCATACGTTACTTCGTCTCTCAGATTTTTGCTTTTTTCAGTAGGAATTCGCTTGAGTTCAGTCTGGAAAACATCACTAGACCTCAGGAATACTACAGCAGTGAATATTGGAGAAATTTCGGTAAGCAAAGTTATAATTTACTTTGTACAATCACGAAAAAGTGAAAGGAGGGTCACTGATCAGCTGATTGCCGCTAGCTCGGCAAGCTCGGGCTTGCTTTTCTTTTCCTTATCTTTCTTTTATTTATTTTTTTTTTCCTTCTTATTCTTATTCCATTATATATTTATTCCTATTTATTTTTTTTTTAATCAATGCGATATTATCATCAGGTGATGTCCTCGAAAGTTACAAGTAAAAGATCTAGATCTGCAGGTTCAAACTCGTCTCCTACAAAACAGAGACCTCGCCGTGATAATAATAAAAAAAATGATTCCACCAGCGACTGCTTCAGCTACCTCTTTGGGATCTGAACCACAGCCTAGCACATCATCACAAGGATTAACTGAAGAATCACCGTTTTTTACACCGAACCCATTTCAGATCCTTCAAATTGAAAAAGAAACAATGGAATCTTCTCCTATACCAAAAGAACCACAACCTCCACCAGTATTTGTTAAAAATATTAAAAACTTTCAACTACTGTGTGCGCATCTAAACAAATTAACCGATCCTAACAGTTATTATTGTATAAGTAGAACCAGTGATACTAAAATATCCCCGACTACCGCCGAAACCTAAAGAAAAATAGTAAAATATCTGACTGAGACCAAAGCTGATTTTCATACATATCAGTTACGCCAGGAGAGAGCTTTAAGGGTTGTAATTAGAAACCTACACCCTTCGACACCAGCAGCAGCTATCCAAGAAGAACTGACGGAGATAGGCTATAAAGTGCGACAAGTCACCAACGTCCTAAAAGATAAAATTCCACTGCCTCTATTCTTTGTGGACCTGGAACCATCAGCAGGAGTTGAAAAAATTTATGACCTCAATAGATTATACTATACTAGTGTAAGAGTTGAAAAACCTTACACTAAGAAAGAAATAGTTCAGTGCCACAATTGTCAGGCATATGGTCATACCAGAAGTTATTGTCACCACATACCACGCTGTGTGAAATGCGGTGAACAACATAAGTCAGAAGAGTGTACAAGACCAAGATCAACACCCGCTGTTTGTGCCTTGTGCCTCGAGGACCACCCGGCTAGCTACAAGGGATGTCAAGTCTACAAGAACCTCAAAAGCAGATACCAAAAACCTCAGAATCTGGATGAAACAGCTGAACCGATCAGAAGCAGAAGACAACCTTCAAAAACAATTGATTCCAATGTAACATTTGCCCATCTACTTGGAGGTGGGAACCAGAACAAAGAGGCCGAGGCCCTGCCGGAACAACGCACACTTCAAATTCCTCAACCCGTTCTACAACCAGCTATTGCTCAAAATTTACCCAACCCTCAAAAACCTCATCCGCATCAAATTTCTCATATTCCTCCTCCATCAAATGTCTCAGACCTTACAAGTTTGATGACATCCTTCATCAGTGAAATCAAATCCCTCGTTATGCCGCTAATATCACTACTTACTAATCTTGTATCAAACTTAATCCCTTCCTTAAAAAATCCTTAAATGACTTCACCTAACTCCTTATCCATTCTCCTATGGAATGCGAATGGTGTTAGAAATCATACTGACGAACTTACAGCTTTATTGCAAGACAAAAACGTTGACGTAGCACTTATTACTGAAACTCGACTAACCACTAAACAGTACTTTAAAATACCTCAATACGTAACATACCGTACGGACCACCCAGACGGCAAAGCCCATGCCGGTACTGCTGTCATTGTGCACCAGTCCCTCTCTCATCACTTACTCCCACTTCCTACCTATGATTTCCTACAAGCCACAGCCATAGTAATCAAAACTTTTTCCTTTCCGGTAACCCTTACATCAGCATATTGCCCTCCCAAACATTCCATTTCCAACACCGAATTTGTATCCTTTCTAAATTCCTTAGGAAATCATTTCATTCTGGGTGCAGACTTAAATGCCAAGCATCAACAGTGGGGTTCGAGAACCACGAATTCTCGTGGACGAAATTTGCTGTCTGCACTCAACTCCCGTCATTTCAATCTCCTACCTCCTGATTCCCCCTACCTACTGGCCAACCGATCCCAACCGTAATCCTGACATCCTTGACTTCTTCATTCACAGCGGATTAGGCTCCCTCAACTTATCTGTAGCTCGACTTGATGAACTATCCTCAGACCATAGTCCACTGATCCTAAAAGTATCTCTCACTCCAATTCCAAAACCTATCCCACCGTCATTTATCCGAGGCCCTGTCAACTGGAACCTATTTCGCCAAATCCTGACCGATAATATTAACCTCAGAGCGACCCTCAAAACCCCAGAAGACCTTGACGATTCCGTCTACTCCTTCACCACCGCCATTCAGCAAGCTGTCTGGACTGCCTCCTACCCTAAGCATTCCAATATAACTCCTTACCAAAACCATTTGCCTCAACACCTTGCAGACCTCATCCATGCAAAGCGCCGTGCCAGATCATTATGGCAGCGCACCCGACACCCAACAGATCGCCGCTCCTATAACTTCTATTGTAGACAATTGAAGCAGGAGTTGGCGACCTTCCGTTCCCAGTCCTTTAATTCCTATCTCTCCTCTCTGTCAGCTAGTGATAATTCCCTGTGGAATGTCACGAAGAAGATTTTAAAATCCCATCAAGTTTCCCATCCTCTCCGGCGTGGTGATGACTCCTGGGCTGCGTCTGATGAAGATAAAGCCGAGGAATTCGACACACACCTCTCCAAAGTATTCACTCCTCACCCGGAATCCCAAAGCAATCATACCGCAGAAGTACAAGAATTCCTTTTGTCACCAATACCTCTTTCACTACCTCCTACAGCTATTAATCCCTCTGAGGTTAAATATCTTCTCCAGAAACTGACCCTCCGTAAATCTCCTGGACATGATCTCCTTACCCCCCAGATCCTCCGTCAACTTCCGCAGAAAGCTATTATATTCCTTACCTATATCTACAACTGCATCCTACGCACCACCTATTTTCCTCTCTTGTGGAAACATTCCACAATCATTCTTTTCCTAAAACCAGGTAAACCTTCCAGCAACACTTCCTCCTACAGACCTATTAGTCTACTCCCCATCCTCTCAAAAGTCTTTGAAAAACTCCTTCTAAAACGAATCCTGCCTATATTAGAATCACAAAATCTTCCTTCCCATCAGTTTGGTTTCCGTGCTCATCATTCCACTGTTCAACAAGGACTCCGAGTTGTAGACCATATTTCCTCAGCCCTTGAATGCAAAGAGTATTGTTCTGGTGCGTTTCTGGACATAGCGCAAGCTTTTGACCGGGTATGGCACACCGGATTACTCTTCAAGCTTTAAATGCATTTACCCCAGTCTCTATACCTCATTCTACGATCCTATCTCTCAAACCGCTCCTTCCGAGTTCGCTGTGGTGTTGAATTTTCTAACTTTTATCCCATTGAGGCCGGTGTTCCTCAAGGTAGCGTCTTGGGACCCGTCCTCTACATCCTATACACTGCTGATATTCCTATTCATCCTGACACCTTTCTGGCAACATTTGCAGATGACACCGCCATCCTATCATCCAATTCCGATCCTGAAATAGCATCCTTAATCCTGCAAAGACACCTTTGTCTTATCGAGGAATGGTGTAATGCTTGGCGTATTAAGGTTAATGAAAGCAAATGCACCCACGTCACCTTCACCCTTCGACGCAAATCCTGTCCAATGGTTCATTTCAATTCCATACCGCTTCCTTCCTCAGACACAGTCCGGTATCTTGGCTTACTACTAGACAAAAGATTGACGTGGAACCCACATACAAGACTTAAACGAAAAGAACTCAACAGACGATTCGGACAGTTATACAGACTACTAAACAGAAAATCTAAGCTTACAGTTGACAACAAATTATTACTTTACAAGACAATACTGAAGCCAATCTGGACCTACGGACTTGAACTGTGGGGGACAGCTAAACGTTCTAACATCAAACGCATTCAATCCTTTCAATCCAAAGTCCTCCGAACAATAGTAAATGCTCCTTATTATGTCTCCAACTATACCTTACACCACGACCTTAATGTTCCATTTATTTCAGACCTGATTCCATCTAAATTTTCCAAATTCCACCAGAACCTCATTCATCATCCTAATCCTCTAGCACAATCCCTATCCAGCTCCACTCATCCATACAACCCTCCTAGAAGGTTGAAACGGCAGTGGCCCCGAGACATATTGTAAAAATCTATTCTGGAGTTCTGACACTGGTCAGATTCTCCTCTCATGTGCGGTGTGATTGTGGCTGTGGCGCCCTCACTTAGCTTCCGCTGGCTCTCACCAGTGATGCGGCTGAGAGGGAGGCGCTGGGATCCTTTGGACTCTGCTTGTCCTTCCACAAGTGGGGGGACAAGCCCCGTCCGGGGCTCCCGAGCTGATTGTAAATATTGTACATAGGTATGAATGTGACATGTTTTGTTTATTTATTTGTTAACTTAATTTATTTCTATTTATTTTGTCTACTTAATTTTGTTATTGTATTCGTTTATTTTATGTAATTTGACTTTCCTTTTGTTTATATTGTAAATATTGTATGAATGAGATCCTGTAGCACTATTATTATTGTCTATTATGACAAATTGTAATATATACGAATAAATAAAAAAATAATCTTTAAGTATTATTGAAATATTATCATCTTATTTTATGTTTGCTTCCATATTTTATTACTGTCATCTTATTATTATTTTACATTTAATTTTATGTTTGTTTCCATATTGTATTACTGTCATCATATTATTGTATCTAACTAATTACATTGGTCGTTATCTTGTTTCTCTTAGCCCTGACGAAGGCCCACAATGTAGGTCGAAACATCAGCACACAATAAAAAATATGTACTACTTGTTACTGTGTGTGATTTTTTTATAAGCGCACCTGAGGGGTGGTTGAGGACCATCTTTCTTATCTAATATTCTCATCGGTCAACTACACTCTATCATTATAAATCAGTAAACTAGTATGTAAAAATTAAATTAGGCCAATGGAAAAATAAAGTTATACTGAAAAACAATTCTATTGGGTTATCCCGAAAAAAAAGTCAAAATTTTAAATTTAGCTCACTTAAAAATAGTTCTTTATACAAAAAACCGTTTATGTTTACTAGATTATTCGTTTGTACTGATATCGACAATACTGATAATGTTTGTTTACCTCTGAACCATTAGTCTAAACTGCTTATAAATGATTCACTCTTTACTATATGTTGCTAACGGATGATATTAGTATAATTTTGTTGTACAAGTTTAAACTCGGCCGGAGCGAGGAAAGCATAAATAAATGCACTGCTAAATGGTGGATCGAAAATTCGGTAGTCTTTAGGCTGTGGAAGGAATTCCTTCTTGATGATGTTCGAAAGGCCTATAGTGGAAGTAAAGCAAAAAAAAAAAAAAAAAAATCTTTTCGAGAACCTTAACCTCAATGAATCGACTGGAAAGGTAAAACTAATTTGAAAGTTGGGTTCTACACACATTAAACGACCGCCAAAAAAACAGTGTCATGAAGTTTGTACTACACCTCTTTGCCGAAACAATGACGACCTTTTTTTGTCCAGAATTGAGACGTTGATTTCCAAAAGATACTAAAGGATATTTTTTACGAAATTGATATTTTTACATATTTATATTCTCCTCATTTAGTTTTATCTAAATCTTAAATTTGATTGTATCTAATGAACAATCATTTCCTTTAATACCATGATTTAGAAATGCTATTAATTTCTGAAGATACTAATTACACATTTAGTTTCATTCCAAATCATACTAAAACATTTAATTTCATAACTTTAATATGGTTTTATTAATATAGTAAAGAAATAATTTTAGATTTTAATGGGAAAAGAATCAAATTAGCTGGTTTAATAATGTAATAAAGAGAGATCTTCGCGCTTCCTGTAAAATTCCCCAGATTGGATATAGTACCTTTTGGAAATCAACGTCTCAATTGTAGCTTGTGATTTGCCTAAACATATTGAAGCCAAATTAATGCAATTAATCAGAAATCAGGGGACTCATCTTTCGTCAATAGGAAGAGTCATGTTTAATTAAATAATATCAAACCACTATATAACTAACAATAAATATGTTTAGTACTCTCAATGTCTCTTATTTTAATTATTTAAACCCACATATTTTATATTCTAATAGTTATATAGAATATTTTTTATCAAATATTTATCGGTAATAAAACCTATCTTGCTCCAAGGGTTTGTACTGTGTAAGTTAGTGAAGTATTCGGAAATCAAGACTACTAATATATCATGATACTGGACGTATTAAGCCCTTAGAGTCAGTAAACAGTCAATGATTCATACATTAAACAATAGCCCACATTACGTTGAAAGTCGAACTGTTCTCCTTACACATGAGAAACCTACTCATCATCCAAATCATTCAACAAAGAAGATTAGGCAGATTCAAATAGAAAACATCCACAGGGTATTTGTTAAGGAACATTCTATACACTTTATCATTAATTTCCGCAATCTAGCAAATTGTTTTTTCTTAATTAATCGGGTTTTAATTATTGCTAAATTCAAATTAGATCTCGTGGGAATATTCTTTCAATATAGGTAACATGTAGGGGGAAACATGGAGTATATTTTGTAAACCTATGTTAAATAATGAAATGTAATATATCTGTTGTTCGTGTAAAATTTTAGTCTCGGAATTTTAAATAACAGTGTTTTCTGATGCAAAACGATGCATATAAAAAATGTTTATTTAAATTTTAAAAAATAAAACGGTTAATTAATTAAATATAGTTTAATTGATATATAGTATTACTCATTTTCATAATAGCCCAGAGAACCGTGTGCCACAAAAACTGCCTGAGAGACTTCAGGTTTGAAACCTCTGTCTGCTTTGGCAGAATCTCCTTTGAGCCTCACTCATCCCTATAATCCTTCTTGAAGCTTGATACAGCAGTGGTCCTAAGACCTATTGTAAGTATCTATTTGGGATTCCTAGCAACAGAACATCCATTCACATTATTACCAACTTTTAGTAATATATATTAAATTTTACGTGTGTATTTTTGAAAACTTTCTTCGTGTATAATTAATTATATGATGATAAATAAATATACTCATGCTTTAACAACAGTAGCAAATGTAATACGACAAAATTGATTTAATGTTTTTAACATTAGATTATTAGATTATTTCTCATGTATCAAAAAAGATTTGATAGATTTGGCGCTAAATCATTTTTTCTAATCTTAAGTATTTCGGTGCGAATAGAAATAGCCGTTTTTGAAGATAATACTTTGGTTTATTACGAATTAAAAATTTAAAATAATAACAGTTCAAACAGTGCTGGGATTCGATAAAATTGATTTGGAATCAACATCATTATTTATTATAGTTCAGAAAGAGAGAAAGAAAAGAAAATTTTTCTTTTATTATTTTGTTTTTTTTCATACTTTATACGTAATGTATGGTTCATGTCATTCTATACTTCATTTATTATTCTATAATAACAGTTAAAACAGTGTTGGGATTCGATAAAATTGATTTGAATCAACATCGCTGCCGAAACGTAAAAAAAATGATCAAAATGTAATATAATACATTATTTATTATAATTCAGAAAGAGAGAAAGAAAAGAAAATTTTTCTTTAATTATTTTTTTTTTCATACTTTATACGTAATGTATGGTTCACGTCATTCTATACTTCCTTTATTATTCTATAATAACAGTTCAAACAGTGATGGAATTATAAAATTGATTTGAATCAACATCGCTGCTGAAATGTAAAAACAAATTATCAAAATGTAATGTAATAATTATTTATTACAATTCAGAAAGAGAGAAAGAAAAGAAAATTATTCTTTAATTATTTTTTTTTCATACTTTATACGTCATATATGGTTCATGTCATTCTATACTTCCTTTATTATTCTATTATCCGATTGTTGTGATAATCCTGTATCTTAAAAAACCTAATCAAGTCAGGATGAGAAGAGCCAGATTGAATGAGCCACACATTTTTTATTAAATGAAAACCAATAGCGTGCATTTTTATAGGACAGCCAAATATTTAATGGTTATCATTGTGTGTAGATAAAAATGGTCGTAAACATATATCTCTGTCTTTTATTGGTCTTACACAGTAGAGGAGAATGTGAAACAGTCTACTATAAATGAATTGGTTCCAAAATGTGCAGGTTCACATGATGGATGTGTTGTTGATCCAACATATAATGGTTAGTAATGTTTTATGAGGTCACGGCTGGATAAGGAATAGTTCCCTTGGTAAGGATCTGGAAGTATTGATATAAATAATAAATAAACAGCCTTTGTAAGGTTAAATGTTTAGCTTTTACTGATGATCTAGTTCTATTTGCAGAATCAGAACAGAAAACAGTCAGCCAGATTAATTTGTTAAAAGAGGTAACTGAAAAGGCAGGTTTGTAGATATCCTTTTCCAAGGCACAAATTATTACTTACACTTATTACAAGCTCCAGTAGATATCCAAAAAAAAAAAAAAAACGACAAATACAAAGTATGAAGTTATTAAGGTGACGGACCATTTTAAATACCTGGGTGAAATTAGCAGGGACGGGACAGACAAAAGAGCCATAGAAACCAAGAGAGAAAAACTAGAACCCTTGACCTTTTCCATAAAGGATATACATAAAATAGAAGGAACCTTTTTCTGAATGCGAAACAAGGACATTACACCACTGTGCTAAGACCAGCTATCTTGTATGGCACGGGGACTAGGGGTGTAGCTACTATTAACTAATTTTTACTCTCGAAAAATTACCAAGAAAGCTGCGATATTTGTTTTAGAGCTTTGAAAAATAAAAAAAATGAAACTATTAATTATTTTGCCAACGCTTCGACCCACATTGCAGTTCATCATCAAAGTTCCTTCAGGAAAGGTAGCTGAGAAGAGACTATTGACACTACGTAATTTTTCGTGCAAGAGCCCTGAAGATGACCCACAATGTAGATGGAACCGTTGGTAAAAAAATTAATAGCTTAGACCTCCCGGACTAATTTCCTCCTGAATATAGCTTGAAATATCTTCTGTCCTAGTGGATAAATATGATATAAAATTTGATTCTGAATTTGAAGAAAACAAAATGAATTTTGATAGAATGGTGTTTCACTCTTACTCGACTTAACATAGTAAATTTAACGGAGAGGAGTGGTGTTAGTTCTTGCTAACGAGGCGTTTGAAACGGTTCCTTTAATCATAGAGTTGACAAAAGATGTGGCCGGACAAAGAGTAGCCTGTTCTCCTAATGCGCCTCATTGTGTTGCAACCACTCCCTTAGGCCAAAAATATCTTTTCTTTTCAAGACCTTCCCCTGTCCTCTGTGAGGCGTGTTGTTATTTTCTTGAGGCATTGCCGTTACTGAGACATTAAACATTACTCTAAGTTAAAAGGTAAATAGGAAATCGCATTACTACCATAAATTCAGCTTTATTATTAAACCGAATTTACCGTGGAGAAAAAGTACAAACATGTTTTATTTACTAAAAACCGTTTGATAAACATTTTGCAGGCGTCAAATTGCGTTTTTAAATTTTAATTAATAAAAATTATTTTGCTTTTCACGTGACTGGGATTCGATTCCACCAACTTTAGATTTGTAGATAAGTGTATTTTTGTTAGAGCGTAGCGGCTATTTTATGTAATATTTACATATATATGTATTTGTAAATTATATAAATGGGATTAAAGAAAAAGCTCTTAGGGGTTAACATATGTTTATAAATAACTAGCAGTAACAAATTATCTGCGTATCCTAGAACCGGAATTTGATCACCCAGACTTAAACCTTTCACGTCACCTTTTCTATAGCATATTCTAAAACGTCATTGACATCGTCTGCGTCAATTTCTGTTATTATGATCGCTATAAAGAAGTTTTTAAAATAATATATTTTAAAGTACTTCCGCGTAAATGACATTTTTAGTTTTATTTTCTTGTGGCAGAAGAACATACTGATTTTCTTCGCAACCCGATGTTGAGGTAAATCTATTCCTACGTGTTTAAATGTTTACCCATGTGATTTATTAATTGTTACAGCAAAAGATAATTTTTTTTTCATACCCTCTGGTTTTATTTTCAAACAAAATACAAATACAAATGTAATATGTATACATGTCACATTTTGTCCTTCTATTACCCGGAGATATTCTAAAGAGGATTGCTATATGCGCTGCATGCACTAGTAATCTTTCAAGGGCTTCTATGCCTTTATTTATCAATTGCAAAATGGGAGGCAAAAGATAAATTAACGGGAAAGTGAGTTATTTTAAAATTAAAAGGTGAGTCATTTGGAATCATTGGGATGCGAGGCTTATTATCCCCGTTTTCCACTGATTCTTCACTCCTATTGGTCGCATCGTGATGTTATATAACCTATAGCCTTCCTCGATAAATGGACAACAAAAAAAGAAATTTTCAATTCGAACCAGTAGTTTCTGAGATCACCGCGTTCAAACAAACAAACTCCTCCGGTTTATAATATTAGTATATATTACTTCTAATAAGGCTAAAGAAATGAATATTTTAAGGTTTGGGAAGAAGGAAAACAAGGCTCTATTCAAATCAAAATCAATACAAGAGTAAGTAATATTAATATCTCAATTCAAGCTATTTCATATTCATTCATAAATAAACGGTCCTTTCATAATACTGTTTCATCAATGAAATAAATTAAAGTCTTTAAAACAAAAAAATTCAAACATTCTGTTATATAAGAGAAAGTAAATAAATTAAGCCTCCATTATGAATCGTTTATAATCTACAAAATTACAAAAAAATAACAATAAAAAGAGTAAAAATAAATCATAACTATGTTCAAGTATAATTTTTTTCATGATTACCCACAAATTCAATCCATTATTAAATATAATAATTAGATATATCAATTATCATGTGCAAATTGTAAGAACGTCTCTCTTTCCTTTAAGGAAATGAACAAGACAAATGTGATTCATATTACCACTATATATATCCAAAATTTCCTATATGTATATTGGAAATGTTTTACAAAATTTATATTTTGACATATTCTAATATTTTACAATCATCGAAACCCTTTAATAAAACAAAACTATATATATTTTTTGTTTGAAAGAATTAAAATTTCTAAAAATATTTTTGAAATACTTAATTACAAATAATAACATTTTCTTCCGTTTTGTACATATAACATTATTAATAATAATAATAAAAAAAAAGAAAAGAGTAATTTACTTATCGAACAAAATTTCATAAAATGGATATATTACCTATTGATAATCATAGTATGTAAAAATTATGTCTTCTATATTGAAACAATAATATTTCTCAGCTAAAAATTGATTTTCATACAATAACTGACAAACACGTTTCTCTTCATAAAAGTAACATGGTGATATTATAAACAGAACAATAAACAAAAAAAAATTAAATAAAATGAAAAATTACATATTTGATATTTAAGACATGAGTTGAGGACAGAAGGTAATATATGCGTAATATATAAACGAGAATAAACAGGAGGAACAAAGATAAGGAATTTAATAAGGGACGAGAGATATAAGAATAGAATTGAGAGCTATATAAGGATGTAACACAATCAGCAAAGGATTTGTCAAATGCACATTCCTTAAGAAAAAGCCTTATAGAGATCGGAAGGGTCACGTACATCTTGTATAAAAAATAAAACCTTATTTTTATTTCTTTTTTTTCGTTTATTTTTTTTTAGACCATTGAAAATATTAAAAATATAAAGGGTATCAATTAAATATAATTATTCTGTTTAATATATTCCATTAGAAATATTAAATTGAAAGGCGTGTGTATTCAATATTTACTCCTAAAATTATATATGTTTTTTATTTCGAACGACTCTTATTCAGCCTCCACTGAGTATCAATGTCAATAGAGAAGTGCTGGGATCTATTAAGGTCTGAATTTTCCTCCATTAGTGGTGGGACAAGCCTACGTAAGAGATTTCTATGATTTATTTATAAATCTAAAACAATACTTCTAATTTTCAATTAATCATTAATCATCAACATCTTAACACTGTTTCTGTCGTAAAATAAATTGTAGTTTTGTTAATAGGAATATTATCACTATCACATGTTTAGATTTTATATATATATATATATAAATGTCTCTGTGTGTATACATACATATATGGTATATATAATATATTACATGAATGTTTAACCATTAAGATCAATAACTGAGATAGGTATTAGTGTTTTGTGACATCACTTTTACTGTCACATACTATAAATAAAATATATTAACGAAAAGTATTGCGGCCGTGAAAATTTTTCTGGTTTACAACGGAATACACGTTTTATGCTTCGTGAGTCTAAATAAACAAACTACGCGAAGAGATCTGTGTGTGGCGAGTCTAGCACGAAAAAAAAAAAGCCGTACGAAACTAAAATTTCATATTAAAGACAATTATACACTTGGGATGTGACATCGATTTTTTCTTCAAAATTAGGTAACAAGATTGGCACTAACGATTTTGATTAATCTCGCTAAATGGGTGTAGAATTTTATAGGCTTATGATCATATAAGTTTTATTCTGATTGAAATAGCCTGCTGGGGTTATATACAGATTTCGTTTTTTTAATTTCTTCCTTTAAAGTACATTTAATTTTGTGGATTTGAAAAAAAAAAAAAAAAGAATTATATGTCCACATAAAGGCGAAAAAATCAAAAATATATTTTGCATATATACTGCAAGAAAGGTATTGATATTGATATATATAATATGCCTTTATATTCTTATATAAAGATATTGATATATAATATGGTATAGATATTGATTTATAATAACGATATTGATATATAATATGCCTTTATATTCTTATATAAAGATATTGATATATAATATGGTATAGATATTGATCTATAATACAGTGTTAATATTGATATATAATATGGTATAGATATTGATCTATAATAACGATATTGATGTATAATATGCCATTGAAAAGCTTTGATAAGCATTTATTTTCAGCCACTATTCGCTTTCTGGCCTCTCGTTCTTCTTTCTTTGTTCCTGGTTAATAATGTTGAAAAAGGATTTTAATAATTGATATGAGTTAATCGTCGATGGAAACAAATAAATAAAAGTAAAGTTTACGAAAATTGTAATTTATTCATGCTTTTAGTTAAATTCGATTGAATCATAACTAAATTGGTAGTAGTAAAACTAGTTAGAGCGCTGAAAGTTTCCCAAGGAAGTTATTAAAGTCTTAATACCCTCTTCAGTGCGGGCAGAGGGGATGATATCATTATGGAAGAAGAGTGGAACCCAGGGCAAATCACCGACCAAGTATCAGTAAAGAAAATTTATTACCTGGAAGATACCCGAAACGTGGCTTGCAGAATAATCAACTAATTTCTTATCCGCCTACCCACCCCTAGGTCATCTTTTAGCCTCGTTTAGATTTTTTAAAAACGTATCAGATCATAGCCAACAGAATAATAAACAAGAAAATAAGTATCAGATTTATTTATGAATTTTAAAAATTTTATAAGATAATATTAAATGTTTAAAGCACTCATTTTTCACTTGTTTACTTCTTCATTTTTTCCCGCATATTCACATTTTATTTTCCAATCAGAATAGTGCGTATACCTACATTAAATCTAAGAACATTGCTTTAAAATTTGAATTAACCTATCTATTTATTGTTAGTAATGACCTAAATTTCGTCGATATGGCCCAACATTCTTTCAACAATAACTATGGCCATTTCCACATTAGCTCACTAGTTTCAATCCTTGCTTCTCTTAAACTTATCCTTAATAATCATCCGAAATATGATTAGTTTCTTTAGTTTAATCTTTCTTTAATTTAATTTTCCTAATCCTGACTTTGAAATCTAATTGTAGCATTACTGTAGTGCTATGTTTTTGACCGGCTGCTTTTCTAAGGCAGCGGTACATTCAAATAGTAAGCTAGCTTGATATCTCTAATCAATATATAAACTATATTTACTGAAACCATTGGATTTCCTTTCCAAAGGTATCGTATTTACCAATCAAAATAGGTTGTATTCAGGAGAAGATTAAAATAAACAAGTTCAAATAAATGCTAATATTATTT
The DNA here is from genome assembly GCA_023052935.1 of Piezodorus guildinii. Classification (NCBI taxonomy): domain Eukaryota; kingdom Metazoa; phylum Arthropoda; class Insecta; order Hemiptera; family Pentatomidae; genus Piezodorus; species Piezodorus guildinii. The sequence goes on along the minus strand of CM041292.1, from coordinate 173,581,171 downwards.
AAATTAACTTAGGTTATACATAGAAATTTATTAAAACTATGCCTGAGAGTACTCGGGGATTTCTTTTAGTTGGCCTTGCCAAACAATATTACAATAAAAGATTACCTTCTGCACTTAGTCGGCTAGCGGAGGTGGAAATTGTCTCAGGCGTTCATTCTAGGCTCTCGGATCTCCAGCTGCCCTCTCTGACCACCAGACGGACATCTCTTCTTCTAGATGGAATCCGACTCACATCTTCCTCACAGTTGGTGTTTACGTCTGGTACAGTGTGGATGCGTCTAGAGGATCCAGAGGATTAAGCGCTCAACATCTGATAAGTTGCATGCTCTCTATAACTTTAATATATTTTTCCATATAATTTAATTAGAAGGTTTTTATTTAGTTTTTTTTCATCTTTTCTTTTGGTATATTTTTTATTTTGTGAATTTTTTTTTTTTTTCAAATAAGATTCAGCCTACACAATGGGTGAATCTCCCCCTGTAAAACGTAAAAAAGGTAGATTTAAAGGCCCAAATATAGGAAATCCTGAATATACAATTAATAACTCTATAAGGTTTTTAATTATTAAAAGAATTGAAAAGGATGAGGACGGTAATACTTTAGATTTTAAGAACGTATCACCGTTTTTTATCCATAAAAGTTTAAAACACTTAATCGGTGATGTAAAACTGGTTAAAAAACTCAAGGATGGCACTCTTTTAATAGAAGTTTTTTCGGATGCCCAATCAGAAAAACTGTTGAAATGTAATAACTTTCTTAACAATTTTCCAGTAAAAGTAGAACCGCATGGCAAGTTAAATTTGAGTAAAGGCATCATATGGTGCCCAGACCTGGTTCATTGTACAATTGAAGAAATAAAAGAAGAACTAAAATCCCAAAAAATCGAGGATGTAACACGAATGACCTACTTTAAAAATAATATAAAACATGACAACAGCCACAATTACCTATTAACTTTCAATAGCCCAACTGTTCCTCATGAAATAAAAATCGGTTTTTATAATGTCATTGTTAAAAACTATATTTCAAATCCCATACGTTGTTATAACTGTCTCAAATTTGGCCATACCAAAACAGTATGTACCAGTGAGCCACTATGTAAATATTGTGGAAAAATAAAGCATGAAGGTACAGAATGCGATAGTTGCTTAAAATGTGTAAATTGTTCTGGTCAACATGACTCATTTTCAAAAAGTTGCCCTATTTTTATTAAAGAAAAAGAGATTAGAAAAATAAAAGAATCCGAAAAAATAACTTATATTGCTGCTAAAAAGAAATATGAACTATTACACCCTCTTCAACCACACACTTCTTTCTCTAATATAGTAAGAAACAAAATAACGGTAAGTGTTAGTGTACAAACTGAAGAACTACAGGACAGTTCTCTTATCTTTAAGAGGCCTTTAGCTAGACCTGTACTGAGGAGCTGTGGGACTCAGAGTGGCGTTATCAGTTCCCCCACCTCGCTCCCCCCCTCCACCACTCCCACCACCATCCCTACTCTCTCTCCTTCTCTACCGTCCTCTTCCTTACTTAATCCAGTCCCTAACCGGACTTCACGGTCTCGAGACCGGGACCTGGTCAACGTCACGGGGGCCATACCTAAAACTCGTGACACACCCATAAAACCGAAGACTATGTTTTCGGGACAGCTGACATCTACCGATGCCACCCCCCCTACCGAGTGCCCAGATGATTTTGATCGTCAGGGCGAGTGGACATTAGTTAAAGATAGACGATCTCGAAGCAAAACGCGAAGCAGAGACAGATTACAATCTGATTAGCCAGTTATTGGTAACAATTCGATTATTGAAAATTAATTTTAATTCAAATCAACTATAATTTTTAATTTAATATCTATCATTAACCAAGTTTATGATCTTTCACTCCAACACTCATATAGTTATATTAGTTTATTTCGTCAATAGAACCATCTGGTATCGATTTCATCATTTTTTTACTGTTTTTTCTTTCTCTATTTATTTCATGTTTTCAGCCAAATTTACTATAGCCTTATTGCAATGGAAATACAATGAGTTAAAAACATATTTTATCTTTACAAATGGTCTCGATCAGAGATCCTCCGATTTTTGCCAGCCTAAACGATATATCCAAAAATTACTTTTTAGATCGGCCTCTCCTTATTACTACATATGCACCTATATCTTAAATTATTACTATATACCCTTTTCTATTTTCCTCTCTATTTTCTATTGCTTTGCTAATTCGTTAGTTGTTTTATCTTATGTTATCTTAATCGATCCAGTGGCCTTTAAACCTAATATTTCCTTCCTTTATTCTTCTGTTCGGCGGTCTTCAAGAGGGCTATCCATCATCGACTCATTTCATCATTTTTTATTGTCTAATTTTCTTTAAAAACCTACTATGACATTATTACATTGGAATTGCAATGGATTAAAAACACATTTTGCCGACTTGAAGACATTGATTAAAGACCACCATCCTGTCTGTTTGTGCCTGCAAGAAACACATCTGAAAATTCAACAGAATTTTTCGCAAAAGAATTTTGAAATCTACCGGAGAGACGGACCGAATACTGAACATGGATCTGGAGGGGTCCTTATAGCCGTCGATAAGTCTGTCTACTCGGAAGAAATAGACATTGACTCAGAGCTTCAAGCAGTTGCTGTTTCAATTCACCTGGGAACAACGTTTACAGTCTGTAATATTTACCTTCCCCCAGATAGTTCTATTCAACCCGCACATCTCGTACACCTATATAAACAACTTCCTCAACCCATTGTGATGGTAGGAGACTTCAACGGACACCATACGCTCTGGGGTTCTCAAAATATTAATACCCGAGGTAGAATCATTGAAGACTTTCTCGATATATCTGAACTACTGCTACTTAACACAGGTGAACCAACCTACCTCAGTTCGGCATACGGCTCCTATTCGGCTTTAGACCTATCTCTTTGCAGCCCTCCTCTGTACAGTAAAATTGATTGGACAGTCTTACCCGACCTATATGGAAGCGACCATTTCCCAGTACGTCTCTTATTCGGGAACATGGTTGCATGGGAATATAAGCTGAAACCAAGGTGGATACTGGAAAGAGCTAATTGGCCACTTTTCTCTGCGCTGTCTATTCCCCCTTTGGCTTCTCCACCTGAGCTCAGCATCGAGGAAGGATGTCGAGCTATAACTGACGTCTTAATAAATGCAGCAACAGCCGCCATTCCGAGAAGTAAAGGGACTCCCAAAAGAATGCCTGTTCCCTGGTTTACTGAAGAATGCAAAACAGCCATCAGAAATCGCAGAAAAGCCCTCAGAAGGTTTCAAAAAAATATGAACGAAAAAAACCTCATAGAATACAAACGACAGAGAGCTATATGTCGACGGATTTTAAATCAAAGTAAAACTATATCGTGGAACCAGTTTGTCGAATCCATTAACTCCTCAACCCCGTCAACTATCATTTGGAAAAGAATTAAGAGACTTAGCAATAATAACCTTTCTAGCCGCTATACACTCCTACTCAACGGTGCTTTAAACGACCAGCCTGAGTCGGTTGCTGCCCATTTTGCGGACTTTTACTGTCTTCTTCTTCTTCTTCTTCTACTGGCTCAACAGGCGCATGAGGCCGCCCTTGGCCTGCTCAACAGTCGCCAACCATCCTTCTCGATCCTCAGCTCGTCTCAGAGAGATCCCGAGCTGTCTAAGATCCTTCCCTACACCATCCTTCCATCGACCCTTCGGCCTGCCACGCCGGCGCCGGCCATCCGGAACATTCCTGTACACTCTACTTGCAAACCTGTCACAATTCATCCTCATCACGTGCCCAATCCATTTTAACCTCTGTATCTTAATATGAGAGGAGATACTGATATCCTGGTAGAGCTGAAACAATTCCTTATTTTTCCTCCGCCGCCATTGACCATCCTCAAATACGGCTCCCAGGATTCTCCTTAGGATTACCCGTTCAAACCTATCAAGCAGGTCCACATTTTTGTTGTTGAGGATCCACGTTTCTCCACCGTACGTAACCACTGGTCTTACAAGGGTTTTGTATAGCATCAACTTGGTGGAGCGGCTCAAAAGCTTGCTTCTAAATAGCTTTGATAAGGAAAAATAGGCTCTATTACCAGCTGCTATACGCTTCCTTACCTCTTCTTCTTCCTTCAGGTCATCATTTATAATAGAGCCTAGATACTGAAAACTTCTTACCAGTTCTATTTAATAGGGTCCCATTTCATAATGACTCTGCCTCTGGTCCATTCGTGTGCCTAGTACCATTATCTTAGTTTTCAGCTCGTTGACTTTTAGACCGATCTTTCCTGCTTCCTTGTCCATTGCTTCAAAGGTCGCTCTTATGCTCGGCAGGGATCTACCAATAATGACCACGTCATCTGCATATGCGAGAATTTGAGACATCTTCGTAAATATTGTCCCTTGTTGTTCTAATTCCGCCCTATTGATGATAACTTGCAGAGCAATATTGAACAGAAGAGGAGCTATTGGATCTCCTTGTCTCAGACCACCTTCTACTTCAAACGGCTCCGATAGCCCACAGCATTTAACTTGGCAAATTGTATTTGCCATTGTGCATTTTACTAAACGAATTAGTTTACATGGTAGTCCCAGTTCATGCATGGCTACTACGAGCTTACTCCTAACTATGGTATCATAGGCGGCCTTAAAATCGACAAACAACATCCAGGTAGTCTGCTGAAGCTCATTCATCTTCTCACAGATTTGCTTCAGGGTGAAGATTTGATCAATAGTGGACCTATTGGGCCGAAAACCACCCTGATAGTCGCCCAGTTTCTGTTCTACATATGGGAGGAGCCTGTTATAAAGGGTTATGGAGAAAATTTTATATGCCGCACTTAGCAAACTAATCCCCCGATAGTTACTGCATATTGTTGACTCGCCCTTCTTCTTGTACACGGGCACTACAAGAGCCTTATTCCATTCTTCAGGCAGACGTTCCTCTTCCCATATCTGAGCTACCAGTTCCTGCAGTTCCTTTGCAACTTCATTATGTCCCGCTTTTAACAACTCTGCGGGCAGTCCATCATTACCTGGCGCTTTATTATTTTTGAGTTTATTAAGGATGTCTTCGATGTCCTCTACATCTGGTGGAATGGTTTCCAAGTCATCCTCATTTGTCCTCAATGGTAACTGGGCTTGATCTCCCTCGTTGGTCTCCGAATCTCTTGGGTTCAGCAGGTTCCCGAAATACTGTCGCCACCTTTCCTGTACCTCTTCTTCCAGCATTAGCATTTTACCCTGGTCGTCCCTTATTAGGTTTCCTTTCCTAGTCGGTTCGCTTTTGATGTGATTCACCGATCTGTAGAATTTGCGTGATTCATTTTTTCTTTTTGCGTTTTCTATGTCCTTGATTTGCTTCATTAGTGATTCCTTCTTTTTTCTCCTAACCAATCCCTTCGCGAGTTTCCTGGCATCTTTGTACTGCTTGAAGCTCTGCCGTGTATTTCTACTAATCCAGATTAGTCTTTTTTCATTCCTTATCTGGACAGCCTGCTCGCATTCTTCATCAAACCAACCGTTACGATGACTTCTTTTCTTTACTCCACACACTTCTTTTGCAGACTGCGTTAAACCTGTCTTGATGCGTCTCCACCTACTTTCAATAGTTTCCGTACCTTCACTAACTGTTATGCTCATAACTGTCTCATGGAACTTCTCGGTAAATCTATCACTCTCTTCTTCAGTCCCGAGGCGTTCTGTATTCCACTGCTCACTTCGGGGCATTGGTTTCTTTGTAGAGCATTTTATTTTTTGGTGAAGTTTTATGATTACTAAGTAGTGATCGGAGTTAACATCATATCCTCTATATGACCGTACATCATTTACACAGCTGAAATTTTTGGTGGAGACCAGTACGTGATCAATTTGGCTTGCAGAGGTACCATCTGGAGAGTGCCATGTTTCTTTGTGCACTTTTTTATGAGGGAACATAGTACTCATGACTGCCATGGATTTCACGGTTGCAAAACTTACCATCCTTAGTCCATTGTCATTTGTCACTTGATGTAAACTATGCGCTCCAATTGTTGGTCTCAGCTCTATCTCCTTCCCGACTTGCGCATTGAAATCTCCTAGGACGATTTTCATATCATAGTTGGGACAGGTATTATAAGCAGCTTCTAATTGTTCATAGAAGGTATCTTTCAACTCCTCATCCTTCTCTTCTGTGGGTGCATGAACACAAATCAAACTAATGTTTCTGAAATGCCCTCTAATGCGTAGTTTGCAAAGCCTTTCGTTAATTGGTTGGAAGTCAAGGATTGCAGATTTTATTCTGTTGGAGACCATAAATGCTACTCCAAACTCATGTCTGTTTTCTGACCCACTATATAGCATCGTAAAGTTCTTTCCCTTTATATCTCCTTTACCAGTCCATCTCATCTCTTGTACAGCCAAAACGTCTAAGCGACTCTTCTGGGACACATCAGCAAGTTCCTTAAAAGCTCCAGCTCGATATAGGGTCCGTACATTCCATGTGCCAATTTTGTATGTCCGTTTCCGAGGTCCATGTCGTTTCCGTGAATCAATTTTACATCCGAGGCTTTGTTGAGTATTCGTAACATTGTACTTTTTTACGTTTCATGGGGAGTCAGCCCATGACCCAACCCTCCTCCTTTATCCAGGCTTGGGACTGGCAATGGCCTTAATATAACTATTTCCATTGGCGGAGTTGGACTTTTACTGTGAATTATTCAATTCCACCCGCACACCCGAAGCATCTGACGAAGAAATAATCAAGTATCCCCTATTCACTCAAAACCATACTGAGGATTACAATCGCTCTTTTTCAATGTGGGAGCTGGAATCAATATTGAAGAATCTAAAGGGAACTTCTCCAGGACCGGATGGAATCCACTATGTTATGATAAAAAATCTGCCGCAGGATACTTTAGAATGGCTCTTGGGATTTTACAATCACATTTGGCACAAAGGGGAATTTCCGCAACTTTGGCGCCACTCAGAAATCATTCCGATCCCCAAAGCTAACAAGGACAAACGCCATGCCACTAATTACCGTCCTATTTTCCTCACCAGCTGTCTCGGAAAGCTGATGGAGCGCATGGTCAATAAACGACTGAAATGGGTCAATGAATCTAACAACATGGTTCAGAACTTCCAGTGTGGATTCAGAAAGGGGAGAAGTACAGTCGACCACCTTGTACAGATCGAAGCGGAACTCCAATACGCTTTCATTCAGCGGCAACAAGTTGTAGCTGTATTTTTCGATATGTTTAAGGCATTTGACACCATTAATAAAATCAATGTCCTAAAAATCCTTATAGAACTCGGGTTTACTGGCAGGCTTATCCACTTCATCGAACAATTCTTGACCAAACGTACCTTCAAGATCCGCATAGGAAATGTTTTGTCTAGGATATGCGACCAAGTTACTGGAATGCCACAAGGATGTGTCTTAAGCCCGACACTTTTCATGCTCGCAATCAATAGGTTGGGTCGCGGCCTACCAAGAGGAGTCCGACCTATGCTGTTTGCCGATGATTTGGCTATCTTATGCAGATCGAGTGACATTGACACTATCAAAACTAAGCTTCAGCACAGCATCAATCGTATCAGCTATTGGGCACAAGCTTCGGGGCTTAAGTTTTCCGCTGAGAAGACCAGATGCCTACACTTCAGTAGGAAAAGAAATATATCCCCATCTCCAGAGCTGTCATTAGATGGTGTTTTGCTACCCTACGTTGACAGTATCAAGTTTCTAGGATTAATCTTTGACCGAAGACTATCGTGGGAGCGCCACATTAATGAGCTGAAAGAAAGATGTCTTGTTAAAATGAATATCTTAAGGGTACTAAGTGGAACGTCATGGGGAGCTGACAGGACGACCTTGCTCCAAATCTACAACGCGATTGTGAGCTCTAGGCTTGAACATGGCTGCTTTGTGTACGGCTCTGCTCGCCAAAGCATATTATCGAAGTTGGATGTTGTTCATCATACGGGAATCCGCATCGCTACTGGTGCTTTTCGAACAAGTCCCACTTTAAGTCTTTGTGCCGAATCTGGAATCCCTCCACTACATTTTCGCCGGCAAAAACTGGCAATAAATTATATTTCAAAATTATATTTGCAGTCACACACCCTTTGTACAGATATATATTTCGCCCTTGCTTCTCTCAAGAATTTCTTCGCCGACCAAATGCCACACTTCCACTAGCCGAAAGAATGCAAACAGCTATCGCAGAGATTAAGCAAACCCAGATAACTACGATTGAACCACATATCCCTCCTTGGACCTTCCAAAGACCTACCGTACATTTACAGTTGATAAAGTTAAAAGAAGATAACTCTCAGCCATCTCAATACCAAGAAAAACTCCAACAACTCATTGACACCATACCCAACAATCTTACTATTTTTACCGATGGATCTGAGACCGAAACAACCACAACATCAGCCTTCGTAACTCCAGACTCAACCTACACATTCAAACTTCACCAGTTATGCAATATATATACCGCAGAACTTAATGCAATCGCTCAGGCTCTCTACCACTCGATGACCTCTCCCAAAGATAATATCATAATCTGTACAGATTCTATGAGTGCGCTGTCTGGTGTCGACCAGTTATATTCTGAAAATCCCATTATAGCGAGAATTCAGGAATATGTGTCGATGCTCAGGGACAAAGGTAAAAATGTTTACCTTATATGGGTCCCCGGACATAAGGGCATAGTTGGTAACGAACTTGCAGACCAAGCAGCTAAGAAAGCAAGAAATCTGCCCGGCCGCGGAAGTAACCTATTATCTTCCTCCGATCTAGCTCGCACATTAAAAGAAAAGATAAATAAAAACTGGCAGGCGATGTGGGAAGATAGTTCAGGCAAATTGCGACTAATAAAAAGACTGGTTAAACCATGGTAGCTCTTGCCGCAGAAGCCGCCGTGAGGAGGTGGCACTGGCACGCCTGCGGATTGGACATACAAGACTCACCCATGAGTATCTTATCCAAAGGGAACAGCCACCAAGATGTCCAAAATGCGACGCACCGCTCAGTGTAAAGCACTTGATCGAAGCATGCCCTGTTATCAGAAGAATACTCTCTCAGCATGGGGTACCCCCAGATGTGACCGTGGCGCTAGGCGACGAAGAGAGGATTATCGGCGGTCTGTTGAAAGGCCTAAATGAGTTGAACCTTCTATCAAAGCTATAACATTATAGGAATACCTTAAATTCTAGCAACCTTAAAGGCGTTGATGACCACCCGTAGTTGAACGCCTATAAAAACCACCAATCAATCACATCTTCCTGAGGATGGAACAAGGCTGCTTTTTTCGAATCTTCTCCTCATCGTCGTCACCTCGGGCGGGGCTGATATGGGAACTGCCCCTAGCCGGGGGTCCTTTGTTCTAATGTCTAGGAACTTTCCCGAGGTATCGCTGGGGGGCCCCATGGATTTAGGTATACGCATTTTGATGTTTTGCCGACAATGGCTTATTAATATTTACTTTATTAATTATTTAATAATAAATTTAGAGCCCTCAGCATCCTCAATACATAACCGTTGTTTTTTTGTTTTTCTAGAAATGTTACAAGTCATTCAATCTTGGTTCATATTTACAAGCAGTATTATCTAATTCAATCGTAAATTACAATACATATATTTTTTTAATTAAATCTATATATATATATATATATATATATATATATATATATATATATATATATATATATATATATATATATAAAAGAAAGTCACCATTCACTTACTTATCGAAGTGGTGGTAGTCATCGCTGAAACACAAAAACAACTATAGTTGTGAAGCTGGAATGTACAATGAGGCTTGCTTTTTGAAAATTCGACCTCAGTGTAATTTAAAAAATAAATTCTAAAACCTTTAATATATATTTTTTCTACACAATGGTTTATTATTTCCAAAGAAATATATTAGGGTATAACTGTATGTTTATCTGTTAATCTTATCGATTTTTTCTGTTCTTAATAATAACGGAGTCACAAGCGTATATATAGGCAATATTTTAATGTTTTATTTATTTATTTTTTATTGCGCTTTACTGATTCTAAAACTCTATACATCATTTTCTCTATCTTCAAAAATATCTGAGTTATGGGCGTATTTATGGGTAAAATTTAAATTGTTTTCTCACTTTTATTATTATTAACGGTTCATTACTGACCCGAACCTGTGCGTTGTCAGCTACTCGTTAAAGATCACTATTCTAATAAAACCTGGATATGCAAAATTTGGAACTCCCACTGTAGCATCGTCCGATTAGCCACAGTAGCATAAAATGACATTAAATAAATAAACAAAAAAGTAATAAATTTTGTCTCTACTATATCTCAAAAATAACTGAGTTATTGAATTAAATCATCTTCAATCGGCCGCCATTTTAAAAATAACCAGCTGATATCAAAGCCTAGAAAGCGTTTTAGAATCAACGTTAGAAGCCCTAGTGTTTTTGTGCTGAATTAAAAAAAAAAAAATGGTACATTTGTTTCGGAGCAATTCCGCAGACAGCGTACGGCGGACGAAGGACAAACAATTTTTTTATTCATTATTCGGGTTCTACGTCCTCAAATTTTAAGGTTTTTTTTTAAGTCAATTAAAAAAGTTTATTATTATAAATAATAAACCAAAAATGTATAATAATAAATAAAAAAATCTGAACATCTGCAAGAGAACGAATCTAGTTGATGGAGAACGTATGTAATGCAGACCAACGATTTATAAAAGTTAAACATAGAATGAAAACTTTTAGTTGATTAGTTGAGAAATTTTAAGTGGAAAGAAACTTCCTGCCCCAGTTCATGACTTTCTAAAAATAGTAATAACACCGAACACCGCTGCGCTCAAAAAGTTTTAACTCGTTATAAATTATGATGGAACTGTTCTCGAATTACATTGATCTGGGCTTGGTACAAAACTGTTAAGCGAAAAATTTATAACTTCTTTAGTGTAAATTTCTTATGAGAGGATTATTTATTTATTCATTCACATCTTTTTTCTGATATCTTTATTTATTATTCATTAAATTAATTATATAACCTTCTCTCCTATATGTCAAGTAATATTATAAGTACGAAAACCGTTAAAAAATAAAGAATTGAATTTATGGAAGAAACAAACACGAATAGCAATGAAAATGAAGTGAAACGCAGAACTGCCTCTTTCTCCCTTATCTTTTTTCCCTATAAAATTAAATATTTAATATTTGGGAGACCCCTTTACCAAATGTAATTCATTCCCTGCCTCTTCAGTCTGGTTCATAATGGTGAACGTGTATTGTAATTTATTTTTGTATACACCATACATGAAAAGTTGCACGAGGTGGTGTCATAAGTTACTCTGTACACATATGTTTAATAACGGTGGATATAATTAGTTGACCGTTGAGAATTACCGAAAGGAAATAGTCCGGGTGGCGGTCATTAAATGAAACAACTAAATAGTTTCAACTATTTTATTGTTTGCCAACGTTTCGACCCCCCATTGTGGGTCAGCATCAGGGCTAAAAAGATACAAAAAGGATACATTTAAAATAAGATTAAATATACTATTTTAAAATCTATCGCGCTAGAGAATGCCAATATTATAACATAAAAGGAACTAGATGTGTAAAGAAATCAATTAACTACATTGCAATGCCAAAGGGATGCTGATGAGAGCTATACAGAACAGATAATGACTAAAGATAATGTAAATGTATATAAGAAAAATGTATATGAAATAAAAACATTGAAAAATGTAAAAAAGAGTACAGTAGAGATACGTACCGTGTTGTAGGCGAGTATCTATAGGTATCTCCACTGTACTCCATTTTTCATTTTTTTTTTATTTCATGTACTTTTTTCTTATATATCTGTACATTAAATAAACAGCCTTTGTAAGGTTAAATGTTTGGCTTTTACTGATGATCTAGTTCTATTTGCAGAATCAGAACAAAAAACAGTCAGCCAGATTAGTTTGTTAAAAGAGGTAGCTGAAAAGGCAGGTTTGTAGATATCCTTTTCAAAGAGAAAATTATTACTTACAAGCAATTATTATTTACAATTATTATTACAAGCTCCAGTAGATATCCACAAAAAACAACAAATACAAAGTATGAACATATTAGGGTAACGGACCATTTTAAATACCTGAGTGAAAATTAGCAGGAACGGGGCAGATAAAAGAGCCATAGAAACCGAGAGAGAAAAACTAGAACCCTTGGCCTTTTCCATAAAGGATATATATAAAATAGAAGGAATCTTTTTCTTAAATAAGGACATTACACTACTGTGGTAAGATCAGCCATCTTGTATGGCGAGGAGACTAGGGGTGTAGCTACTATCAACTAATTTATACTCTCGAAAAATTATCAAGATAGCTGCTATCGTCTTCGAGACTCTTTGATATAGAGGCTTTGAAAAATTAAACTATTTCTTATTTTGCTAAAGTTTTGACCCACATTGCGGTTCTTCTTCAAAGCTCCTTCAGGAAAGGTAGCTGAGAAAAGACTATTGACTCAACGCTACTTTTCATGTAAGAGCCCTGATGATGACCCATAATGTAGTTGGAAACAAAACGAAAATAAACAATTAATTAAGGTAAAACAATTAATAGTACATGAAATAAAAAAAAATGAAAAGTGGAGTACAGTGGAGATACCTATAGATACCGATAGATTGTACCTAGTTTTCACTCGCCTATAACACGGTACGTATCTCTACTGTACTCCATTTTTCAATGTTTTTATTTCATATACATTTTTCTTATATACATTTACATTATCTTTAGTGATTATTTGTTCTGTATAGCTCTCATTAGCATACCTTTGTCATTGTAATTTAATTAATTGATTTCTTTACCCATCTAGTTCCTTTTATGTTATAATATTGGCATTCTCTAGCGCGATAGATTTTAAAATAGTATATTTAATCTTATTTTAAATGTATCCTTTTTGTATCTTTTTAGCCCTGATGTTGACCCACAATGGGGGGTCGAAACGTTGGCAAACAATGAAATAGTTAAAACTATTCAGTTGTTTCATTTAATGACCGCCACCTGGACTAATTCCTTCAAGTAATGTTTAATAATAATTTCTCATTTTCAGAAGAGGAAAAGATTCTCCCTTCTAAGCTCCTTTACCATTAGCTCCTCTGATGATAATCTACGATGTAGGTCGAAACGTTGGCAATGCAATAATTTGTTCGCATTAGAAACAGTTCTTTATTGAGTAATACGCAATAAATAGTTAAGATTATATCATTGTTTTAAGTTTATTTATATTCTTTATTTGAAATTCTTGAGGGTGCATATTGAAAAATTAGTCTATAATGTATGTATAAAACACTCAATATTCTTTTCATTCGTCTTGTTAAAAATGTATTATTTTGTTACAAAAATTATACTTCTTTTTTTTTGTTACATTTATTTGGGCTCCGAAACAATCAAAACGATACGGTAACATACGTTTAGAAATTAAAAAAAAAAAAGTTATTGATACCATTTCCTTCATACTACACATTACTATATCATTGATACCATATTAGTTTATGATGAACATTTATTTTAAATTATTTTGATTGGAGTGCTGCCATGGGTTCTTCTATACAAATCTACTTTGTGCCTATTGTCTATGAACATATTTACTAGTTTTATCATGTAATACAGTTGTAAATTTCGATAAATAATAATAAAAGTCATTCAATTTGTCATTATTCATCGTTAACAGATAAAATCGTATGATAACTGCAAAAAGGCATAACCAATGAATATAGGTAGATGTTAAATACACATTAATATTCATAAAAAATATAATCAACGGAAAAATAGCGTTATTGAAATTATGTTAATAGCATAACTTCCAAGTAGGATTTGTGCAGGGGTAACTGAGTACGTCAACCATTGTATTCCAATCACTTGACCCGGCAAGCCGCGGCCTGAGCATGTCAGGAATAGTAGCCAGTATTCCTGCCTTCAATAATAGCCAGGTATAAATTTTCTTGTTTCATATCGGATGTTTGTAATGAATTCCTGTTTTTTTTTTGTTTTTTTTTTGTGTTTTTTTTTTAAAGAACAGTCTTGTGGTTAAGGTAGAAAACAGGACAGATCAATGCCGGTTACTACCGTTGGTAATGAAACAGTTTTTCCTTACCAGGTATGCCATTCTATCGGATTTCTTCTCTGCCAGTCCTACAAAATGGTACGTTTACGGTTTTACTTTTTTAGTAATATTTTTGTTTTCACTTTTTTTTTTTTTTTTTTTTTTTTTTTTTTTTTTTTTTTTTTTCTTACCCTCTGTTTTTATTTTCGAACAAAATACAAATACAAATGTAATGTGTATAGCTGTCAGATTTGTCCTTCTGTTACCCGGAGGATTTGTCCTTCTGTTTTCACTTTTGCTTCTTATTTTTTTTTTAAACTCCATTATTTGTGAATTCATCGAGTGTTAGGTTTTTGCCGAAAATATTTATTTATAAGCTTAGTCCCGTTTCTCTAATATTATTCATACAGTTAGCTATTAAAACTTGCATAGTTACTAAAAACGTAAACATTAAAAAACTACACTACACCCCTATACTTCTCGTTCGAATTAACGTTTTGATCGTAAAAGAATAAAACGAAATAAGGTAAATAAGGTCGAAGAGGTATATTCCAGTTTTGGGATTACATAATTTAACATGCTTTTAAGCTTATTTAAAAAAAAGAAAAGAACTTACTGGTGTGTTTATGTGTAAGTTTTAATTGCTTCTTTTTTTTTGTGAATATACAGAATTAATTACGATTTTCTCTATATTATGAGGGGTAGCGGTTATATGCATGTTATCGTACATTTCATTTATTTTAAATACAGTATTGTGAAATAATTAAAAGAAGTAATTTATTGCTTTTCAGAAAAATGAATTCAAATGAAACAATCATTTTTTTTTTTTTTTTTTTTTTATAAACTTCTTTATTCAAATCAAAACACAGACATATTACAGAGCAAGTAGAAATAACTATCTCACTAAGGCGAGCCCGTGTGTGGGAAAGGAGTTCACCTGCGGCAATTCAATAAAAGTACAATAACAAACAGTAACAGTACACAATATGATACAATACAATACTTAAATAATATAACACAATTTTATAAAGAAACAGTAACACACTATACAGCAAAAAATACTATATAATACATAAGAAATATAAAATGCAATTATAAAGAAACAATAACACAATACACAGCAAAAACAATATAATACATAAGGAATATAAAATACAACTATAAAGAAAAAGTAACACAGTATGAAGCAGTAATTGACTAAGCTTAAAAGCTGTAAGGAATACATATACATATACACAAGATATAAAATTAAGGCATGCAAATATAAAATTGAATTACATAATCCCTAATTAATACAAAAAACAATTATAAGAAACAGTTAAACAGTACACAGAAATAAACTGTAATTGACTAAACCAAAAGCAATAAGGAATACAAATTCATATATTCAAGATATAAAATTAAGGCAAGTAAATACAAGATTGAATTACATGATAAGCAATATAAAGATACATAACATAGTACACAGTAAGAAATTGACCAAATCTAAAGTCAACAAAGAATACATACACTTGTATATAGAATAAATATCAGAATGAGTGACGCAGGCTGGCATTGACGACATGTCTATAGCGATGAGTAATTTGGATTCAATAATTCAGCAATATTTTCTTCACTGAGGGATTTCGCCCACATTTTAACATTTTAGTAATAATTTGAATACTTTGGAGGATTTGTGTGAGAAAATTGAAAATTGTGAGGAATATTGTTGTACACAGTAGCAATGGAATAACAAGTCTGGTGTGTCGTCCAGGTATGTTTTGGTCTTAGCACAACTAAGCTAAAGTAATTTTTCAGTCTTGTAGAAAAACGGTGGTCAATCTAACTCATCCCGTCTAAAATACAGCTTCTTCATAATTGAACATATAAACAATTTTTATTTATTTTAAAAATTTTATTTTAAACATATAAATAATTTTTTAAAGGAAATTTATGAAGTAAATGAACTCTTACTTTATTCATGTTTTAAATTACATTTGGATATTTCCTGAGACTTATACTAATGGCTAATATATTGTCATTTATTGGTTAAGTTTAGAATTTATGAAATAAATCATGGTTTGGACAGGAAGAAGAAAGACTTCTATAACTTAGCAAAATCTGATAATAACCTTAAAACAACAAGTTACAGCGGTCCGCTTTAAGGTTTGCTTAAAACTTTGTAGTTTACTATTAATCACTGAATATTATTTTATCTATCACAAGTTCTGTTATAATCATCATCATTTATAACAGTACTGAAAATTCTACACTTGATAATACAATAGATTAAGATATTTTTACCTAAATTTATTTATAAGCACTAAGTCAATCAATTAATATAAAGATTAATGTCTTAAGGAGGCTATAATTTTATGAAACATTCATAAAACATAATGAACCTAACTTTCCATTACGTCTGAGCAACAAAATATAATAAACACCCCTTTAAAGCTTGGTTAAACTTGTTTATAAATAATTAATAAGAATTGATTAATCGAAAATCCATCTTTGAACCATAAATATTGCTTTATTTGGCAATGGAACATGTCTCAAATTAATCATATATGCATATATCGTGCTCTTGTTTGGAAGAAGTACTTAATAAAAGTATTTTATTATCTGTAATATAATAAACAATATTCATCATTAAAAATCAATACTACCACTATCACAGTAAGAGGATTATGCTGACTGAATGTGCTTTTCCCATTTCAATTATGGAGATCTGAGTGATTCTTCATTGTTATTAACTAATTCGTAAAATTTAATGGATAAAGTTTTCGTATTTGGAAAACTAAGACCTCTGGGAGAGGAATGTAGTTATTTGTTAATTGTAGGTGATTCAATATACTCCCCCTATGTAATATAATCTACAGTCTAGATCTACTTATTCATAATTCCTTCTGGGGAATTATTCTAAATTATCACCTGTTTATTTCAGTTCCTCAGTCAAAAACTGAGGTATTACCATCGACCAAAGGAAAGCTTCCCGGGAAACCCCATTATGCCGGAATCTCCTTTGGAACTAATAGTCTTCTGGAATTTCTTACCTAATAATATCAGTCATGCTTCTTCTATTTCAGTTCTGATATCTTTAGTATTCTATAACATACTCTCAACAATTTTGATATTTCACAAAAATCTTAGGGTGAAGGTTATTTTCCGTTTTTATTTGTTTGTTTGTTTATTTATTTAACGTCACTTTATGCTACTGTGGCTAGTTTTACGATGCTACAGTGGGGGTTCTAAATTTTGCCTATCCAGGTTTTATTAGGACAGGGATCTTTAACGAGTACCTGACATCCGAAGGACGGCATGACTAAGGCTTTTTTACTCCCATTAAAAAATCCTAGGACCACCTGCGGGTTTGAACCCGTGACCTTTGGCATATTAGGCTGTTATGCTAGCAACCCAGTTACAAGTGGTCCCCGTTTTTATTTGCACTTTTTATTCAGCAATTTTATCCAGAGTAATATTTTTTTTCCCTAGCATCTTATTTTCTTTCTAATAATCTCCTTACGGAAGCTTGAGGTTTCTCCCTTTTCTACATATTTGCATTTTAAGGAGTTATCTCTGCATGTTAATTTTTAAAGATTTATATTTTTATGCAATGGATCCGGTGATGAGGCTTACATTTTAGTTTGATTTGGCCCAACTACCAAAATTAAAACTAAAATTTTATTTAACGAACTATTTTTGCCATCGCTGGGGTACTCCGGAAGGTGTAACCTGACAAAATAAGGGGTTCGAATAAAGCTTTACTTTTTCAAAAACTTTTTATTCCTCTCTGTAAGAAGTTTAGTGTAGGGATTTTCAATTCGTCGTGGATCATAGATGACTTTATTCTTTCTAATTTTGTCCCTTTAACAATTCTTCTTAGTTCCATTCTGTAGCGACTGAAAACGTTTTAATGTTGACTTTGCAATGTGTGAAAATAGTTGCGTGCAATACAATAGTAGTATTTATTGTTTTGCATATAATATTTTTGAGACGAAGTGATAGACTTGCGGATGACAAAAATAATTCAATATACATAAGACATAAATAATAAATTTTATTATTATTTTTAATTTCAAAGTCCCTTGTAGTTTGGGTTGAAATTCTCGGATCTGTTGGTTTGTTGGCTATCTCTTCTACTGTACATGGTACATTTTAAAAGAGGGATGAGCAGGTGGGAAAAGATGTCTTCTTCGTAGGTATGTCATTAATCTTATCATTAATGTCATTAATTCCTGTGACGGGACTCACCGGATTTTCAAGTAATAAATAACTCAAAAAGTCAATTTAATTTTATAAGCTTTAAATTAAGTTCACGAGATCGGGAGTCATTACTTGACTTCTTCATATGGTTGGGACTTGACCATTTAGCGAGAAACAAATTTTTATATACTATGTTATGTATATAATAGAATCGTTAATTGATTTTACCAGGTTGAATACGGAAACAGAAACATCGTCTAGCTTTATATAATTTATTACAATTATTAATTTATTTATTGCAACTATTTATTTTCGTTTATAGCTCCGAGAGGAGACATTGTATTAAATCTATCTGAGGAAAGTTTCTTTCAATCTTAGTTCCTACAACAACTTCCATCGGAAAACTTGATTTAGTTCAGCCCGAGTTAGCCAGTAGGAAAAACTTTCGGTTAAGTTATCAGGCACAAATACTTCTAAGTTTTTAGTTTTACCATTCAATACATTCAGGTCTAGAAAAATTCAAAGTCAGTTTATCAAAAAACATATCTTTTAACGTATGCTAAATTCGTAAACTTAAAAAAAAAATGTTTAAACAAACTTAAATATTGAATTTAATTGTCAAAAAGTGTCATCTTTCAACATTAAAACCAAAAACAGTTATGTTAATGTGACTCATATGTTAACTATGAGTTCATCACACTTGCCTAAGTTTGCTTTATTTGACATAAAATTTAAAAAAATAATTCCAGAAATACGTAAACAAAGCTATAACTAACTGCTATTTCATCAATGTTGATAATTACCATTCAATTAAATTAATACCGCTAATATTTTATAAATTAAGAAAATTCCGATCTTAGAGGAAAAAATAAATTTAAAATGATGATATTCAGAAGGGGATTATAATTCGTCGATAATATATATTGTTGATATTTAATATAAGAATTATTTAAAAATTAATTAAGGGTAGCCGTTGCATGTGTGGTTATCGCGCTAGTCTATGATACCGAAGATTGTGAGCTCGGATCCAAGTCCTGAAAAGACTTTTTCAAGCATGTTATGATAAATTAGAATTCCCACACCATCTCCCTTCGGGTTGTGAAACCTGTCAGCCAACAAACGGCTACTCACAAATATATACGTAGGGAGTAATGATCCAACCCCTTAAAATACTATTGAGAATCGTGGTGTGAAATTTTGAAAACCATACCGATGTTCTCCAAGGTATGTCGAGCAAACCGAAAAAAAAAAAACTTTTTCTCTCTATAAAAGCATTCTTAAAAAAATATAAATAAATTGAATAAATTAGAACGTAGGAATATTATCTAGTCTTATGTCTTGCGTTGACATTAATTTTGGAAAAACTTTGTATTTTACATTAAATTACTAAATAAATTAAATCATATCTAACACTTCTTTAGTCATCATTTAATAGTTAAAATTTTAGATTTGATAATTGATTTAGATATTTTAAAATTAATTTAAAGTTTCAAGTCAATTAATTATGTCAAAGATTAATGGCTTAATGAGTCTATAATTAAAAGTTTAATTTGTTTAGGTCAATAAATATCTATTAGAACTGTAAATGAACAACGATATCGAATTTAAAATTTAAAAAATGGGGTATTTTATACCAACATTATAATAAACAGATTATATTACATATTTAATTATTATTTATTGAATTATTCCAAATCTCAATTTATATTGATACCTAATTTTATTACAGATAAAATGAACTGATAATGGAAACATAACGATTATTTTTAATGCTAACAATTCGTTTTTTAATTCTCACAAAACTTTCAAAATTGTGAAAAGTATTCTTCTATTTTATTTTTCTATTTAGCTAGAAGTATTCTGACTCCTGATAAACTCCAGGATTTGTCCAGAAGCAAGTGGAAGGTGGAATAGTGGAAACAGAACCTGATAAATTGACACTCTCCTGTTAAGTGAATCACTATGTCCTTCGTTTGGTCTCCGTTTCCTCCATTTCTTCTTAAACGAAAAAATCAATCCTTTACTGATAAATGAAGGAATGAACTATACAAAATTTAACAAATATGATGTTGTACTTATGTAAATAACGATCTTTATGAGGTCAGGAATTTTGTTTTCCTTTTCATTAATATTCTTCATTTTTTTCTTCATTTTTGAATATTCAAAGCATTTTTCTTATAGTGAGGTATTTTTTTCCTACGCGATGTAAACAATATATATTTTTAAAATATCAAATCAAAACCTGAATTAGATATAAATTTTTCATGATAAGAATACCACATTTTTTTTTCGACTAGTAACTATAAAATTGCTTTCATATACTTCTTCAAAAGTGATATTTAAATGTTTTCCAAACCCATGTTTGGAACAACTGAAGACTTCTCTAATGAGTGAGAAACGCCACGGTAGCAAGAAATAATCCTATGATATGCTATCCACACCACTCTTTCTAAAAATAATATCAATAATAAAATATAAATAATATAAACATTTGAAGAAGATCGACTGATAAATCTGAAAGTTAGTCGGAAAAACGTTTTAATTAAAAAATCCAGTTACTCGTTTACTAAATATATGAGGAAAAGCAAATTAAAAGAAGGATAATTCTGAGAATCATTTCCCTTTCAAACTCCGCAAAAACCTTTAATAATTTCCCGAAAAGTGATTTAAATTGTAGAAAAGTGTCAACTCCTCAACGATATATAAAAGAAAAAGTCATTTCTTTTTGCGCTTATATCTAATCTGTGGAACTTCGTTCAATTTGTAATAATCCAGTTCATAAAGTAATTACTTGAATTTATAGTATAAAATAACAAATGTAATTTATGTATTCTATGGTGTTGAGAAGAAGGACGACTAACGCGTTTGCTCGCAGCCTCAACCCTTTCGAATTTCCTGTCGACCAGTGTAATCTTGTTGAGGGTAAATGAATAAAATAATAATAGAGAGGACAAGAAGAAACTTATATTAATGCAAGCGGTTTTTCTTTCTATCCGTGATGACTTCCTTCCCTCTCCCGTCTAGGATGTTAATTTCTTTTCTTCTGCGACTCCTACTCCATGCGACAATTTTGAGACAATCTTCTATGATGATGTGCGAGTGCGAATATACGAAAAATATGCGACATTCAGCGACAACCAACTTAACTAAACACCGTCTACACCCGCGAGTGACTCCATTAACTCTCTCCCAATCACAGAATGCTCTCTGCCCTGCGCTCAATCAACAGCTGTTTCAAATTGAATAAAATAATTGACATAATAAATCACAAAATAAAACAAGTAAAATTACCAATGGAGAAATATAAACACATGACTATTTCAATTCTTAACATGTGGAATTATTAATAATGTGCATTGTGATTAAATATTGTACTTTGAATTATAATATATTGTTATTTTATCCAATTATGGTTAAGTGTATATATTAAATTTCATAAAAATGTTTGTCCTGCTTAAGCAAAAGTAATTGATGAAATATAATGAAGCTTAACCTTACTTATAAATTTACTGTTCGTCAAATTTTCAGTAAATAAAATCGGACTATTTTTGAAATCTAGCCAAGTAAGAAAGTAGCTGCTGGAATAAGATAAAGCCTAACCTTAAGATCTAAAGTTTATCAGATTCCCTCTTAAAATTTTCTATAATTTTAAACCATACCAGAAGATCCATTTAAAATACATAACTGTCAAGAAAAGTCCATTAGCATCTGTATGGACGATTTCAGGAAATGCAATCAAATAAAATGTATACAATACCATAGAGGTACTCACTAAACTGAAGGATTCATCAAAATCAAATTTAAAGGTCAATATACAAATTAATTTATTTTCAGACTGAATGACAGGCATATACGAAATCAAGTTTTTCCCTTGATGTCTAAAACCAAATATGTTGGATGGAAACTTTCGATTCTGAAGACTAAATCCTTTTTTAATTCCTTCACGAATACAAAGAAACCCTACCCTTCAGTTGTGGTACATCAAATTATATAATGGAAATTAAATGGTTAATGGAAATATGGATTTTTAAAAAGTTTGAAGAAATATCAAACACCTATCCAAGCTGGTCTGGAGCAATATTACCTCAACATGAAAGGGAAGGCAGGTAAGTACCTCAGCTCCGCCATAAGTCTACCTCCTCCCTAATGACTATAGAGTTTATCAAGTTTCCCTTCCACTTAGATAACTTTATACATCTTGTCTGAAAGTGCCGAGTTTCTCCTGCATATTGAGCTTTCATATTTTTGAAGGAAAACACAATATCGTCCACCTAATTTACATTTAGATCAAAATTAAATTACAACTGTAATGAAAGTCTAATTTCATTTATTTACGGGATCACTAGTAGTGGGGTGGCTAGCATAACAGCCTTCTATGTAAAAGCTCACGGGTTCAGACCCGCAGGTGCTCCTAGGATTTTTAATGGGAGTAAAAAGGCCTTAGTTATGCTTTCCTTCGGAGGGGACGTAAAAATGTGGTTCCGAGCCTGTGCGCTGTAGGATCAATATCCTAATAAAACCTGGATAGGTAAAATTTAGGACTGCCACTGTAGCATCGTCCGATTAGCCATAGCGGCATAAAGTGACGTTAAATAAATAAACAACAACAAATAAAGATTTATTTATGTCAATGTTTTTCTATTTACAGCTGTAGTGAAGTCGACAATCAGTGAATCTAATGGGGTAAAGATTTGATTTTGTGGCGTGGTAGAGTATGATGGATAGAATGAAACCCAGTGACACAGTAATCTAACTTCTTTTCAGACTTCTACGAATGTTGTGAGGCATGTCGTTAGTGACCATGTTATTTTTTAATCTGTTGGTATGTCCTTGAAAAGTTTTCGTGAAAGCGTTTGTAGAGGGTCCAAATCTGTTAATTTACTGCTGATAAAGGAAGGTCTCTTTGCAGATTAATATTGTTGACGTACCATGGAGGATTGGTTATATTGCAGAAAGTTTTATTTAAGAAAATTTGAATTTTACATAAGTGTGGCCCGTATCACTGTCAATCTCAGATCCAAATGGCCCTCAGTAAACATACTCATGTGTTCAATGTATTTTAAGGTTTATTTTTGAACGTCTTGAAAGTAGTAGGTATAAATGTTTTAGCCTGTTGAATAGCATTATCTGTTGGTTCTTGATACGTATGCCCATGAAGCTATTCTTCCGTCGAATATCAAGGTGAGATATCTAATTACGCCTGTCTGTGGAATTTTGATGTCTCGATATACTGGAGGGTAGGTTTCATGTTGGAGAGTGAAAGTGATATGCTTGGATTGTGTTGTGGCCAGCGAGGTTGTTCTAGGGATTGTCTTACACCGTACCTGATAGGTAAGCTGATTTACAGGACTTTTAGGATTAATTTCTTGATTAAGAGGTGAAGGGGGCAGGTAAATTTATGTAAACGATAACTAACATTCATAAAAAAATAAAAAGTGTGTGAAAGTATAATAGAGAATATTTGGTGATAACACATTATAAATGATTACGAAAAAAGAATAATAATAATTTGGTTACTCGCGGTATTTACACACTATTACAAAATTAAAAACGCATGTTTTCATTCTTTTATTCTTAATTAACCTTCTTATATTAACATAATTAAAATAACTTAATAATTAATTAAAAAATTATTACAGGAAATCTTTGGCTTCTAAAGAATTAAGAAAAGTAAAAAGGAATAAAATAAGAAAAGCGGCGTACAGTGGGATAAATCACGATTTAGTGGCCGAAATTCAAATATATATATATATATATATATACTGACCTTTTTCAAAAAATGCTTGTATCTTCAGACCCTTTTATTCCAAGGACATCGTTTCAAAAGCTTTCAGTTACGGGCTATAATACTTTAACAGGCATTGAAGTAATAATAAGAGAGACAAAAAATTATTCCATGGAGCTTTATCTTGGCTTCCTTTACACCCAATGCATTTTAGAAACTTGAAATGTCTTTTAAAAAATAGAAAAATATTGTTCATATTCTACGTTAAAAAATTAAAAAAAAAAAAAGTTAAAAAATTTATTAAATTTTTTATTGGAAACATTTGGTTTTAGTTTTTATTTAATGTTGTAGGGAGTTAATGGTGCCAAAATACCACGATAGAATTTGATCGATCAAATGCGATCGATCAGTGTTATATCGATTTAAAGATTTGACGCCATATTTTTTAACATTAATTTAGGCAAAAACCTAAAATATGCCTCATATTTCATAATTTGCCTTTTCTTTGTTCTATTAGAATAAAAAAAATATATATACACACACACACACACAATATATATATATATATATATATATATATAATATATATATATATATATATATATATATATATATATATTTATTCACAGGATAAATATTGAAAATGTATTATTTTGTTAAGTTAAATTCGTCGATTTTTGCCATTAAACAATAATTCCTTATAAATTCTGTAAACGTCGTAAATTTCTGAGTAAGGCAATTATAAAAGCAGAAAACTCTATAGAAGCGGATAATAGATCATTTCTGTCGATTGGAATGCTCTCATATAGAGTAAATTGATCATATACAAAACAATGTATGAAATCAGTAACTTTGTAAAATAATTAAACAAATTTTACACTGACTGATAAAGAACATTCTCTACTCATAAATAAAAAAAAAAAAAATGATAATTTATCTTGATTAGAACAAAAGGTATAGAATTTTGGCCACTAAACCGTGATTTTTGTCCACTGTGCGGCGTAAACATCGCGCCCACCTAAATTCCGGACTGACTAAATATTGAAGGTTCGATGGCTTCAGATGTTTGATTCTTGTTGATCCGTTACTTTTTTATGATCCAGAGTCCTTAATTATTGGTTAATTGCTTCTGTCCTATGATCTAATTAATTAATTGTTAATAATTAAGCTGGTAACTGTCCAACCTGCCGCCCACCTTTTAAAACTCCTTCCTCATCCAGGTAAATTCAGAGAAGCTGAGTAGATTCTCTAATCGGTTGTTGGTAAGCTTCTGGATAAAATTTTGATTAAGTGGGTTCTTTCTATGTTCTTCTAATAGCAGAGAAAGCAAAATTTTAACGGCTTGACCACAGAAACATATTAGGTATTAATTAACTTTTTTGTACAATATGAAGAGTTCAATAAAGTTAAATAATTACAGAGCTCATAGTTCCTTTTTTTTTATTAAACTATAATTATTAAACATTCCGTCCAACGTTCAAATATTTATGTCATTTCATCCCTAATATTTTCTTGAATTAAGTCAAGTATTTCCTTGCTTAAAAGATGCGTGAAAGAGGCGTTGGATTTCTACAAATGAAAAATAAAGAAACGATTTTTCTCTACCTCGTTTTATGACCGAAGACATGTCATATATAGTTAAAAAAATATGTGAAAAATAAAACTCCTACCTTGGCATTTTAGTATTACCAACCAGTTTCCATGTGAACTATTAATTTTCGAGAAGAATTTGAATGGGGTTACGTTTACAATTAAAAATAAAATTATGAATGAAATTATAAAATAATTTTGTAAGGCTTGATCGAACATTATGAATAAATATTTTTTTAAAAATAATTTCATGAATTGCTTAAATTCAAATAACATTCATTTTTATTGCTAATCCTCTTGTTAATGTTTTAGGATTAGACTTAAGCCATAGCCGTTTACACACGCGTTTATAAAAGTAACAAAGTGAGTTCGAATAAATCTCCAACTTCCCCCTAACATGTGTATAGATAAGATGGGTGTCAAGCAAAATATTTGCATGCGTACGTAAGCCCAAGAAGAAATTCAATATAATTTGTGACACTATCTAAATAACATATATCACAAATCATCAAAGTCTCAAGTGAATATGATTGACGTAAGTGTTAGGGTATGCCAAGATAAATGTACAAGACAGAATTACCTGTATGTCTTTGAATCTTCATTTCCGAAGATTTTTTTTTTCTGCTTTCCTGCACAAATGCAAGTCTTTCCTAACCCTTTTTTCTATTTACAACTGTATAAAGGAATACAACAAGTAAATGTCAGTAAATATAAAAAAATTGTAGAGAAGATTCCCATTGGATGCACCATACAAATATTTTAAACTAGAAGGTAACGGGGCCATCTTATT
This sequence comes from Piezodorus guildinii, assembly GCA_023052935.1. NCBI lineage: Eukaryota > Metazoa > Arthropoda > Insecta > Hemiptera > Pentatomidae > Piezodorus > Piezodorus guildinii. The sequence continues at coordinate 173,554,799 of CM041292.1, read as the reverse complement.
TTTAGGTTATGGTTAGGAGGATTATGGTTTGGGCCGAATCAGCAACATATGGAACATTAAGGTTTTTATGGATCAGCTTATTCGTTACAAAATAAGGATTGTGGATTGTAGGGATTGGGTACTGGAAGAATTTGATGGTTTAGCAGAGCCCCAAAGTTGCACTCTGTATATCGGCCTTATTATAGTTATGGCCTTTTGTAGTTCAGCGGAAGATAAAAACGTTTTTCTAGTAAGTGTGAAAGTAGTCGAAAACGTCGAGCAGAACGTTGCTTGTTTGAGGGTTTCAAGACGTGTTGTCCTGGTGGATTAAGGTTAGGTTAACATTCAATTCAGAAAAATGAGTATATAAAGGTAACATTAATCTTAAAAAATGAGCTAGTATATCACACCTGGACAGAATTATTTGGTGAAAAGGAAAAGATCATTCTTTTTTATGTATATTCTCAAATATCGTATTGATAAAGAGATTACTTATTGAGCATACATAATACACTATCTCTTATTTGTCTGATCCTTATGCCATTCACTAAAATATAACAAAAAAACGCTGTGTATCTAATTCTTAATGAACTTCTATGAAGCGGATCCTCATGAATTGACTCTGACTAAGTGGCCTAAACAAATATTTTTTTATTATTGTTCGTCCCGACTTGTCAGCTCTATTCCAACTAATACTTATTTTACGGTTGTTTCCCTCCGTTGCACAAATATTTTTTGAAAGTTGAAAGCAACTTTCATCAGTAGAGACTGAATCACAACAAACATGTTTTTCACCCTCCCCCCCCAATTATCGAGCGTTATTGACGACCGTCTACTGGTAGTTGCGATTTTACCGAAATTGTACCATGTTCTCTCCTAGAAAATAATATTTAGCTCTATATGAAAGACTATCCACTTCATTTTGATTTTAAATTGATAATATGTATACAGTTTTTTTTTTTGTTTTTTTTTAATTTTTATATCTACACAAGTTAAATCACTAACAAGTGGAAGAGGGTAGGGCTCAGTTAATTAACCAGATTCTTAATTATATATCTTGAGCATTGAAATTGGATGGATCGAATTTCATACGTAATAAATACTTTTTTATCTAAGCATGTTAAAAGAATGGAGGAGAGGAGAGAAAATGGCATTTATGGATGAAATGAATTTATTGAAAAACATACGGCTCTGTGGCTTAGTAGACTAGTTCGTTAAACCACAGAGTTGTGAGTTTGGATCTCAGTCTACCTGGACTTTATCAGGCATAAAATTAAGAGGTGATTGACTCACAGCAACCTCTCTGGCTTAAGGTCATTCACGAAACCAGGAGTAAATAGTGGTAAATGGAAAAAAAAAATATTGAATTTCATATTAACTAAACGCTAGACTTTCTACAATCCAATATTAGAGAGAAATGCTATATTTTGGCCATGCTGTTCAAATACACCAGGTTGATAAAACGAAGCAGCATACTTATTAATCTCTCATAGACATATCTGCAAATACATTTTAATTATTTTTTCTATTTCTTATTCTATCCTAATTCCTATGCAAGGCGATACAGTCACTATTGGGCTTCATAAGTTTGAGAAGCTCTAAGAGTTCACCTACCTAGGATCAGGGGCACCCGAGATAAAAAACCCAGTGTTGAGATGAGAAGACAAATAATAGCAGTTAACAAATGCTACTTTGGGTTAAGCAAGCAGCAAAGTAGGCGGATACTCTCAAGACAGACCAAGCTCCAGCTCTAAAAGACATTGCTGCTTCCTGTACTGCTCTATAGAACCGAGTGTTGGGCTACTTTATAGGCGACAGAAATAGAACTCCTTATTTTTGAAATTTAAGTTCTCCGCTGTATTTTAGGATTGAAGTTGGAGAGGAGTGGAAGCGGCGCACAAAACAGGACCTCTACAATGCTTTTGGAGAAGGTGATGTGGTCCGGGCTATGAAGTTAAGACGCTTGAGATAGGCAAGGGCATATTTCCAGGATGGCAGGTGGGGAAATGCACAAAATATTGCTCACTCAGCCGATCCAGGGGATAAGAAGAAGATGAAGACCAAGGTTGAGATGGTCAGATGGTGTGGCTCGCAGCGTGCTGGGAGTTAGGAGCTGGATAACATCGCCTCAAGACCGTGACGATTGGAGGTAACTCTTGGAGGAAGCCAAGACCCGTAACCGGGTTGTAATAATTCTATTCCAATACTAAATTTCTAATAATTTAATTTTTTCCCCATTTAGTCATTTAATTTTTTTTTAAATTTTATATTTATGTGTTTCTTTCTATAACTACATTTAAATTTAAACTTTAATCCTTTAGTGCATATTTTATTTAGCGAACCAAAAACAAGAAAGCCTTTTAGTACTTTTATGAACTTAAAAAAAATTTTAATGGGGGTCAAAATTTTGAAGACAAAGTTTACAAATCTACATCTCGCCTTCATTTTAACCAATTTTATTGGCCTTGGGCTTGCTGTAACAGTAGTAATATTTGTGTAGTGGCTTACATAACAGCCTTCTATGCCCAAGTTCGTAGGTTCATACCTAGTAGAAGGCTCTAGGATTTTTTAAATGGTGTAAAAAAACTCCCTATCCTTGATAAAGGGAGCAAAATGAAGGTCCCGAACCTGTGCGATGTCAGGCACTCGTTAAAGATCCCTCTCCTAATTAAATCGTGATTGGCGAAATTTAGGAATCCATCTGTAGCATCGTAAACTCAGCCACAGTAGCAGAAAGTGACATAAAATGGTTAAACCGTATTGTCTGGAATAGAAGTTTAAAGCCTGTAAATATAAAGTCCGAGAAAAACAAATGAGGTTTAATTCTTCGGAAAAAAAAACGTCCGATTAAGAAAACAGTTTCACGTTAAGAAAAAAAAAAATGATATCAATACCTTTGTATGAAAAAAATATATATGTATTCAGCATATCAATTGGATCAAAACCATTTCATATAATTACTTTGCTTATGTATAAGCAGCTAACTTGTAATGAGGAACAGGACTATATTCTGTTCTTTATAAAGAATATACATTAAAATCTAGAAAATGTTCAGTTAAAGTAGTTTAAGAATGATAATAATAGTTAATTAATAATTAACAACTAATTTCATCTCGCTTCTCAAGAGGAGGACACGTGGATAGCACCAGACCCTTAGCTTGCACGAGCCCGGTCATCGACGTGTTAGTTCCAGATCAAATAACAGTGATTGGAGACCCTGTAGTGATTACAGGGAACCTGCTCCCATCTCAGTCCTAGCGTATTGACCTACGTGGTTATTTACAACCGTACTTAGGGGCAACGATCATTGTGTAATGAATTTAGAATAGAACAGAAAAATAAATTATTAAAGGGCTAATATATAATATTTCTGTAGAACAGACAAAAGAAATAAAATTAAATATTATTTACAATGGTGAAATAAGGAAAAATATTTTGCAACAATAATTAAAAGAATAAATAATTTTCAACAGAATGAAAAATAAATGTAATAAAAAGAAACTTGAAATTTGGAAAGTACTCAGACGTTTTGATTCATTTGATGTTAGATATTTAGAATGGCGCCCTCACTAAGCCTCCGCTAGCTCTAACCTGTAAGGTGACTGTGAGATAGGCGCTAGGATCCCTCCGATAATGCTTGTCCTTCCATGAGTATGGGTGTGTTCATTTATTTGTAAATGTTTATTATTTACTTTAAAATTTTGTTATTATATACATTTTTTTATTTTACTTTCCTTTTCTTTATATTGTATGAATGTGATCTTGTGGCAATATTATTATTTTTCATTGAAACAAATTGTAGTACATCCGAATAAATAAATTAGATGCTTAGAATTGAAATATCACAATTGCTGACCGCCAATGTAGATGGTTTTTGGAAAAGTTTGGATTTGAATGAGGATAAAGAAGCAACATGGCGGATACGAGTTGGTAGAGATTTTCAGAGGGTATGGGAGAGGGAAATAAAGAAACGAACAAAATTTTTAGCTATGTGAGTAGAATGGCGCGAAAAGGTTTCAAGTGAGACGAATGAAGATTTAAACTAAATGAGACTGTGGATGTAGGATTTTTTTTTTTTTTTTTTTTTTTTTTTTTCTTATCCCCTTAATTTAAAATTCTTAATTAGTTGTTTTCGTTACTAAATTATTCCTTTTACTGTAACTTCCATACATTTTAAGGAATTATGGAGTTCTTAAATGTTTTAAAATTATTTTCAAAATGAAGAATATCTGCGACGGGGCTCGCTTCTGGCTGTTTGGTGTCCTTAAAATTACCTCTTAAGCCTATCTTATTCTATATTAACTTACTCAGATAAAACAGCATTTTGCCACCGTTTTGGGGCTGGTGGAGGTACTAAGCTAGAAACTAGCGGATTCGCAATTTGTTTTGTAGTTTCAAAAAACTTAATCTGGCGTCGCTTCATAAACTCTTGTACAGTTGGGATGTTCAAAATTGTATGGACATTGAGAGTTTTTTCCCTCCAGAGTGAAGTGCTTCTGCATATTTTTTTGACCACCCCATTTTGAAATTGTTGTAATTTCTTCGCTGTGTGCTGTGTGATATGAGGAAACATAGGAGCACCGTACAGCAGAGCCGGCCGGATGAAGCTGCTGTAAATAATGATTTTCAGTCGCAAACTTAAGTGTGGCGAGGTGAGGAGATGGGCTAGTCTGTACGACTTGTTTCTAACCTGATTTAGTTTTTTTCTAAAGTGACCTGCAAAAGTCAAGTGTCGGTCAAATTTGATTCCTAGGTATAATATTGTCCTGGAAATGGATTTCTTTACTTTTTCTATCGTAAACTTTTTAGGTAATTTCTTTTTATTTTTTTGGAAAGAAAAAATTATACCATCCGTTTTCTCAGGATTTGCGATTATATTTAAAAATCGGAGCTTTTCCACTATTTTGTTTGCAGTGGTTTCAGCATACGCCATTGCCTTGGATGAGTTAGTACTTGAACTATAAATGGCAATGTCATCAGCGTACGCCATTACTTTGCAATGGTCGTAGTTTTCTCCTACTACGCGAGCCGTGTACAAGTTAAATAAAATGGGAGAGAGGACGGCACCTTGGGGAACCCCACGGTTCACTTTTATGGGCTTGGATAAACTGTTTCTCACCTTGACCGAGACATCCCTCTTCATAAGGAATGACTTTATGATTGAGAAAAGTTGCTCCGGACAGTCTAAAGTCATGAGTTGTTGACATAGCGATCCATGCGACACAGAGTCGAAGGCTTTAGAACAATCCATAGAAATCATTGCTGTGGCCAGATTATTTCTTAGGTTTCTTGTAACGTCCGCTTGTAGCCTTATCAGTGGATGCTCAGTACTTAACTGAGATTGGAACCCTGTTTGCTCGGGAGGAATAATGTCGTGATCCGTGCAGAAATCTCTTAAGTAGTTGATAATTACTTTTTCGAAAATCTTTCCTAAATGTGGCAGCAAACATACCGGGCGGTAATGTTCTGGTTTGTCTCCATTTTTTGCTGGCTTCAGCAAAGGTATGAGAATGGCCTTTTTCCATGTATCTGGATAATATCTTAAACGGAAGCAGGAGTTGTAAAGATTTGCCAAGTGAATGATACCTTTCTTAGGTAATTGTTTTAATAAGACTGTTTGAATCCCATCATTTTCTGGTGCCTTATTACCCTTTGTTCTGCGAAGGATCGTTTTAAGTTTTTTAGGTGATACAAACATAAAGTTTTGCTGGCGAGGGAACTCTTCATGGGGCAGATCGTATGAAGCTTGGTTTTGAAAGCTTTTCTCGTAATATTCAGCGAGTATGTCCGCTTGCTTATCTGTATGCATGATATTATCACCATCATGGATTCTTACTGAAGACACCTTTTTTGTTGATGTGCGTAAAAGTTTCCAAAACTTCCTATGATCCTCATGTGTTGCATTAAGTTTATCCTGCCACAAACTCGATTTCCATATTTTCATCAGCCTGCGAATTTGTGATGTCAACGCGTTGACCGTGCTCTTTATACCAGGGTTTTTAGTACGATACCACTTGTTCTTCCATTTGTTGCGTAGCGCAATGAGTTGCAGAATGTGATCGGGGGGTGATTGTAAGAAAGGAGGAACTAGTGCGTATTTCGGAATTGCGGCATTTGCTGCGTTTACTACCTTATTTGTGAAATCAATTATGTACGAATCAACTTCTTCCTTTGTGGTCAATTTTGGAACGCAACCGAGTTGGTTCTGGACTATGTTCCGGTACATATCCCAATCTGCCTGTCGGTAACTGTAGTTTGTCGGTTTTGGCTTCTCCATTTTACCCATTAATTCATAATATACCGGACGGTGGTCTGACGAAATGAAGTCAAGAGCTTTACATGCAGTGATTTTGTGAGGTTGTCTTGTCAGGATCAGGTCGATGGTTGAGGTCGATGAAGGGTTAGCTGAATGCCTAAAAGTATGAGAGGAAGGGTGGATCACAGTAAAAGCTGATTTGAGAATGAATTGGCCCGCTTTATTGCTTTTGTTATTATGCCATTGCGAATGGCGAGCATTTAAATCTCCGATAATCCAGTGATTGCTTTTCTTACTACATTCCACCATTATTCGATTGAATTCCACCAGCGAACTACATGGACGTCTGTACATTCCTGTAATAAATATTGGTTGTCCTAAACCTACTTGAACAGTGACATGATGAATGGTTTTGTCAATTACTGAGGTTAACGAAGATACTTTCTTCCATACTATTCCCTTCCGAACTGCTATTAGTACTCCTCCATGCGGGTCCTGACTATCATCGGAGATTGTCGAGTAACCACAAATTTGTACTTCTTGTACTAATTTTGTATCGGTGAAGACCGCGATAGACGGGCGAGTTAAAGATAATAACACTTCGATTTCCTCTTTGCGTTTTAAAAATCCGTTGGCGTTGAAATTTATGATGGTATGCTGATTACGCATGTTTGTTGGTGAAGAGAGAAACGACTGTCTGAATAAGTTGGGTTATTTGATTTGTGATAGTGTTCATAAAATTGGTTAGGGTTGTGATTTGATAGTTTGTTAAAGGTATGTAACTAAAAAATATTGTTATCGGGAGGTGGGAAGGTACCATTTTAACTCGCCGTATGTTGTAGCTGGGTGGCTAGCATATGCCAAAGGTCACGGGCTCAAACCTGCAGATGGCCCTTGGATTTTTTAATGGGAGTAAAAAATCCTTTGTTATGCCGTCCTTCGAAGGGGACGTTAAAAGGTGGTCCTGAGCCTGAACGAAGTCAGGTACTCGTTAAAGATCCCTATCCTAATAAAACCTGGATAGGCAAAATTTAGGACTCCCACTGTAGCATCGTAAGATTAGCCACAGTAGCATAAAGGGACGTTAAATAAATAAACAATAAACAATATATCCGTATAAGTGGGTTACATGAGACCTCTTTGAAGTTCCGAGGACAAATCTTAAGAAAGCGTTCATAATGTTCTTCTGTCTGTCTTCAAGCACAGTCGAGAGGCCAGCACTCACCACACAACAATAGTCAATGTAATTTAGTCATTGGTTTGCAAATATTTCTACAAGGAATCCAAACAATACTTTCTCTGACTTTTTTTTTTTGGTTGCACGAACTTTTCTTTTTATTTATATAATATATTACAGCCCCAATTTGATTTAAAAACGTCCAAAAATATTCAATTATTTAAATGTAGTTATTTTACATAAAAAAGTCATGATACTTTAAAAAATACAGAGCATAATAACAGGGCAATTAGAAAAACTAATGTGACCTTAGTACTACTGTTCTTATAAAATATAAGTATTATAAAATATAGATATTAGTAATGAATTAATAAGTAAATATCAAAGAATCAAATGAAAATGGGAAAAAATTATGAGAAACTTGCTTATGTATAATACGTGCTGTGTATTTCACAGGAATGGAAACTAACACCCAATGCACATGATGGGAAAAGTTGAATTTTTTATAATGCCCTAATGGAAAAAAATCAAAAGGTGACTTCTCATGTTCTTTGATCTTACCCTTCATATATTATCAGGGCTGATATATGTCTCGGTTATTTAAAAAAAAAATGGATCTAAATATTTTCGTCATTTAATGTTCCTAGTTTTGAATGGTAGGAAGATTTATACAAGAAGCGTAAGAAATCATCTTTACGTTAGTTCGCTTGGAAGAGTTCCGAAAAAAAGAAAGAAAAAAGGAACGGAATTCTCACTCGTTCGGAAAAGATCAGGAGAACGGAGCATGTGCAAACACAATTCCAGTGTCAACATTCGGAGGAGATGCCGATTGGCAATAAACCCTTCATGTGAACACTGTCAACAGCACTACCCACCAAATGGCTTTAGCTAACGCGACCAAGGCTGTAGCGAGGGTGAGTTCATATTGATGGAATACCAACAGTGGAATTATTTTTTTTTATAGACCTCTCAGAAAAATGTATAGCTGCCTGTATTTTAGAGAGCATCTGCTATATCTTCATTTATGATACAGCATCTAAAATCAATTATCAACCATGCTATTACATATTCATAACAATAGAAAGAAGTTATTTGTTTTTTATTAATCTATATATGAAATATAAAGATAGGAAAAGTATCATAATCTTGAAAATTTTCGAATTAGATCTCTCACCGCACAAAATCGTTTTAGGGACCCCTGAATCCAAAATATTTTTGCGTGTGTGCTTGAGAGTATGTGGTCATACTAGCTCAAAAACGATAAGATGTTATATAACTGGTATCATTTTTTTGAAGCGTTTATGACTCAGATGTTACATCACCTTTTTTAACTATATCAGCGAACCAGAAGAGCCACTTTATCCATGCATTTTGCACATTTTAACATTTTTCTTAAAAACGGCTTTTGATTGAACTCGTTGTCTTGATGTGAAATTCAATGGATTTTCATATGATGTAGGTTTCATTCTAATTGAAATAGTTGGAATGGGCTTAAATGCCGATGATTTAAAATTCCTTTTTCACAGTACCTCTAATTTTGTACGTTCGAAACAAATAATTATGCTGTCATCATTGGTAAAGTAGACATAAGAATAGTAATATATAATAGATTTAAAATGAACCTTTGGAAACCTAAAGACAATAGAAAAACTGTCATATTATATATAACATTGTATAAGGTAATATAGAGTGATGAAATGCGGATGATTGTTGTAGATAACTATATACTAGATTATCTAATGAAACACATATTTCCATCGAAATCCAATCAAATTCTTTAATTTATTTCCGACTCAAATTTTATTTTAATGCTTTATTATTGATTTTATGCATAAGTATAACTAATAAGTAAATACCTCTCTCACTCTCTTGTTTGTGTGTGTAGATTTATATTAATTATCAATTATTTAGAGATAATTGTTTATTCTCTCATTTCTCCAGTAAAATGAAACTGGGATAGGAGCCCTCATAGGGCTCACATGGGCTCTAAAACTGAGTATCCGAAACTTGGGAAAGAAAACCTAGTGGCTTAGATTGATATCACCCTAATGAGCTTCTTGCACGGTCGTTGGCCAAGAAACAGCGCTTATCCCTTTTCATAATGAAACCTAAGACACCAGATGGGTTTTTATAGAGGTGCATTAAAAGTTAATTATAAACTGAAGGTCTAGCAATAGAATAAAAATATCAGAAACAAGGTATATTAAAAGTAATCTGGAGTATTTACGAATTGAATGTTTACCCTTTAAAAATATAATATAAAAAAACGCATATATAAAAGAATATCTTCATAAAAATTTCAAGAACCTTTCGTGTATAGCTCATAGCGAAATGAATGTATTAACAGAAATGACCCTAATCTAGCTTGGTTCGGACGCTAGTTGTGAGAAAATGACCCTTTAAATCTATTGTTGATTGTGAATTATGGTATAGTAATCCGTCATTTCATATGAACTATTGTCGCAAGGACAATATACCAGAAGGATTCCATTCAGTATCAAGGAAAGTTCACGCTCGCCTTGTCATCGCACGCTTCTCCATTCAACGTACATTATTAATCACGCACTAGCTCATCTGAGAAAGAGAATAATTGATGAATTATTATAATTTTTATAATTAAAATTATTATAATGGAGGATCAGATATTTCGGATAGTGATCGATAATTTATATATATATATAAAATAAATATAAAATATATATTTATACATACATATAATATGAAATATTTATTTGTACAGAATACATTTTTTTTATTTGTCTTTACCCTACAGAGTCATTGGCAACTGTGTTTTTCTATATTTGGTTGTAATACTTGATTTCTTTTAAATAATTCAGTAACTTTTTCACCTTGTCTTCATCATCATTCAATATATCTTTTAGGGTTCCTGTTAGTTTAATATTACGTCTTGATGTTTCGAAAAGGGGACAATCTAATAATAGATGCTGAATAGTTTTTGGAACATTATCGCAATATTCGCAGGTGGGTGCATGCAGATTTCTAATAAGGTAACCGTGGGTAAACTGACAATGTCCTATACGGAGCCAGCATAATACATTTGCATATGTATAATACATATTAAAAATTTAAAAATCCAACTAAGAAAAAAAAAAAAAAAAATAATCCAAAAATAAAATGAAATAAAGAAATATAAAAACATTAAAAAAAAATGACATTAAGAAATTTTGATTAATCATATAATAAGGCTTAGTAATTCAGAATTTTTACAACAATATATGTTTTGTTCTCTTAAGTCTATATTAGGAAGTTGATAACTTTGTGTTATTTCCAATTTGTTTTATAATTGTATCGTCAGTCAGTTGGCATTTTATGTAAAATTATAGTGTTTGTTGGTGCATAATTGCTTGTGTCCTTGGAATATCCAGTTATTTATGTATGATGAATAATTATTATGATTGCAATATGTTTATATGTGTTATGCTTGCAAGACTCCAGGCTGGTGATGCATATGAAATTGCTGGCCTGATAACAGTTGTATATATTATTAGGTTATTATTTGCTGATGCTTTAAATGTTTATTGAAGTAGGAGTACATTTTATATAATAATTTACGCGCACTATTTATTGTATTGTCAAATTTGTGTTTGAAAATTAGTTTACAGTCCACGGTGACTTCTGAATATTTAACTTGTTTTGAAATGGCTGTTGTTACATCATTGAGTTGTAGATTAAAGGAAAGATTAGGTCTACGTTGTGTAAATATTATTGCTTCTTTTTTTCAGTGTTGGTTTTTAATCCCCATTTATTTAAGTATTTAGTGGTTTTAATGAAGACTTCTTTTAATCTTTTATTTATTTTGGATATTCTAAATTAAGATGTTAGTATTGCAGTGCTGTCGGCAAATAGAGCGATTTTTATCAATAAATTGCTAAAAAATATTTAAGCAAACAATTTATTGCGTAACTATCGTTTCGTTTACGACTTAACTTCAGCTAGTGTGCTCTGATGAAAAATAGTGAAGTGGTTTGAGATGTTGTTTGAACAATAAAAAGTTTTCTAATATAATTGTAATAATATATTGATCGCCGCTCGAACCACATGATCCTTCATTACAACCAGACAGTCAACTATTTAATATTCAACTCACTAAAAATGTTAATACTTTGTAATGCTTATTTCCTTGTATTTATTAGAAAAAATAAATAGTTATAATAATTTGTATTGTCATTATTATGCCAATGAAGAAGTAAAGAACGTTCTGAAAACAGCATTTAGCATTATTATGTTTTGGTATAACTCCAACATTATTGCTTAAAATTAAGTTTGTATTTTTAAATTAGTATTCTACGATTGAATAGATGAAAGTAAAGACTTTTCAATAGTGTGATTTGAATATTGTGTGACAGGCGAGCAAAGGTGCAGGATTTTTTAAAGTAAAATCAGAAACGGGAAAGGTGGTGTAACAGCATAGGCCCAAGTTACAGCAACCATTTGAAGTTAAGTGGTAGATTATACTGGCGTCCTTCGCTTGACTTAAAGAACACTTCAGGGCCAGGAAAAAAGAGAAAACCGCGTTTAGGTTCATTTTTTTTTTTTTTTTGTTATGGAAAATAAAAATGAATTCGATCTAAAAATTCATTCACTTGTTCTTTTGAATTTTTTATTTTGGAAATTAGGCAGCCAGAATATTATATGGATCAGATATTCAGATAATCAGAATAAATATTTTGAAGCTTCGTCTCCCCGGATAGTGCATCAGTACTACTTAGAAATTTATTTATATTTAATATATTTTAATTTGCAAGATGTCTCAGTATCATCGGCGTAAAAAACTAGGTAATCAACGCTTATGATTTTGTATGAACTTACTATCAGAGATGGGCAAAATCGCATTCGGATACGAAAGCATTCGGGAAGATCGAGTTTTGAAAATACGAATACGAATGCAATCGTATTTCAAAAAAGAATACGAATGCATTCGTATTTCGAAAAAAAAAATACGAATACGAACATATTCACAGATGTAGACAGGTATACGCCCGAATTTCACAGGTATGCAAAGGGATACGGTCATATTCCACTGGTATGGGCCGTATTCCACTGGTCTAAAAACGTATACGGACCTGTGTACAAGTCAATATGTGCGCATTTGCAGGCGTGAATTCGAATACGGTCTTATAATATCTTATATTAAAAGACATAAAATTTAATATTTATAATATTTTTTTAAAAATATGATTCAAATATTGTTGAAATAACTTCTTTAAATACGAATATCTATTTATTTATATATATCTACTCTCATACAGTTCTCTTCTCTTTAATGAAATATTTTAACAAATATTTCTTAAAATTTATTAATTTGTGGAAAATAAAAAACACTAATGCAGTAATGCACTTATAAATTATATTAAAAAATAAAAGAAATATTATCCCTATGATATATTTTTCTTGAGCTTATAATGTTATATATTGAAAGTAAAGTTCAGTAAATATTTTAACTTTTCAAACCAACTATGTGAAAATAAATACTACGCATTCAAGAATAGGTAAAACGTTGAATTTTAAGCATTTACAGTGAAGTGTTTAGGTAAACCAGGTATGGAATGACTCATTGGTTTTTCATGATTATGTTTCTATTTTCTAAGTTTAGAAGTTTGCTATTATTTCAAAACATTGAAAGTTATCATAATAATAAAATAAATTCTTTATAATGAAGTGAAGTAAAGCGCTAATAAAAGTACTTATGTAACATTCAAAGCTGTAATTGAGAGTGATGATAACCGCAAAAAACTTTAGTTATTATCGTATATACCATATTAATTTTAATTTATTCTTATTAGTAATTTGATCTAAAATAAACGCTTTAATCGAAATTCAGTATAATTCTTTTTTCAATGTTAACTTTGTTTGAAGATAAGAAGTAATATAAAGCCGCCTTAGAACCACGGGACATCGGGAACTTTACCATCGGGAATTTTACTATGATACATGCCCTGGGACTTTGAGCCTATTAAAAGATGCTAAATATGTGACAAACATCTTAGAAAATATTGCAAAACTCAAAAGCAGAAGGAAGTCCCTAAATTAATTAAAAACCAACTAAACAATTTTCACAAAGAGTGTAAAAAAAATCTAAATGAACTAGAAATACCCTTTGCCGTAGAGGCATGTTTGGAAAATAATTCATGATCCTGTTTCTATTTCCTATGAAAATGAATGTAGTATATCCTAAAACATTAAAGTAGTATAAAAAAAAAATAATAACAAAAATAATTGGTTATAATGAAGTGAAGTAAAGCGCGAATAAAAATGAATATGAAACAATTATTAATATTTATATCATTAATTGTTACATATTCACTTTTAAATATATAGATTTATGTTTATTCTGATGAATAAAAAAATACCTTATGTATTGTTAATTTTCTTTATTTTAACTATCTCACCATTTCTCGTTGCTAGTGTTAAGAATAAATGGATAAATATTAAAGAAACTTAAATTAACTGGAGAAATAAAGAATGTAAAGATAAACTTTTTCCAGGTTATTATTTTTCTATTCGCATATTAGAAAGGCTATGACCGTAAGACAGTTACAGAATGTAATATAAATTGTAACGCGTATACGTTTTAGACCATGAATAAGCCCACATGGAATATGACGTATCTTGCATACTTGAATCGGATACTGCTACATCTGTGAATATATTCGTAATATCGATCTTATTAAACATGGCACGTATCCGTTTTGATAGAATGATAGTACCTTTTTCAGTGAAATATTGATTTCTATTCGCATATCGAAATGGCATTATTACCTTCTACTTACATATTATTAGTAATAATGTAAAATATTTAATACAAGCTTTCGTATCTTTTTCTGAAATACGAATGATACGTATCTTTATACTTGAAAATTCCGTATAACGATACAATGGAAATATCATTTCTATATTATTATATAATAAAATATTAGTATATTATTATATATATCGATATATATATTATTATATACATTAGAAAATTTATAAGAAAAAAATACATTTATATAATAGCATATGAAGAATAATATAAATAATTAATAATAATAGTTCTATATATATAATACTTTAATACATTAAAAATCATAAGAAAATAATTTAATAAACATTTATATTGATAATAATAAAAATAATATATATATATAAATATAATATAGATAAAAAAATGAAGAGAAAAAATTAAAGTAAAATGCTGGAAGAGAAATATGAAAAATAAAATAGTTCTTCTATTACTATGAAATAGCTTGTTAAATACATTTAAAAACATTGAAATAACTGTTAATAAAATTTTAGGCTTGATAATAATAAAAATAAATAATAGTATAAGTCAAAGTATACATAAGTGGGAGGATACATAAGGCAAATGAGAGAGGAGAAGGGCAAATTAAAAGTAACGGACAAGCACTGCCTGGACAGAGAGCAATATGCAAAGAAATTGAAAGAGATCAGGGTTCTTGCGGGAAATAAATAAAAACGGAAAGGTACTGCGTGGTCGGAGGAAAGGAAGCAAAAACACGCAAAATGATGAGGAGGTACTGGGAGAAGAGAAAGGCGAAAATGAAGTAGCAAAAAAAATAATAATATTCGCGTGGTCTTAAAGGCCGTCTCGTGACAACAAAAAAAGTCAAACATGTATTAATTTAAGGTATTCTTTAATAAAGAAACGCACTATTTTTCATGAATTAATTAGTTTACATAACAAAAAAATCTTTAATATAAACATTAAGCTAAATAGAAAACCACCTTTTATTTTAATTTGTTTCAAAATACACTTCTAAGTTCTCTTCAGGATTATCCGCTGCGTTCCATCAATGGACTGCCTATTACTTCCACTTTGAGAAGCCTTGAAGTCTTGTTAATTAAAACCTATCCTGGAGAAACCATATTTCTCAAATCACCAAATAATCCATCGCTTTCCTAAAACAATTCAAAAGATTCTATCCCATTCAAACCCGTATGCTACTTCTCCCATTTTCCTCCTATTTAGCTACAGTTGCCTCGTGTAAGGCGGACTGTCTGGTGATTTTACTCGAGACTCACGTGTAGAATTCCAAGGTTCCCCCATGTTTCTAGTAATTATTTGTTCTAGTAAGTAGTTTTTTTATCCCTCTTTCCACAGCTATACCTCCGTAGTGTCTTTTTTCCCGTTTTTCACAACTACAAAAAAAACTATTCTGGATATGCTTACCACTTGTTTCTATGTCCATTTAGTAAACTCTAGATTCCAGCCTATAAACTTGTATATACCTTACCACACATTCTTCAAACAATTTTTTGTTATTCGTACTACGATAATTTGGCATCCATTGCCTATATCTATTCGTAAAGCCTTATCATTAACCAAACATCAATTATTTCTCCATCTCCTAAACTATCTTCCTTCTCAATGTATGTCATATTTAAAGCTGTAGATGAAAACTATCCGTTGTTCCAAAATACGTCTGTTGTTTATTATTTTATTACAGAAGAACAGACAATTATCATTTATATTGTACTTTTGTGTTATTCTTGAGAACTACTCTTCTCAGAATAAAATTAATTATTAACAATTTAACAGGATCTATAAGCTACTTCCCTACTTTGACATGGATTAGTCACTCTATTCTTCTGCACACATTTTATAAAACTGCTTATACTATAAACTTATATTGTTTTACCTCTTTAAATTAATAGTCACCTACGCAAACAGTTTAAAAATATTGATTTTAAGGAAATATTTTACTATTGAAAAGTTTCTCTTAAAGCAATATATTTTAATGTGTATTATTCAAATTAAAGATATTTTTGTGGTCTCAATCTCAAGTTAAAGTACAGTTATCTATACGTAAAAGCTCACCTTTAAATCTTAGAATTGAGTTTTTTACAAACTTTGAAAGTCTTGATATCCTTTAATATTATTTTCTTTAGAAGTAACTGATTCGTTATATAATTCAAATAGGAAATCCATTCATTAAATTTCTATTACTTTCGTAAACCTATGAAATTAAAAAATATACTCTGAAAGGATAGTGAAATAATATTAAAATGAAATTTATTATATTTTTGAAGAACGATTTAATATGTTGATGTACCTGATATTAGTTTTCAATATAAGGCTTTATCTCAGTTATAAGATAACTAATTACCTTTAAGAACCATATATTGAACTCAAACATACATTTTACGTGGAATCTTTAATACTCCACATTTAATCCGAAATAATAAAGTGTGTATGTATTTTTATAAATTATAATAAAGAAACTTTTTATCCATTTATAAATTTGTTTTACTAAAAAAAAAATATTATAAAAAATACTGAGCACAAATATGTATATGTGACTTGTATCAATCCTATCATTTAAATTCCTTAGTGTTATCTTTGTTTATCTTCCTCGAATCCCCTCTTTTTAATTGATCCATATCTCTACTTTTATACTAAATCATTTGATATTTTTTTATGTACATTTTAGAAACTACTTAAGTAGAACCAAGAGTAGTTTCTAAAAGCTTGAAGTGATGTAGTTCACTACTGAATACCAAATATTAAATAATAAAAAATACCCAGGGAACAAAAATCATTTTGAATCATTTGCAGAATTGTTTTAAAATGCATAAATTACAGTTTTTAACAATATTAACTGTTACTCAGTAAATAAAAAATATGTCAAATGGTACGAACACACTACAAATTATATTTTTTCTGAACAAAAAATATTGTTAATATCTTAAACATTGACATCAATAAAATAGTAGGTTTCTATTTCTTCCCCAAAAAAAGTTTATCACAGTAAAACTTTGACAGGTTTAAAGGAAGATTGCAAATGATATCAATAAAATGTTTTTATTATGAATTTATGTATGGAGAATGGTTTCAACCATATTAAGAAAATAAGAAGAAGTTTTGTGGACAAATTAGCAGATATATAAATTGAGTCCTGATGATGGGAAGGTCCCCGAAACGTTGACTCGTTAAAGTTTTACTATGATAAAACATTTTTTTGGGAAGAAATAGAAACTACTATTTTATTGATATCATTTTCAATCTTCCTTTAAACTGTTTTATTATGAATTTATACATGGAGATGGTTTCAAACATATAAGAATTTTGGTGGACAAATAGCAGATGTATTAAAATTGAGCCCTGATGATGGGGAAGGCTTCTGAAACGTTGACTCGTTAAAGATTTACTGTGATAAAATTTTTTTTTGAAGAAATAGAAACCTACTATTTTATTGATATCATTTGCAATCTTCCTTTAAAACTGTTTTATTATTAAACATTGACAAACTGAAGTAAAAAATGAAATTAATATTTACCAGAGTTCTTAACATATTTTAAAGTATATAACATCAATAAGATTTGCTGAAGGTATAAATAAATGAAAGTCTGATATCTAAAGATCATATTTTTTTTTTTAAGATATTTATATAATAAATATCAATATGTAGGCATATAGTGTAAAATAAAAGAAAGGAGAGATATAAAAAATAATACATTGCATCAAAAACATTTAGGCAAATACACTAACCTGGGTAGAATAGCCGTTTAAGAATTTCTCACCTGAAAAAAAAGAATTTTAATGAGATTTTCGATTATACAATTAGTCATATCATAGTATTTATATTTTAATAGGTGTGATAAGATAATACTACAAACAATTCTCTGAAAAAAAACTTCTATTTTAAGGAAAAAATAAAAACATGTAAGTTTAAACTAATTTCAATGTTATAGATAGTCATAGGTCTTTTTTAGGGCTACGACGACATACACTATCGAATAAAAATCTAGAATAACAATATATACTAAATTTCTACTATAATAATTCTAAGAAATATGTAAAGTAATGTAGTGTAATATTTTAAATTAAATAAAAATTAATTGTATAAACCTGAAAAAATGATGTATGTAAATATTATACTTTTGGAAAAGTGGATAAAACACGGTAATCAAATTCGAGGATTATGATAAGGAGAATAAAGATCTGGCATAATTATTTGGTATTTATAATGTTATTGTTATCATAGTCTTGCTTGTGTCGCATTATTCGTAAGTAAAATGAGTAAAGGATTATTATAAGTATATAGAAGCAAATCACTTAGAAGAAAATAAGAGTGAGAATTGTTTTAATCATTCTACATTTTATTAAAAATTATTAATACTCAGCTTTAGTTAACTCTTGCATTTTTACTGAAACTGTGCATCATTAAACGTAATTAAAAGAAATATTTATTGCAATTTACAATAGCCAGTAATTCATTAAGTAAATGTGGTTGAAACTATGAAAAGACATGATACACAATTAAAATTAGTGGATATAATTAGTTGAACGTTTGAAAATTACTGGGAGGAATTAGTCCAGGTGGTGGTCAGTAAATGAAACAACTAAATAGTTTCAACTATTTATTGTTTGCCAACGTTTCGACTCCCATTGTAGGTCATCATCAGGGCGTATCGTGGGTTAATGGAACCCAGTTTCATTAATTGGTTAATTTATTTTAATTCCGTTAACAATTACTATAAAAATTAACAATAATTTAAATTAATTTGGTTGGTAAATAACAATGTGAACCCATTCTTCATTTTTTTTTCCTGTGTCAAATAACTTTCCTCAAAAAATCAAATTTAATTTATCGTATTCCCTGCTCTTCCCAAAATTGCCATTCCTGTTACATAGGCAAGACCAAAAAAAATCTCAAAAAAAGAATTATCAGCACCAATACACCACATCTACCCGTAACTAATTTTTTTTTTTCTAACTCTTTTTCCTCGAAATTATCCGAACACGCTATATCCCTTGACCATCATTTTGATTTTGATAATCTTAAAATTCTAGCCACCCAGTGATCGTACCTAACTACGAAAAGCTACTCCTCTTCGAAACAGATCCATATGGAAAAAGATGGAGTACCCGTCAATCATAAAATAGATAAAAAAATAATCTCTCCCTTGTATTCCAACGTCTTCCGCCTCCGTAAATTATAACATTCTTACTTTATTGTATAATTTATATTTATTTACTGTATTTCTTTCCGTTTATAACACCTCTGGTTTTGTGTTTTTATTATTTTTTTTTTTTTATAATACCTCATGGATCTTTTACATACCACAGATTCTAGCGTTTATAATTGTCTGTCAAAAATGTTGAGCCTTATTGTACATATTTTGTTTTGTTTTTCTATTGTATAATTTTGTAAACATTTTTTGAAACAAAGACAAGCTGTAGTATTTATATTTAGGGGGCAAAACTGTCAGGGGTTTTTTACATGAACCCCTCCCCATGCCACCTATGTTTTCGATTTTCCTCAGTTTATGCTTGGACAGTAATGGTACGTTTATATATAATTTTTTACTTCTATATTAAAGGCTAAAGTTTTTTTTTTTTTTTTTATGCTTATAATCATTATATTGTTCATCATATTATCATTATTTGTATCTACAATATTTAAGTATTTTGGTATATTTTCTGTTTTATTTTAAATGTAATCACTGTCACTACATTCAACAAATTTTCATTATCACATTAATATGTATCTCTTTTGTTCTGATGTTTGTAGCCTGATGATGGCTCACAAGCTTGAGCCGAAACGTCGGAAAAATTAAAATATTTAAAAAAAGACTGACTCCTGATTATTCCACCTGTAATGAAAATCTTTAAGTTTATTGATGTCACTAGTTTCGTTGACAAGAGGTTTACATACTGTGCTCAATGAAAACGGAAAATGGCATAGACATACTATTCGCCAAAGAAATGTCAATAGTGGGATATAAACATCGCGGTTAAAATAGGAACCTCGCAGGGTCAGGGTCTATTGAAATACAATCTCGTCACAAGTAACACAGGACGGAAGTTTCTCCAATCGACTTAGAGGAGATTCATGAATGGACCATGAATAGTATTAACATAAAGCCCCTTCAAGGGCAATAAAGCAAGATTCATTCAACTTGGAACATTGAGGTAGATAGGATTCCATTCTATCGAGTGTAGTTGTTCTACTTTTAAGGAATCAATGGGCTAAGAGAAAAAACAATACAAAGATATTCAAGATGCTCTCGATAGCTATAATTGATTGCACTTGGATCGTCGCAACGCAAAAACCAAATGAAGTACGTAGGCTTTATCGAGAGGTCTTGAATCAGTAATGGGTTGTCGTGTCACTAATAAATAAAAATATAACATTGTTATGTAAGATCTAGATATCCAGAATTCTCCATTAACTAACTCTAAACAATATACATGAGAGCACTAGTGCTGGTTGAGGGGCAATGGGATGTTTAGATAATACGCAAGACATTTCAGAGTTGCAAAACAGTAGATTCAGTCAGCCGGCTATATTTAAATTATTGTACATTAAATTTTATTTTGAGAAACCTGGTAGAAAAATCTGGTGCGTGCAACACACGACTTTCACTTACCTCATTTTTAAAATCAATGAAAGAATTTTCAAATACAGTTAGAGATAAAAATACGCGAAACTATTAATAAAATTAATTAAATTGAATTTATATAGAAACATGTGTTTTATTAAAAAATCTATTATATTATTATCTAAAATAATCAGTTAGTTTTATCTTTTTTTATCACTCTCTATTAACTTTTAAAAGTTTGAGTATAAGATAATATTTTTTCTAAAATCGTTTAGCTTTCCAACGGTATATCATACATGTATATTACTGCTCTTATGTTCAAAAACTTAAAATTGCATTAAAAAGATATTTTTTCTGTTTTTTCCTTTAGTTGGGTATCGAATTCATCCAATTTATATATTTACCTGTTTTTCATCAGTGATAACAAGATAATATAGTTAACACAAGAAATAACACACTAATAAGAAAAACGTATTATATTTGTGTGGCTATATGTTATGACCAAAAGTTACCAAAATAATTTTTGGAAAATTCGACTCAACCAAGATAAATCCCAACATATTACTTTTAATCTCCGACATGAAACCTGTCCACCTGTATATTTTGACATCTAAGTTCCAGACAGGCACAATAAAATATCTTATATTCGATAAAAGAATGACATCGAGCCCATACATCATAACAGACAAACAAGGGTATAGAAAAGACTAAAACTTTTACACTCACTACTTTCAAGACGGTCAAAATGAAATCTTAAACAAAAATTAAGCACTTACACCTAATTAGTGAAACCTATTAGGCTGTACCTATACATTGGATCTAATCTGACGTCTCCCGTCCTTTGGAACAAAACTCTGACAGTTAAGTTAATAGAGAGCGCCTACATTGGATCCGATCCGACCCGACATGTCCCGACGTTGAGGCACCTCACAGAATACAGTACTTCCAATAGAACCATCTTTCCAAATAGTCTATCATAGATTTGTATGTACCATACATCCTCCTTATAAACTATATAAGTTTTTTTTTATCATTTAATCGACCAAAAAATTTCTTTGAATATGAGTAGTAATGTTACCTGATGATTTTAGAAAAGATAATAAGTGATGAATAAAGAGATAATTGAATCTGTTATGAACCCATATACCTTTGTTGTTAATTATTATTCCGATTTTTTTTAGATTACTTTATTATAACATATGTTTCCATGATAAACTTTTTATAGTAGTACTACATTTATTTATTTTTAATTTTATCGTGTTTGCTTTATACACTCTTTGTTCAAAATATGTAAATAAAAACATATTAATGTATTGTATGTAATAATAATAAGCGTTGGATCTTAAGATGGTACGCGTTGAAAAATGCACCTATTGCAGAGTTACTATTATGTGGAAAACCAAAAACATAAGGAATGCTTTCAGAATAGAATTAAATATATAAAATGAATAGAACTAGTCATAAATTTTATATTTAAAAAAGTAATAATATGAAAGATTATTTCTTTTCAAATCTAAAAACGTAAATGGACCCTTTTCTATTCCTTTGCCTGAAATCAATTATTACATCGGGCGAGAGAATCTTCTTTTGTTAAATGAAAGAGCCTGCCATTGCCGAGCAGAGAAAGGGGTATCTTAAAAAACAATTTTCCAGAATGCAGCTACAATGTAACGACTGTTCAAATTTAAAGAATTTTTTCTAAAATATAGAAAAAGGAATAATAGAATGATAGTAAATACCTTTTTTTTTAGCAATGGATTTTAATATTTAGCAATATATAGATGAATATATTTATTTATTTGTTTTGGGTAAATCTCACAAATATAGCATGGCTACTCATAAGCGATAGTATTAATATAATATCGATATGAATAAATATTAATAGATTTAATACTTTTACAACATAAATATCTTCAAATTTTATCATTTATTTATAGTAATTTACAACTGTATTAAGAAGATGGTTATTTTCAATCACCTCGTAGGTTTATCAGCAATATCTAAAGAAGACATATCACGAACAAGGAGGTTTGTGTGGGAAGAGGGTTTGGAATAATTGTTAAATGTTGCAGTAATCGGTGTCTCCGAGCAGTTTCTTGTCGCTTCTATCTTTGGTGAGGATTGCAATGTATGGCGTCAAGATGGATTCCAAGTTATTAGATGCTACTAAAGGATACTGAGTGGCCTGAAGTCGGTATGCGACGAAGGGTCAAAGTGATTTTATAGGGTTTATTTTAATCCTCCAACTATGACATCGTTTTTCAATTTCTGTGGTGTGCGACTAAAGGGTTGGGGATGCAGTATTTGGATCATTATGTAGCATGTACTGACGACAGTGCTAGCAAGATTGGAATGGATACTTTAAATTAATAATTATAGGCTATTAATTGATAATATACTTATAGGAATCAGAAGAGCTCTTTGGTTGTGTGACAAGCACTCTAGTCTACCACACCAAAGGTTGTAAGTTCGAATCCCAGTCTCAGAGGGACTTTTTAAGTATATAATTTAATAGAAATTCACTGACAGCCTCTCTCCCGCGTATGTGGGACCCGTCAGCTAACTAGTGGCTACTCAAAAAATATATATAGAGAGTGATGACCCTACCCTATAAATTATCATCGAAAATCGCCAGTGTATTCTACCAGAAGACTATTCTGCGCGACCAAAGGCCTACACGGCTTATCGCGCCACCGGAATAATAATAATAATAGCTTATATAAATCACTCAACAATATGATATTATGAATATGCTTTATATGCATAGAATTTATTGTTTTTCGTCATGTCAATGATCCATGATGCTTATAGCAATAATTATGATTAGTAAATAAATAATCAAATGCGGTAAACAATTAATTACGAATAATCTAAATTTAAAATAAAATACTAGTAAAAGAGAGCTCAAGATAGATATTTTGCAATTGAGTCCTAGAGTGTTTCATATTCTTACAAATTACATATCGTCCAAATGAATTGATAAACATGAATGTTGTATTTAATTGATGGACGAGCTTGAGCTGTTATTTTCGTTATGTTAAGATGATTTATTGCACTATATTCCTTAATGGGGAAACATGATTTGTATATATTATTTTTATAACTACTGTATGCAATTGTTCGTAATGTGATTTAACGACAATTCATGTAAGTTTATTAGATTTAAACATGTAATATTAGCATAATTAAATTATTTTGTTGTAAAGTAAATAATTATTCACTTAAATTTCAAAAGAACATATGAAAACTAAACATTTGAAGTAAACAACACAGAGATTTCATGTGAAAATGATTTCTTAAGTTTCTTTTTGAATTGTTCATGATCTGTTTTTTATTTTTGCTTTTAAGTTTGTTTTTTTTTATTTATCCCCACAGGTAAACATTTCACGCACCGTAAAAGGAAAAAACCTGGGGGAATAGAACCGGGGTAAAACTTTTACTTTAACCTGTTAGGCCTCAGCGGCTACAGTTGTTGGACTTAAAACAATCACTTCTCAATCCAATCTCGGCTGTAGTTCCAGCGTTCCAGGAGTAGCCACTACTACAACCTGAGAGCCTTTGATTACAAAAATCTTCTCTTCTTCTCGGCACTTTCTTTCGATGAGGCCAATCAGGGAGAAGCCCTCGAACGGGGAATCCTTTCAATTCCTAACAAAATTAAATATTTTCCGGATCATATTGGAGTAAAATTAAAATTATAATATCTCAGGAATTTATAAGCTTATACATTTAGAAGCTGTATTGGTTGTATGTACTAAATATTGTCCATTTATTGTTTTAAACTTTAGTGTATATTGAAAGATATGTATACAGTGAATGCATTCCACAACTGAATGTCACGAGTCGTTAAAGGGAAATACATGCACCTAAAGCGAATACCTGCATTTTCTTTTAAATTTATTTTATTGAAATTTACAATAGTATATTTTTCATACAACAAGTAAATATGCTACTTAATGGTGAAATATATGAAAAAAGCATGAAAGAGAAACTGCCCATTGGCAACACTATAGTAGTGAATCTAAACAAGAAGGTCTCTTTTCAGACGCCTCGGCGGATTGTCAGGAATGTAAGAGGAAGCAAGGATTGAAACTAGTGAATTAGAGTAGAGTAGAGTTTTTCATGGAAGGAGTGATACCTGGTACAGGCCAAATTAGCAACATATGGAACATCACGGTATTTGTGGATGATTTTATTCGTCACGAAGTAAGGAGCATTAAACATTTTGCGAAGGATTCATAAATCATAACATGTATTTAAATGAGAATAAGTGAAGTTGATTAATAAAATTATGTCTTGAACACTTGTACGAAATATTAACGATAGCTAATTGTAAAAAAAAAAAATAAATAAAATAAGTAAATAAATGATAACTGAATCCCACCTCAGATTTCGAGCTGTGTTCGTTCTCTATAACACTTCAGTGAAGCACGCAACCACGAAACCTCTTTCAGATCTATACCACTTAATCTTATTCCTGGTGCCATAGAGCACACACCACCACTACTATTATTCTGATTCGTCTGTGTTTTTCAATTAAGTTATTATAAGAAAACGTTAAAAAAAAAAAACAAGATGAGGAAGATGGTTGGGGGTGCGGTCATAAATTAGAAACACACATTTAAAATAAGTGTTATTTTAATTATGTGCCGACGTTTCGGCCTACAATGTGGGCCTTCATCAGGGCTAAAAGAAACAAGAAAACAACCAATGTAATTATAGACTTAATAATGCGTTAGGTATATAATAATAATATGACAGTAATAAATTATGGGAACATAATAAAATTAAATGTAAAATTATAATAAGATGACAATTATAAATATGTAAATAAGGTGACAGTTATAAAGTATGGAAATAAACAAAATTAAGATGATAGTTATAAAGTATGGAAGTAAGCATAATTTAAAAAAAAACGTTCAAACTACCTTTTGTTGGATTAAAATTTTTTCTCATGAAATTATCATAAAACTATTTTTCATTTATATTCTAGAACCCTAAACGAATCTGCCCTTGACTGCACTTCTGGTTGCAGTATATTGCCGTCACATTAATAAAAGAGTACCAGAGTTTTTTTGTCGCACCTGATTCTGAAATCGGGTGGTGTGTTTAATTTTCCCACTTTTCAGGCATACTAATCTTAAGTTCAAATTTCAATAAAATAATTGTTGGGCACATCTTCTCTTATAATAGTCAGATTTTTTATATTAACACATATCTATCGAATGAAAATAAAGAATGTTCAAGGCGATGATATTTTTCGAGTCGGTTGATGAAGTAGAAAGTCTCATATAAATATGATTTGTTGTATTTTCACTAAGGTTTGCATTCGCTTTGATTTAGCTTTATATAAATTAAGTTTATTTATTTTTTTTTTTTTGTTTAAAGGAACGTATATTTTTTCGATTATTTCTAATACAATATTATAATAATTTGATTTCAATAGAAACTTTGGAAAAATAATTTATATCCTTTTGAAATCATAAGAATCATATTTTTGATTATGAATCCAAAATAAATGTAATATCCTTCAATATATTAGTTATAATTTTTTATTTTTTATTATAAGGAAACCAGGTGGTACACCGTTTTCACCAGACAGCGGAACAGCCCCTCCTATATCACAAATCATACAGCTGTTCATTTAATTGTACTACTAGTTGCTCTAATCTTATAAAACTATTTTACATGTATTCTGTAGTTCATCTTGTATTAGTCTTTCAATAAAGTGTACGAAAAAAAAAAAGGAGATTGAGATATCGTTGCAGCTCTTCAAATACTTCTACATCCCACTGATACTAAATGAACCGTGTTTTAGGGTCATTGACGTCATTAAGGTATCATGTACCTATGGTGTCTAAATCGTTACCGCTTTGCTTAATGCCACCTTGTAAAGAAAATAAAATATTACACTGTCATTAAAACTTCTTCATATAATAGAGAGATTTAGCAAGATATTTTTTTTTAAAAATGACATTTAGGATCAACCAAAAATGTATATTTTTTTATTGAGGATGTAAGGTTGACTGCTGAAGTTATTGTAGGTAGAAATAATCGGGAGTCGTTTTTTATGAAAATTTTAATTTTGCCGAGGTTTCGGCTCAAACTACAAACGGCTCAGTTTATACTAGACATGGATCAGTAATTCTCTGATGATGGCTCAGGATTTTGAGCCGAAATATCGGCAAAATTAAAAAAAAAAAAAAAAGACTGACTACTGATTATTTCTACTTACGGTATATTTTTTAATTATGCACGAATAAATATTTTTTCAATAATACTGATAAATCATAATTTTCATGTATTTTTTTGGAGATGTATTATACAAAGATGATTAGTTATAGTGATTAAACAACAATATAATAGTCTTTTTGGGGCTGTAGACTAAACTAACAGACAATATCTCTTTTGTGCTATAAACGGATATGAAGCATAGCGATTAATGTCGTAGGTATACCCATGAAAACAAATAATTAAATATTTTTTATGCTGAAGGAAAATCGTTCACAGAAAGCCAAACAGACAAATGGTCAATGCCTTTCCGACACTGAAATCGCTGAAATCCATGTAATACTCAATATTTCATTCGATAGAATAACTTTCCTTAACTAGTAGCTGCATCAGTATTTAGTAAATAGCTGTGATGAAATTTCCAAGATAAGATGCTAATTTTAGTCTGGATGAACATTTTTTTTTTTTTTTAAGACAGTGGTACTAGTTAGATGTCCTTTATCTACTGAATTATAATAACAATGAAATTCCAAGTGCTTTCAAGCGACTTGGTTAATTATTATATTGAACAGAATAATGGAGCTATTTGACTATGTTCTGGAATAGTGGAATAGACTAGGAAGAGCGTCGGGTCCAATTCGAGTCACGCCTCGGTCATACCGGATTGCCATCACCATAATCATTGAACCAATGTCACCGTCCTTGCTTACCCTTATCTAAAGGACACAACTTGAATTGTCCTTATATTCATAATATATAAATATAGTTTTTAATTTTATTTTCTAATTGGAAGAGTTTAAATGTATAATAATTAAATCACTGGAACTTATCTTCTTCTTTATTTATTATTTATCAGTATAAATTAGATTATCTCATGTTAATTACAATGTTTCGAGGCCTTCATTCACCTTCAGATACAATACTAAAACAATATTTATCATCATGATCTTATCAATTCATAATTATTATGCTATTTTAAAAAATAGTTATATGATTACATACCTTGAAACACTATCATAATTATAAATTAATTCTTACATTTGTTGTGTAAAATTATTTTTTCACATTTTTTTCTCTTCATTTTACTTTATTACATCTTGTCTACTCTGGTGTTGATCCTAAAAACTAATCTTCATTATCTGTTTAATGTCTTTTATTTTTATTTTACTGAAATTTGAAAATACAAGTAAATTTCCTACAAGATTAATTACATGAAAAAATAGAGGTAATTTAAACAGGAAGGTCTCTATGCCATCTCCTTTTCAGAAGCCTCTGAAGATTGACAGGTATGAAGGAGGAAGAAAGGATGAAAACTAGCGGGTTAGAGTGAGGAATTTGAAGGATAAATCCTTTTGGTTCGTGCCAAATGAGCTGGACAAATGGAACATTTAGGTCTCAGTGGATGAGTTTAAGTAACAATGTAAGGAGTGTAAAAGATTTTAGAAAGGATTTTGGATTGAATGGATTGATAGTTGAGTAAAAGCCCAAAGCTCAACACCTTAAGTCCAGATTGGCCTTACCATAGTCATGTTAATGAGCCTTTTTTTGTCAAGTTGCGAGAAATTGATTGTCGTGTTAGTCTTGTTTGCGGAATCCATGTTAGTCGTTTGTCAAGCAAGTCCTAAATCACGGATCTGTTCAACCGGGACAAGCGGAATATTATGTTTTGGTTTACTGCAACTTAACGCATCCAGTACTCTATTTTTATTATTATAACAGAAGTTAAATTTAATTAAATTATAGTTATTTATTAATTACATCTGCATGGTTATTATTAATATTTTTGGTGTCTATTTTATAATTTATAATGTTGGCTATATTTTTGTTAATATAAATGTATAATGGCTTTATATATTTTTCATTTTTTTTTGTTTCTTTTTCGATTTTTTAATTTTGCTGTTATTGAAATAGAATTTATGATTGGTAATTATACCGTGATTAAAAAAAAATGATATTTCATAATTGTTTTTATGTTGTTTTAATCTTTTTTTTATCTTCATATTGTTTATTTGGAGCTGTAAAAGTTACCTGCAGCAATTATGCTATAGAAAACCTCAGCAGTAGTTATTAATTTGTTACATGTTTCTTCTTGACAAATTTGACAGAAATTTTCATATTCTATTTTATAAATTACGTTTTGTTCATCCTCCTTTTTAATTGTATATTTCATGTAAGTAAGGCACGTATTTAGTTTATTGTTATTCTAAATACCAGAATTAACATATTTGTAATGTTAATGAAAATGTATCAAACAAAAGGTCTTTGGACATGTGCATACCTCTAAAATAATAATTGTACTTTGAGTAATGTTTATATTTGATTTCTTTTCTTTTGCTATATACAATATATTGCTATATACAATATATTGCTATGCAATATACAAAATAGACTGCAAAGATTGTGAAGGCATATATATAGGAGAAACTTCTAAAAAATTAAAAACAAGAATAAACCAACATATATCCAATTGTAAAAATATAAAAAACACAAACGCAACAGCATTATCATCCCATAGTTTAATAAAACAACACAAATTTAACTTTGAAAACACAGTAATTTTAGACACATCTCAAAATAATATAAATAGAAAACTACTAGAAGCAATCCACATAACCAAAATAATAGCAGGACAATAAATTATAAAACAGATACAAAAAACTTAGGAACACATTACCAGATATCATAAATAAGATAAAATTTTAAAAATAAATAAAACAATTGCCCAAGAACCATAATTAGGACAAGTAATTAATAGAGGTAAAAATAAAAATAAATAAAAAGCAATAAGGATTACACCAGAATACTAGAAAGGTACAAAGTTTAAAATAGAAATATAATGGAAACAGTGAGCCAATATAGACAAGTAGCAGTGTGCTATAAGATGTAGTGAAGGATGAAAAATGTTGTAGCAAGGAATAAGGTAATTAAAGTTAGTTAGTTTAAAATAGTTATGACAAATTGCTGAGCTTCATTTTTCAAAGAAAAATATTTAAATAATGTAATTTTATTCAATAATGAAAGTATAAATAAATTGTTTCAGTCTTGAAAATGGGGAAACAACCCGAAACGTCGACTAGGATGAAAAAATGTTAAAAGACTTATGAAATAAAGTGATTAGATGATGAATGGAAGGTAGTATTTGCTTTTTTAAATGTTTATATTTGATTTAAACAAAAATAACCATTCAGCCGTTTTTTTGAAATCTATTGAATAACTCATAAAAATACAAAAATGATATACAGTTTAAATAATAACTTATATGAAGGACGACAGCTTGAAAAAAAAATAAAAAAAATATATAATATATATAATATATATAAATATATATATATATATATATATATATAATATATAAGACAAAGATAGTACTCGTACTAGTGGAATAGTTTAGAAAAATTTCTAAATAAATATGAAAACCCATGAAACAAAAGAGAAAATTAAATTATAAATATGCATATATATTAGTAGTTGTCCCCTAACGACAAAGGCAGTCCACCCATTCTACATTCCACTCTAGAATGCTTCTATGTCCCATGCAAGTGGTTGCGGAATACTGCCTCTATATTTGCGATGTAAAAAAGAAATACCCTAATAAAAAAATAATTTATTTTCTTTCCTCTGCAAATTCTAAGCCGACATTAAGGAACACCTTTTAAAGACAGTATCAGGACAGTACACTTTGACGCAACGCTTAATTCTCTGGACAAGGTTTTTAAAACTAAATGTTTTTTTACCTGTTGTGTAGTGGCTAGCATAGCAGCTTTCTATGCTCAAGGTTCTAGCTAAAAACCTAAAGGTAGCCCAAGGATTTTTTAATGGGAGTAAAAATCTTTTTTTAGTATGTTTCATTCTGATGGAAATAGTCTGACAGCGCTTAAATATCGATAGTATAAATTGTCTTTCTTTGAAGTACTTTTAATTTTGTAGATTTGTAGATAAATTAAACATAACATCTTGTTAACATTGATAAACAACGGAAAAAAAGCATAGAAGTTCAACGAATTTGACATCAAACTAAAGGAGAAAACTGAAAAAATATGTTTTCATTCAATTGTTTTCTTTTTGAATATAAGAGCAATAATATAAGATGCATAATGTATCGTTTGAAAGCTCAATATTTTAGAAAATATATCTACTTATACACAAAATTGTAAACGTAAACGGAGCGTGATATGAAGCTGATAAAATTAACTCATTGTCGTAGATAATAATATAATAAATTATTTAATAAATCACATGTTTCTATTGAAACTCTTGGTACCCTGGACGTGCTGCAGCAACAGCTTCATCGATGTTGTGATTGCCTTGGGCCTCCTATAGACACAGCAGAAAGTATAGCGATGTTTCAGGTGAACATCTACTGTGACTATATGAGTGCCTTCGGTAGAAGCTACTGGGTTTGGCACTGCCCTAGAAGGGACATTTCGTCTGACCAAAACAGCAACGCTTGCCTTCCCGGAGGCGCACTCCTCCCGAAAGGAGGTGTACCCCTGGAAGCGAAGACGCTCTGAAGTGGGAAGCTTCGTGTCGGTCAGCACCACCACTGTTGGCTGGTGTTGCTGCAGGAGGAGCTCGACTTCGGCCTTCTTCTGTAGCAGGCCTCGGACGTTCCAGTTGATGACCCGGTGTTCAGTCATCACGGCGGCACTTGCACTTGCACCTCCTCTCAGTTCTGATTTCTTGAAGCAGCTGCGTCATGAGGCTGATGAGAGAGATGATGTCCTGCTGCTGTCCTGGAACCGACTGAGCTGGAGCTGGCTGCGCTGAAGGTACTGGCTCCTGGTGGTGGAGGGCCTGGTGGTGGGGAGCCTGGTGGTGGTTGGGAGGTCCTCCAATGAGATGTGAGTAAGATACGCCCTGCTGCACTGTTCTTGAAGGTCTCATGGAGTTGGCGACGATTTCTTCGACTGGAGCTCTTCTTTGCTTGAGGAGTTCAAGTCGTTTCGGGCACTCTCGGGCGGATGCGACATGGGGTCCGCCGCAGTTTGCACACTTCACCTGATTCTTTTTCTTGGGGCACTGGCTCTCAACGTGTGTGCCGGAACACCATGGGCACACGACTGTCCTGTCGCAGTACTTCATCACATGGCCGAACTTCTGGCAGTTGCGGCACTGTGCTGGGCAGCCATCTTCTTTAAACTTGACGACCCTAATCCTCACCTGGTTCACATGTCTCAGGTTCTTCAGCGTCTCAAGCTTTACTGTATGGTCGGTGACCACTAGTATGCCTTCGACCGGGATGGTGTCATTCCCGATCCTCTTGGTGAGCTGCCTAGCCAATCGGAAGCCCTCCACTCTCTCTTTCATCTCATCGATGAATGGTTCTAGCTCGCAGTCTACGTCAAAGCCGTAAACTACAAACTTTTTTGATCGTTTTGTGCCACGTGGGGCAAAGGAGTGGAACTGTACGTTCTGGTCCTCCCTGAGAACTTTGGTGGCAGCAGCATGGTCCTGGTATGTTCTCACGTACAAACGCGTCTCTTTAGTAGACGTGTTTGTAGTGAAGTCGGTGATATTCACCGACTTGAGGTTCTCATGCAATATCCTCTGTGATAGAGGTGGGCATATAACTATGGGAGGCGGGAGCCTAGCCTTAGGAGTCCTTGCAGTCTTCTGCGGCGCTATCGGCTCATACCGGTTGGCCACAACAGTAGGAGGAAGGCGTCTGACTTCCGTCCTGAGGGGAAACACATGTTTCTTAGGGACAGGAATAAAGTCACCTTCCCCGTCACAGGCGACCCTTTTCTCTCCTCTGGCATTCTCTTCAACCGCTTCCATCTGACTTACGCCAGAAGGTCCTGGGAGTGAGGTGGCCATAGCGAGGGATTGGTAGAAGAGGGGGGCTTTGCCAGAGCAACGCTACCCTAGCTGCTGAGGTTATTTCCACGAGATAAGTGTGGACCCCAACAGCGTGCAGGTGCTATCTAAGCAAAAAGGTGAAGTCTTCTGAGTCTGGAAAGATCCTTCTTCTTCGGCTGCTGATGGTCTTCTGGTCTTGTTGATCTGGTTTGATTGGTCTGATGGTAATGCTACTTAATGCTAAGCGATAGGTTTTGTGGCTTGTTACCACACAAAAATAATATTCACGAGTATGAACTGATCGATGAGGTAGGTAATTCTCTTACAGTCTATTTTCATCTCTGATTGTATTCAAAATTTCTTAAGTCGAATGTAACAACGAAGTTAAGTGAAGGTCGTGTGTTGCGCGCAACAGATTTTTTTGTGATAAATTTTAAAATAAAACGTGTAATCGTCATACTGCATACGACAAATACCTCCTGTCCATCAATTTGGATATCGTTCATTAAATTCAACTTTGAACCAGTTACATAGAGTCACAAACTATGTCCGTGAGCTAGCTATATCAATTGTCATATAATCCTCTTATTGTCACGGGCTGGGCTACAGCTGTAGATACAGAAATTGATTATTTTCAAAATATATTAAATTTAGAAATTAATATTTTAGTTTAACTTCCTTACCAACAACAATAACGCTCAACAGGATAGGGTATGGTCGATTTTACCAACCTACACGTATTTTTCCAGAAAAAGATGTAGGAGTTTATTTTTTGGGTTGCCACCTTAAAGGAAATTTTAACCCGACATAACCGAATTCAAAAGGCTAGGTCACTTAAACCACAGCAGAATGGAAGTGATATGGGACTCTAAGATGAGAACAGGCATCTGGGTTCATATATAATTGTGTATTTTGTTGTCTTAAATCAGAAAAATAAGAGGGTTTGAGATGAATTAATGTAGATTTCTTTATATCTATTGCTTATCTTTGGGCAGAACAAAAGAACAATAGAACTCACTTACTTGACAGTTTCTATTTGTTATCATCACTAGTGTCCGTAACACGATATCAGTTATTTAGAGTAAATATTACATGTATTTTAACTTCAGGT